>JAIXHY010000031.1:600000-1023605 GCA_020449905.1 Globodera pallida | reverse complement strand
CGGAGATGTTATCAAGACCTCTGCCCGCTCACCGTTAGATATCTCCATTTGACCTCCAAACCAATTTGAGGGTCAAATGAAGGGAAATGTATGTGGATGGCATTCTTTTCCCACCCCGTAATGGGGAGATTTACAATCACGAAGGGACCTCCCCTTCGCCAGTGGCATATCCCCCGTTTGCCTCTAGCTATATTGGTTTGGTCACTCAAACCACATCACCCCTTAACGGACCCTCTCCTCCGTGGACCCCCTCCCTCCGCGGACCCCCTCCCCCCCTCGGCATCGATTACGCAATGCGCGACATATTATGCCACGGCATCGACAGAGAACGACCCCCCCCCATCCCTCCCCCCATCACAAAACACCCCCCCCCCCCATAGGCACGGGATCCCGAAAAGTGACAGGTCCGAAAAAAGCAATTAATCATTGTGACACCTCTCGAGGTCCCCCCACACCCCCCCCCCCCCAAACCCTCGGGATGGCGGCACCCCTCAAAGGGCCAAACCAGCCCCATAGGCACCGACACTCCCGCACAAACCAGTGCCATAGGCACCGGTTTGTGCGGGAAATTTTACCGCGCAGTAGAGGTCACGGTGGTCTAACTACTGTCCTTTTTGTCCTTTATTTGGGATTTCTGGACCAACCCGAATTGGTGGAAAGAAATATGGTTAAAAACTCACATTTCATGCAAAAAATAAAAATTTACTGCTTTTTTGAACATTTTGTAAAGTGTCCTTTTTTTTGCCAGCAAAATGCCAGCAAAATCTTTTTTTTGACCTTCACTGTCCTTTTTATGAAAAATTTTAGTTACGACCCCTGATCTATACCTATTTTGAATTTCAAATTACTTAAAAATATACGGAATAAAATGCGATCATTTTTATCTATATTTATGACACTAGTCATTCAACATTGACAAAGGTTTGAGTTTTTAAATATTCACCCAATTTTGCTGGGCAAAAAAATCAAAATTTGAAATATTTCTGAATTGTCATCAAAAATATTTTAAAAAACGGAAACTATTTAAAAAATGATCAGAATTGTTTTCTTCTCAATAGATGATGTTCGACTTAAAAAAACCAGAAAGTTAAAAAATTCTAAAAATTTCAACCAGAAACCCGGGCAGACATTTTTCTCGTTTTGGAGCAACCCTGCTCTTATTGAACGATCTTTGTACCATTTTTTAAACATTTTAAATCATTGTCAAAGCGTTGTTTTCCAAATAATTAAATTATTCATTCAACTCCGAGTTGCTAATTTCCTGAATATTTGAGCCGCCATTCTCCTCCACAACTCCATCAATAGAAGGTTGAAATTGCTGTCGTTTAAATTGGCTTTTCCATCTAACCAAGGTGGATCTTCCAATTTTCAACATTTTGGCAATATCCTTGTCTCTGATTTTAGGGTTTTTGTCCTTAAATTCGTAATAAAGTTTCATCAATTCCATTTGTTCACTGTGGGGGTGTTTATTTGGGGCTGTAAAAGAATTTTAATTAAATAAATAATAAAATTGGGCTCGAAAAATTCACTGGTTTTTGGATGAAATTGCTGTCGTTTAAAGTGCCTTTTCCATCTAACCAAAGTGTCTCTTCCAATTTTGAAGCTTTTGGCAATTTTTTCATCACTAATTTTAGAATTTTGTTCTTTAATTTCATAATAACGTTTCATCAATTCCTTTTGTTCGCTGTGGGAGTGTTTATGTTGTGCTGTAAAAGAATTTTAATTAAATAAATAATAAAATTGGGCTCGAAAAACTCACTGGTTTGGCTAAGTTTTCGTTTCCAATTGTAAATTGTTGTTACACCAAGGCCCAACTCTTTTGCGACAGTTTCATCAATTTCGTGATTATAAGAGTTTTTGAATCCATCCCGCTTTAACTCGGCTTTTATTTGATCAAATTTCTCTACCAAATGTTTGTGTTCTTCTTTTTCATGGAACTTTTGAATTAGGCCAAATTCTTTTTTCCATTCATATATTTTTTTGCGATTGACTTTTAAATGGTTAGCAATTTTCTCCTCAATTTGAGTTCTCTGTTTCCAAGAAAATTTTCTTTTTTGCTTAAATTTGTCTTTAATTACGAGGAATTTGTCGATTATTTTACGTTTTTGCTCATCGTCAGCAATATTTTCGTTTGAAGAAACTTCGTTTTGTTCTTCAGCGTTTTTGGCATTATCAGAGTGATCAGACTCTGTGAGAGGAAGATTCTGATCAGTTAAATTGGGTTCAATTTGTCCAGAGTGATCAGACTCTGTGAGAGGAGGATTCTGATCAGTTGAATTGGGTTCAATTTGTCCAGAGTGATTAGACTTTGTGAGAGGAGGATTCTGATCAGTTGAATTGGGTTCAATTTGTCCAGAGTGATCAGACTCTGTGAAAGGAAGATTCTGATCAGCTGAATTGGGTTCAATTTGTCCAGAGTGATCAGACTCTGTGAGAGGAGGATTCTGATCAGTTGAATTGGGTTCAATTTGTCCAGAGTGATCAGACTCTGTGAGAGGAGGATTCTGATCAGTTAAATTGGGTTCAATTTGTCCAGAGTGATCAGACTCTGTGAGAGGAGGATTCTGATCAGTTGAATTGGGTTCAATTTGTCCAGAGTGATTAGACTTTGTGAGAGGAGGATTCTGATCAGTTGAATTGGGTTCAATTTGTCCAGAGTGATCAGACTCTGTGAAAGGAAGATTCTGATCAGTTGAATTTAGCTCAATTTGTCCATTTTGGGTGTTCTGCCGGTCGATTTGGTGATGGACATTTTGTCCAAAATTTGTTGGCGCCGGCGTTTTCAATTCTTCGGCTTCATCATTGTCCCACCATTCTTCTACGAATAATTCGTCAAATGTTTGGAGTGGCAATTCTTCCAATTCCTCCAATTGTACGGATTCGGCTTTGTCCAGTAAATTTGTTACGAAGAATGCCACCAAAATTAAAATCCAAAACACTTCCATTTTATTTGGGCAAAATAACCTCCGAATTTAGAAATATTTTAAAGAAATTCCAATTAGTTTTATAACAGAAAATTCGATTAATAAATTTCTCTAAAATTTTATTTTAACGAATAATAAATCTTAACAAATTTTGGAATATTAATAGTAATAAATGGCAGCCCACAATTGAATTGGGCATTCATATAAATCATATTTAATAAGTTATCTCACCCGAATCAATATATTCATAACAACTGAATGATCAAATCAGGATAAACTGAATGATCAAATCAGGATTAAACTGAATGTCAAATCAGGATTAAACTGAATGATCAAATCAGGATTAAACTGAATGATCAAATCAGGATTAAACTGAATGATCAAATCAGGATTAAACTGAATGATCAAATCAGGATTAAACTAATGATCAAATCAGGATTAAACTGAATGATCAAATCAGCATTAAAACTGAATGATCAAACCAAACTGAATGATCCAATCAGCATTAAAACTGAATGATCAAATCAGGATTAAACTGAATGATCAATCAGGATTAAACTGAATGATCAAATCAGGATTAAACTGAATGATTAAATCAGGATTAAACTAATGATCAAATCAGGATTAAACTGAATGATCAAATCAGCATTAAAACTGAATGATCAAACCAGGATTAAACTAATGATCAAATCAGGACCAAGATCACTAATTTTTTGAAAATTTTCATAGAAAGATATTAAAATACAAATTTTTTTTGTCAAATGCTTCACATAGAATTTCGCAGGCATGGACACTAGTGCTGCACGAGAGTCTCGGTCTCGAGTCTCGACTCGAGAAAAGTCTCGGTTTTTTTGGGTCTCGGTCTCAGTGTACTTGGTCTCGAAAATCGAGACTTTTTACACCCCTAAAGAAGGCATTTTTGGTGAGAATTTGTTTAGAATTCTAAGCTTAAAAGATTTTGAAAAACATAATGACAAATCAAATTTAAAAATCCTTAATTCAATATCTTTTGTACAGTCTTTAATTTTACAATTACTCTTTTTCCTGATTCTTAGTCGAAAAACAAAAATAATTTCTCATAAAACAAAAGCGCTTTTTTTTTTTGCAAATTTTAGGCACATTTTCCTAATTGAATTCACTAAATTCTTTCATCTTTTTCCCGGCGGCGCTGTCCGACCATTCCTCTTCCTAAAAAGCTTCAAAAAAATGACCACACTTTTAAATTTTTGGTTGCAAATCTGTTAACAAATTGAGTCAAAAAATTCAAAATTTTCTCTGCGGCGCCTATCGGCACCGCCGACCCCCCACCCCCGCAAATGTAAAGCAAAATCCGCAAAAAATTTATAATTTTTTGAATATTCTTAACAAAAAAATGCAATAAAAATTTAAAAATGCAGTCCTAATTGAGTTTTTTTGGAACAATTTTTTTCCTCGGCGGTTCCGATGGACTGTATCATCAGACAAAAAGCATTCCAGAAATAAAAATGGAAATTCAAATTTACCGCAAATTGGTTGGATTTTATAATCGGCCCTGAACAAAATCTCGGTTGAATTTTTAAAAACGATTTTTATAATTTAAAAATTTCTCGAGCTAAAATAAAAGATTTTCAGGGAATTGCCAAAAAAATTTTCAAAAAAGTCTCGAGTCTCGGGTCTCGACTCGAGAAAAGTTTCTGATTTTTTGGGTCTCGGTCTCAAGTCTCGGGGTCAAGACTCGGTCTCGAGTCTCGAAAATTTTAGGTCTCGTGCAGCACTATTGGACACGGTTACCGCGTAACCGCGGTTATCCGCGGTTAACCGCGGTTAACGGTTATGGAATTTAAAAGGTTAGTACCTATTTGATTAAAAAATTTTAAAAATGCACCCCTAAAAATTGACTTTTTCACGACTAAAAATTCGGCCAGAAAAAAATAAAAATTTTTAAAATTCCATATTTTCCAAAAAAATTTCTGAAATGCCTTTAATTTACATATAAAATTTATATTTTTCTTTTTACTTCAATTAGAACCATTTCTTGAAAGTTGATTAAATTTTTCGATTCTATTCAGGATTTAATGTTCTAGCCCCTCTCACAATAAATCTTTATTTCGTTAATTATACTTTAATTCTTTCTTTTTAATATTCTTACAATTTTATTTGCAAAAATTTCAGCAATACAAAATAAAATTCTAAGCATTAACATCAGGGGTCGCATCAAAAATTTTAAAAAAAGCACATCAAGGGCAAAAAAAAAGAAAGATTTTGGGGTCCGAAAAAAGGACATTTTAAAAAATGTTCAAAAATGAAATAAATTTTATTTTTTGCATGAAATGTAAGTTTTTAACACCGAGTCCAGGCCTTTTTAACTTATCGAATTTTCGGTTAAATTATTAAATTCTTTTGATCTTTCATATAAATGCCCCTAATGGAAGAGTTTTGGATTTTAATTTTATTTTTATTCTTTGCAAGGAATGGTTGGACAAAAATGAAGCCGAAGATTTGCAAAGGCCGCCAACAAACTTTGGACAAAATGTCCCTCACCAAATCGACCGGAAGAACGCCCAAATTGGACAAATTGAACCCAATTCAACTGATCAGAATCCTCCTCTCACAGAGTCTGATCACTTTGGACAAATTGAACCCAATTCATCTGATCAAAATCCTCCTCTCACAGAGTCTGATCACTTTGGACAAATTGAACCCAATTCAACTGATCAGAATCCTCCTCTCACAGAGTCTGGTCATTCTGTACAAATTGAACCCAATTCAACTGATCAGAATCCTCCTCTCACAAAGTCTGGACACTCCGATAACGCCAAAAATGTCGAAGAACAGAACGAAGTTTCTTCAAACAAAACTATTGCTGAAGATGAGCAAAAACATGAAATTATTGTCAAATTCCACGCCAAAAAGACGAATTTAAGCAAAAAGGAAAATATTCGAAAAAAGAATGGGTTCAAATTGAGGAGAAAATTGCTAAACATTTAAAAGTCTGTCGCTCAAAAATATATAAATGGAAAAAAGAATTTAGCCTAAATCAAAAAATGTTCCTTGATAAAGAAGAACGTAAACATTTGGTTGAAAAATTTGATCAAAAGAAAGCCGAGTTAAAGCGGGCCGGATTCAAAAACATTCAAAATGAATTAGATATAAGTGTCGCAAAAGAATTGGGCCTCTGTTTTACAACAATTTACGCTTGGAAACGTGAACTTGGCCAAACCAGTGAGTATTTCGAGCCCAATTTTACTAATTACTTTTATTAATTAAAATTATTCAACAGAACCAAATAAATACCCCCACAGCGAACAAAAAGAATTGATGAAACGTTATTATGAAATTAAGGACCAAAATCTTAAAAGTGAAGAGAACATTGTCAAAAGATTAAAAATTGGAACGTGCCGCACTTTGTATAAATGGAAAATGCAATTTAAACGACAGCAATTACATCCAAATTCTGTCGATGAACATTCAGTGAAAGAAATGCCGGCTGAAATATTCACGAAATTGGAAACTCAAATTCGGGAACTCCGCCCCTTTCCCCCACACCATTCACATTTTATTCTTCCGATCTTCTGCAAATCTCCCCCGGACTCTTACCCCTCCACTTTTCCACATTTTTTGTCGATGGGGGGGGGGGGGTGGGGACAGGTTTAATTACCCATGTTTGTTCTTCTAAATAAATCTCTATTTGTTGTTCGAATTCGGGTTCGGGGGATCATCGGTTCTGCATTCGTCTGAGCTCCGAGCCTTGAGCAACCCCCACCGAAACTTTGTGAAGTTTCGATTCCCCCTATCTTCCGCCCGTGGACGTACTGCTTGAGCCCGTGGACAAGCCTTCCCCCGCAAGTGAGCCCCGGAAGCATTTAGGAAACGCAAGCCCAAAGAGGGCATAACTCTAGCCCCTCAAACTACAAACCATATGGGGCACCATTGGCAGGTGAGTCGGTGGTGCCGATAGGCGGAAAATTTTGAATTTTGACTTAATTTGTTAAAACATTTGCAACAAGCATTTTAAAAATAAGGCTATTCTTGCTCGCTAAATGCACTTCCGGTTCTGAGACCGCGCTTCCGGAACCGGGACATCATTGCTCTGGAGGAGGGATTAAAGGAAATACGGTAATGCATAAACTTAACTAATTAATCTTCAAAAGCTTAATTTTTATTAAAAAATACAAGTTTTTTTAGAAAATTGTCCTTCTGATCAGAGCTAGGTTTGGAGGTCTCCTAAAAACTTGATATGGTTTTTTTGTCTTCTGATGGGTTTCGGCTGTAATAATGTTTCTGCAAAATGATCAGCAATTGGCCAGATTGAATCAGAAACGCGATCCACAAACTGATCACAGAATTGCGGATGATCAGCAGAAGGATCAGGTCTTTGAATGGCGTTAATCATTTAATCTCAAGTAACCCCTAAGATTTCGAGCTTTGAATTTTGGGATAAAAATTTAAAATCCCTT
Source organism: Globodera pallida (assembly GCA_020449905.1). Taxonomy (NCBI): domain Eukaryota; kingdom Metazoa; phylum Nematoda; class Chromadorea; order Rhabditida; family Heteroderidae; genus Globodera; species Globodera pallida. The sequence continues at coordinate 1,016,245 of JAIXHY010000031.1, read as the reverse complement.
ATCCCCACCCCTGCCCCCGGTGATCACTGACTGATCCAGTCCGATCCATTTGCCGCCTTTCATTTACAATCACCCTCCTTAATTTCCTAACGTTGGCACTTTAATAAAAAGTTGGATGGCGCAAACCCTAAGAACCTAAAAACTCATGAACTTGCACGGCTTGTGGATGAACACAAGAATGACCTTTTACCTGAGAAAGGTTGTGCACAGTCTCACCAAGCTTCCGTCAAGGCTTGGCAAACCTTCACTGACTACCTAAATGCCCAATTTCTTGGTTACGGTTAAGCAAGTGAAAGAACGGGTGAAATACATGAAAAAAGTGGCTGCCGATTCAATTGATGCCTTATTGTTAAATCGGAAAATTTTTCCGCAATTTGTGAGTTTTGTCAAGAATGTGATTTGATGTTTAGCATGAATTTTAATCTTTTGTTAAATTTAATTTTTTGACAATCGTAGAGTCCCAATTCCCGTGAAAACTCAGCTCAGGTGCACTCTGTCTTCTAGTTGCAGTTCATCAAAGTTGGTCACAAAACATAGGGGGGACCTTTTTGTTTAAGCTTTAAAAAAAAATTTGTTTTTAATCGTGTGAAGTATATTATTAATTCTCAGAGCCTTTTAACTCGCAGAGATTAGTCAATTTACATTTGTCATAATGTTTTGAGGGAAATTTGCCTCCAAATTGGTGGAATTTTCCCGGGGATTTTCTTTTTTTACGGGCTCAGTGGTGGTCTGATCACTTTGGGGGCGGGGTGACAAACCGATCTAGCACCTTTGGAGTCTGCGGAGTAAAATGGCGGCAATGATTTGTGTTGAAAGTCAACTGATTGATGTGAGTGATTGAAATCAGCGAATAAGAGCATAGCTACCGGACATTGTGAGAAATCATCAATGGACTTTCACCGTAATTTTCATTATTTTAATTGATTTCTAATTTGTATGCCATCCCCACTGATAGTGAACATTTAGATTAATAAATCTTTTTAATTATAATAAATGCAAAAAAGTATTTTCAAAGTGAATTTAAACAAAGAATGATTAAAGTTTTTATCACTCCCAGGTTCTCAATTTCCTCAACCTTTGAACCGGCATTCTCTTCTACAGAATTTGGGTGAAATTGCTGTCGTTTTTAAATTGCCTTTTCCATCTAACCAAAGTTCTTGCTCCAATTTTCAACATTTTTGCAATGTTTTTGTTATTAATTTTAGGATTTTTGTCTTTAATTTTATAATAACGTTTCATTAAGTCCTTTTGTTCGCTGTGGGGGTATTTATTTGGTTCTGTTAAATAATTTTAATTAATATAAATAAATAATAAAATTGGGCCCAAAAAACTCACTGGTTTGGCCAAGTTGTCGTTTCCATCTGTAAATCGTTGTAAAACTTAGGCCCAATTCTTTTGCGACACTTATATCTAATTCATTTTGAATGTTTTTGAATCCGTCCCGCTTTAACTCGGCTTTCTTTTGATCAAATTTTTCAACCAAATGTTTACGTTCTTCTTTATCAAGGAACATTTTTTGACTTAGGCTAAATTCTTTTTTCCATTTATATATTTTTGAGCGACAGACTTTTAAATGTTTAGAAATTTTCTCCTCAATTTGAGTCCATTCTTTTTTCGAATATTTTCCCTTTTGCTTAAATTCTTCTTTAATTGCGAGGAAATTATCGACAATTTTACGTTTTTTGTTTAAAGAAATTTTTTTGATTATTTTGTTCTGTTCTGCACCATATTTGGCATTCTCAGAGTATTCAATTTGTTTAGAGTGATCAGACTCTGTGAGAGGAGGATTCTGATCAGTTGAATTGGGTTCAATTTGTCCAGAGTGATCAGACTCTGTGAGAGGAGGATTCTGATCAGTTGAATTGGGTTCAATTTGTCCAATTTGGGTGTTCTGCCGGTCGATTTGGTGATGGACATTTTGTCCAAAGTTTGTTGGCGCCGGCGTTTTCAAATCTTCGGCTTCATCTTTGTCCCGCCATCCTTCTCCGAATATTTCATCAAATGTTTTGTTTGGCGTTTCCTCCAATTTTATTTTTACGGATTCGGCTTTGTCCAGTGAATTTGTTGAAAAAAATAAGACCAAAATTAAAATACAAAACTCTTCCATTCTATTTGGACAAAGCCTGAATTTAAAGGCTTTTATATGAAATTTCAAAAGAATTTTCTCATTAATTTTAAAGAATTACATATTACAAATTATTTTATGATTATTATTTAGTTTTGATAAATGGCAGCCCACAACTGAAATGGCATTGATATACATCTCATAAAATTTCCTTAAATTTTTTGAACCGGGACCAAATCAATGTTCCTGACATTTCCTAAATATTTCTTCTATAATAAACAACATTTACAAAAAGATCGATTTTGAACTATAAAAATCTTCATTTCAATAATGGCAAACGGTTGGTGAAATTCAAAAAAAAATTGAAATTATTTAAAATTCTCCCCGGAGGAAAGTGACATTTCCCGCTTCTTCCAAACTCTCTTATTTATTTGAGCAAAAAACCGCTGAATTTGACTATTTTAGTGAATATGCTTTTTTGAAGTTTTCCTTTGATGTGCCAAAATCGAGTTTTATGAGAGCGCATAACCCACAAATCAAAAATCGGCAAAATTTCCAAAATGCTACGCAATTTTTTTAATATAAAATTTAATAATTCTAAAAAATTTATTGGAAATCGAAATTTAAAATAAGACATCATCACTAATCACTTAAGTTTAATACCAATGTAAAGCTCTAAATGAGTAGAAACTATTTGTAAAACTAAACTAAGCGGCAAATCAAAGTTTTAAAAAGTTATGATCCGAAAACCACGAAAAAGTTCAATATTTGCCCAGTTTACATTATAACTTTTTGAAACTTAGCAAAACACTTTGAATTTGCTGTAATACTTTTCCACTCATCTAGAGCTTTCCAATGGTATAAGGTTTAGCTGATTTATTGCGGTGTAAAAAAAGTTATAAGCTAAAACTGCCACGGGCTTTTTCATGGTTTTCGGATCATAACTTTTTAAAACTTTCATTTGCCGCTTAGTTTAGTTTTACAAATAGTTTCTACTCATTTAGAGCTTTCCATTGGTATAAAACTTAAGTGATTAGTGCGGTATGAATAAAGTTATGATGTCTAAAACTACTTCATAAAATATATTTGGCGGAATTTACGAAACGACCCAGCACCCTCCCCAACCACGTCAGGACAAACAAACAATTCAACTTTATAATATAAGTTTATACAACTGTAATTTAAAGAAACGAAAAATTCATTCCTTAAAAAAATTTCAACATAGTCCGAGCGCAAGCAAAAAATCTCGAGTGTATCACAAAGTCCGTAAATTTTTAAAGGTTCTTAATTTCATCTTTAAATTGTTTTTTCCATATACATAAATTGCTTCCTGAAATTTTTAACAAATTAGCAATGCCACAATCACTCATTTTTGGATTATTTCCTTTTATTTTGGCATATTTCTTCAAAATTCCAATTTTTGTTGCATCAGAAAACTTTTTATTGCTAACAGAAAGGCCAAATTCGTGCTTCCATCGAATAATTGTTCGGGCACAAACGCCCAATTTTTTTGCAATTTTTCCATCAAGTTTACGCATTGAAATGTTTTTGAGTTTTGCCTTCTGACATTTGTTTTTTATTTCATCAAATTGTTTTAAAATTTCAAATTTTTGTAACTCAGAAAACTTTGATTTAATCTTTGTTTCTTTTTTTAGACCCAATTCTTTGATCCATTTATAAATCGTTCTGCGACTTACACCCAAATTATTTAATATTTTGTGTCAATTTGATTCCATTCTTTGGCTGAGTGTGAGCCTGTCTTTTCCCGATAATTTTCTTTCATTTCCCAGAATTTTTGAATAATTTTAAGTTTTTGTTGATCAGACTCAATTTTTTCACATTTATTGGACTCATTTTGCTGTTCATCAACACTCTCATCTTGATCTGGCGCTAAATTGTTTTCGTCTTCCGACCAATTTTCAGCATAAATGTGATCAAATTTCTGTTTCAATATTTCAGCCTCAATATTTTTCTGATCAGAAGTTTTTGGAGCTTGTCCGTCTTGAACTTCTTCTTTAACATGACGTCAGTTCAAGTCTTTTGGATCATTACTTTCATCGTCCCATCCTTTTCCAAATATTTCATCAAATGATTTGTAAAGTTTTGGTCCTTGTCCGCCTTGGCCCACAGATTCAGCAATTTTGATCAAATCCGTTGCAAAGAACGAAATAAGAATTAATTTCCAAACTTTCATTGCCTGCAATCTCTAAGAATTCTATAAATTTTATTGAAAATGTTAATAATTTTAGTAATAAACTAGTTTTTGTCAATAAAGTCAATGTTTATTAATCCAATGGTTGCTTATATTGGTTTCCTGAAAAGATTAAATCGTTCAAAGCCAAATTTTTTAAATTAAAATATGCCAACAATTACATGCAATATTATTTTGCTTAGAAATCAAATATTGATATATTGATTTTCTAAATAAAATAACTTTTATTATTTTATTATGTAAGAATTTGATTGCAATTTAATTGAAAGACTCTCAATTCAGAGATAACTTCAATTCATTTATTTACTTTGAATTGGACGTTTTGCTATTTCTATTTTTAACACATGTTTTCACTGACGAAGTGATCAGTGACAAAACGAACAGTGACCAACTCATCGGCCCACCTTCATAACTTCATCTTGAAATTGTTTTTTTCCAATTATATAGGGCTTCTTTGATGATATGTTCAAAATATCAGCAATAACGGCATCTGTCATTTCCGGATTATTTCTTTTTATTTTGCCATATTTCTTTTCAAAACCCAATTTTTGTTGCGTCAGAAAACTTTTTCTTGCTGACAGAAATGCCTAATTTTTGCTTCCGTTCATAAATTGTGCCAAATCAAACGCCTAATTTTTTTTGAAATGATTTCTTTCATCGCACGTCTAACCTTCTTCACTCCCTACGGGGATCTCCGGTTTGACCGGGGATTCCCCTCTTCCCCGGGATCATCCTAGTTTACCAAAAAGAATTTTATCAGATTTTCTTGACAACAATACATAATGAAATGGTCAGTCCACATCAGACGATGTTTGATTTGTCCGCTTTCTAAGCTATTAGTTATTTTGTCCGGTTTTGCTTTATTTGTGATTTTGTCCTTCTCCCCAACCGTGCTGGGTCGTTTCCTAAATTCCGCCACTATGGGCGTTTCTTAAATCCGCCAGGGCGTTTCCTAAATCCGCCAGGGCGTTTCCTTAAATCCGCCACATACACTTTATGAAGTAGTTTTAGACATTATAACTTTATTCATACCGCACTAAATCAGTTAAACCTTATACCATTGGAAAGCTTTAAATGAGTAGAAACTATTTGTAAAACTAACCTAAGCGGCAAATCAAAGTTTTAAAAAGTTATGATCCGAAAACCACGAAAAAGTTTGATATTTGCCCAGTTTACATTATAACTTTTTGAAACTTAGCAAAACACTTTGAATTTGCTGTAATACTTTTCCACTCATCTAGAGCTTTCCAATGGTATTAATGTTTAACTGATTTATTGCGGTGTAAAAAAAGTTATAAGCTAAAACTGCCAAAAACCGGGCTTTTTCATGGTTTTCGGATCATAACTTTTTAAAACTTTGATTTGCCGCTTAGTTTAGTTTTACAAATAGTTTCTACTCATTTAGAGCTTTCCATTGGTATAAAACTTAAGTGATTAGTGCGGTATGAATAAAGTTATGATGTCTAAACTACTTCATAAAATATATTTGGCGGAATTTACGAAACGACCCAGCACCCTCCCCAACCACGTCAGGACAAACAAACAATTCAACTTTATAATATAAGTTTATACAACTGTAATTTAAAGAAACGAAAAATTCATTCCTTAAAAAAACTTCAACATAGTCCGAGCGCAAGCAAAAAATCTCGAGTGTATCACAAAGTCCGTAAATTTTTAAAGGTTCTTAATTTCATCTTTAAATTGTTTTTTCCATTTACATAAATTGCTTCCTGAGATTTTTAACAAATTAGCAATGCCACAATCACTCATTTTTGGATTATTTCCTTTTATTTTGGCATATTTCTTCAAAATTCCAATTTTTGTTGCATCAGAAAACTTTTTATTGCTAACAGAAAGGCCAAATTCGTGCTTCCATCGAATAATTGTTCGGGCACAAACGCCCAATTTTTTTGCAATTTTTCTCATCGAGTTTACGCATTGAAATGTTTTTGAGTTTTGCCTTCTGACATTTGTTTTTTATTTCATCAAATTGTTTTAAAATTTCAAATTTTTGTAACTCAGAAAACTTTGATTTAATCTTTGTTTCTTTTTTTAGACCCAATTCTTTGATCCATTTATAAATCGTTCTGCGACTTACACCCAAATTATTTAATATTTTTGTGTCAATTTGATTCCATTCTTTGGCTGAGTGTGAGCCTGTCTTTTCCCGATAATTTTCTTTCATTTCCCAGAATTTTTGAATAATTTTAAGTTTTTCTTAATCAGACTCAATTTTTTCACATTTATTGGACTCATTTTGCTGTTCATCAACACTCTCATCTTGATCTGGCGCTAAATTGTTTTCGTCTTCCGACCAATTTTCAGCATAAATGTGATCAAATTTCTGTTTCAATATTTCAGCCTTAATATTTTTCTGATCAGAAGTGTTTGGAGCTTGTACGTCTTGAACTTCTTCTTTAACATGACGACAGTTCAAGTCTGCAAAGAACGAAATAAGAATTAATTTCCAAACTTTCATTGCCTGCAATCTCTAAGAATTCTATAAATTTTATTGAAAATGTTAATAATTTTAGTAATAAACTAGTTTTTGTCAATAAGTCAATGTTTATTAATCCAATGGTTGCTTATATTGGTTTCCTGAAAAGATTAAATCGTTCAAAGCCAAATTTTTTAAATTAAAATATGCTAACTACATGCAATATTATTTTGCTTAGAAATCAAATATTGATATATTGATTTTCTAAATAAAATAACTATTATTATTTTATTATGTAAGAATTTGATTGCAAATTTAATTGAAAGACTCTCAATTAAGAGATAATTCAATTCATCTAGAGATTTTATTTGGTTCTATTTTTGATCATCAGAATAAATTTTTGAGGCCTTGGAATTCCGATTTCCAAAATATTTTGAGGTCGTCGGCGCCCATAGAACATTAAACATAATTTTGTAATTTTTTTTTTCGATTTTTAATTTTTTAAATCAAAAATTATAGGAAATTGTAAACTTTTGTTTTTTGATTTAATTAATTCATCACACTATTTTCCCGAATCATCGAATACCGATTCTGCATTTTGAAATTCTCTTAAATATTTTTTTCATTCAAGAAAAAGATTTGTAGTAATTTATACAAAACAATGAAAAAAAAATGTGGTTCAATTAATTGTATTAGTTTTGAAGCGCTTGTCGAACTTCTCGAACTGTCATCAAACCATTAGGTTAATCAAAGTTCACTGAGCAGACCAAAAATGTCCAATTAAATGCAATTAAAAATTAGTTTTTAAAAGCTACCGCTAAAGCAGTAAGCAGATCAGCGAAAAGCTAAGAAGTAAAGAATATTTTATAAAAGGCGCAAAACAAATTGTCATGTTTTGTTGTTCTCGTGATCAGGGTTGCATGAAATTTTCGTTTCGTTTTCGTCTTATAATTTTTTTTTTTCGTTTCGTTTTTGTAAATAAAATAAAATTTTCGTTTCGTGTTTCGTTTTCGTTGGGTCAAAATTTGACAAAAAAATTCGAAAAAATTTACACCACTAATTATTTAAAATTAATTGATTTATTTTTTATCACTAATTTATCGAAAATAAACCGTTAACCCCGCCTCGAGTTGGGGTTAAGAATCCTTAAGAAAAAATAAACCCGGGTTAGATGAGCAACCCAAAAGACGAGAAACCCGGGTTAATGCTTGTTAACCCGGGTTAAGAAGAGAGTAAACCCGGGTTAAATAAACCCGGGTTAAGCGTTAACCCGGGTTAAGAACCCAAAGACGAGCACCCCGATCCTCTATCGTTAACTCGGGTTTAGGCCCGTTAACCCGGGTTTAGCACTTAACCCGAAGACGAGCACCAGGCCCCTGGAAATTTGTTTGGGAGCCAGAATTCCGAATGTCGGGTTCCGGACTTTTTTTTGTGCAGCATATGGATCAAGGGCGATATTAAAAATCCTTTAATTTTGAAATCCCAGTGTTCTAACCGACTGAACTACCGACCCTGCCCACGCCAGCTCCCTCCTAGCTTTCTCGTTCGTATGAGATCATCCTTCTCCTCTAGTGATCCCATTGTGTCCTCATTGTGAAGTCCTCTCTCTTCACTATATCACAGGCTTTTTGAATGTTACATATTGGGGTGTGGGGTCTGATCAGTGAGTTTACGGATCAAATAACTCATAGGTTGTGGAGCAATTTCCACTACTTTTGCATAATGTGGACCACGCTTTGGTGCGCATTGAGCTAGTTCGTTGGCAAAAAAAAGAGGCAGGATCGGACATCCCAAAAAGGTGGATAGTGGCACTTAAAATTTTTACATCTGTTGCTGAACGTGGTGACAACTTTCCATCAATTTTTACACTGCTTAAGGTTTCACTGGTCGAATAAATAAGATTTGTTGGTTACTTCAGATTTTGGGAACGTGCCCGGTTACTACTGCAACTTGCGAGCGTAGTTTCTCAATGCTTACCAGACTCTCGACGAAGAGGCAAATCAAAGAATCAATATATATAATTAACTTTGGCGATATGAAACTATATTTGCCAATGTTTGGCGATATGAAACATAATATTTGTTAATGCCAATTTGTAAAATGAAAGAAAATTTTGAAATCTTAAAGAGATTAAAATTGGTCAAAAAATTGTAAAAGTGCAAAACAAAAGGGGACCGACCCCTATGATTTTTTCATTCTCAAAAATTTTTAAAGTGAAGACTGTGAATATTACAAGCAATATTAATTAAAATATATATCTTTAAAAAATATATTTTTTATTTCACTTTAAACAAAAAAATGTTTCGATTTTTGACTTTTGAATTTCGACCTTTTTTTAGTTTCGACAAAGCCCTGTTTGTTGCCAATCAAAACTTGAAATTCGAGGTTTATCAGACTCAAAATTTTGAACAAAGGTCAAAGAGCTTAAAATTAAAAAAATTTGGGAGGCAATTGGTAAAAAAAATGCATAAATCCGATTGCAACCAAAAGATCTCGAGTGTATCACAAAGTCCGTTTAAAGGTTCTTAATTTCATCTTTAAATTGTTTTTTCCATTTACATAAATTGCTTCCTGAAATTTTCAACAAATCAGCAATGCCACAATCACTCATTTTCGGATTTTCCACTTTTATTTCGGCATATTTCTTCAAAATTCCAATTTTTGTTGCATCAGAAATTTTATTGCTGCCAGAAAGGCCAAATTCGCTCTTCCAATAAGTAATTGTTCTGGCACAAACGCCCAATTTTTTTCCAATTTTTTCATCGAGTTGATGCATTGAAATGTTTTTGAGTTTGGTCTTTGTATATTTGCTTTTTATTTCATCAAATTGTTTCAAAATTTCACGTTTTTCAAACTCAGAAAACTTTTTGCTTAAACCCATTTCTTTCATCCATTTATATAATTTATATCGACTTACACCCAAATCATTTGCTATTTTTGCATAAATTTTATTCCATTCATTTTTGGAAAATTTTCTTTGTTTCTTATAATCATTTTTAATTTCACGGAATTTTTGGATAATTTCACGTTTTTGCTGATCAGACTTAATTTCTTTGCATTCATTGGACTCATTTTGCTGTTCATCAATACACTCATTTTGATCAGTTGAGTTATTTTGATCAGACAAATGTTCCTTAGAATTGTCCTGATCAAGATCATTCCGTTGACGGCGCTGAATTGTTTTCGTCTTCCGACCAATTTTCATCATAAATTTCATCAAATTTCTGTTTCAATATTTCATCATCAATATTTTTCTGATCAGAAGTGATTGGAGCTTGTACGTCTTGAACTTCTTCTTTAACATGACGACAGTTCAAGTCTTTTGAATCATTACTTTCATCGTCCCATCCTTTTCCAAAAATTTCATCAAATGATTTGTAAAGTGTTGGTCCATGACCGCCTTCACCCACAGATTCAGCATTTTGGATCAAAAATGTTGCAAAGTATGAAATAATAATTAATACCCACAATTTCATGGTTTTGTCTAAATTTATAAAATATTAATAAATAAATCTTTTAGCAATAGAATTAATTTTTATTGAAAATTTGGCCAATCAAATTGATTGGCATATTATTTCCACGTATTTCTTCTCTCCCCTCAATTTTTTTTGTGGCAAAATGTGAATGGCCGCGTCACTTCTCTCATCCAATGCCGTTTATAGATATTGCACGAAGTGCAATCGATTTATAATATTGCTATTTTAACTTTAATAAAAATATATTAAATTTAAATAAATAATAGTAAAAATGATTTTGATCTGAAATCTATTTTAAAAACGGTTAGATTTTGATTTGACAAAGTTTAAAAAAAGCTTTTCAAACACCCACCTTTTGACTTCCCTATGCGCCCACTAGGTACCATTCAGTTCGATTCGTAATTTTAAAAGCCTGATATGCGTGATTTTGCCCATGTTTAATCAGTGGACAACTGAGTCCCCACTGAAAAAGACACTTCAGTCCCGGGCTCATAACTTGCTTAAAAGTGGTTTCCGCCAAAAACTTTTGCGGATTCGTGCGTTAGGCTTAGAGTGGAGTCGATTGATATTATATAATTCATCCAATTTGGCGAGTTTCCCATGGCGAGTTTCCCATATACCACAATTTTTCCAATTATTTCTTCTCCCCCTTTAAATTTTTTTTGGCAAAATGCATGTGAAGCCCGCGACACCGTCCGTCTTATTTTACTCAATAATTTGGGTTGGAGAGAAGGAATTTAAAAAGGCAGAGCACCTTTGGGTAAAGTTTCGGAATACGGGTAGTTCTCAGAATGTAACATAACATATACCATTCGACTCCACTCTAAGCCTAGCGCACGAATCCGCAACAAAAATTTTTTGGCGGAAACCACTTTGAAGCAAGTTATAAGCCCGGGACTGAAGTGTCTTTTTCAGTGGGGACTCAGTTGTCCACTGATTAAAAAATGGGAAAAATCACTCATATTGGCTTTCAAAATTAGGAATTAGTTGATAGAAAATCAAAATTGAGAATTTAAAGCGGGTTTTGAACCGGTTTAAATTTTAAAAATTAAGGAAAAAATGACTTTTAAGTGTACAAAAAAGCCGGATTAAATAAAATGAAAGGCCGCTGGCGGCCCGCCAACAGCGAGCATGCGGAGACGGAGCAAGTAGTGGGGCGAGACGGAGGGCGGAGGAAGAAGTCTGACGAGCGCCACTGGGGGGCGAGCGCGCGGGGACCCGCGGAGCGGGCGCGCGCGAGACCCCCAGCCGGGTCACGCGCGGACTTCTTCCGGAGCCCGGAGCTCTCGTCCCACCTACTGGCCGCCGTAGTCGAGTGTGCGGTACTTTGGCTGCTATTTTCCACCTTACTGTCTAACTTTTCCCCTATCTGGCTTTGGTTTATTCAAAAATCGTTTTTTCCTTAATTTTCAAAATTTAAACCGGTTCAAAACCCGCTTTAAATTCTCAATTTTGATTTTCTATCAACTAATTCCTAATTTTGAAAGCCAATATGAGTGATTTTTCCCATTTTTAATCAGTGGACAACTGAGTCCCCACTGAAAAAGACACTTCAGTCCCGGGCTTATAACTTGCTTCAAAGTGGTTTCCGCCAAAAAATTTTGCGGATTCGTGCGCTAGGCTTAGAGTGGAGTCGAATGATATATGATATGTTACATTCTGAGAACTACCCGTATTCCGAAATTTTTCCCACCTTTGTTCATAAAAAAAAGTCCAGAAATAGCATTCATTTCGAAAATGTTTTGAATTAGCATTTTTAGTCAATATAAATTAGGGCTTCCATCTTGTTAAGGCTATGCCCAAGCACAGACATGTTGATTTCCATGTACATAACGGGCCAATTAGAAATCCAAGTACACTCAATAAATTTTTTTCAAAATCAATTTTAGATTGAATAAAAATATGCTGGAAGATAGAAAATTGAAATTGATCAAAAATCCTATGTTTTCAGAGGGTGCATTTTTGATAAAATGTTTGAATATACATATAAGTTTCCTTTGTCAAAAGCCAAACATCCCGCACTTTTGCCGCGAAAATCCCGTTCTCGCCGGGCTCTATTTTGAGATGAGACATTTTAACAAAATCCTTTAAAAGATTTGTCTATTTCGCCATTTTTCCAGAATACATCCATACTCAATATTTTTCTGATCAGAAGTGTTTGGAGCTTGCCCGGCATGAGCTTCTTCTTTAACATAACGACAGTTCAAGTCTTTTGAAAATTACGGTAATTTTTTGAAACTTTTAAGAACGACGAGATCCGGTGGTTCCGTAGGCGTCGGAGAGAAGTGAGCGGGCATTTACATTTTGCCTAAAAAAATTGAGGGCGGAGAATAAATACGTGGAAATAATCTGCCAATCAATTTGATTGGTCACATTTTCAATAAAATTAATTCTATTGCTAAAAGATTTATTTATTAATATTTATTAAGGTAAATTTTAGTCAAAAAAAAATGAAATTTCTGCTATTAATTATTATTTTATTCATTTCAACGAATTTGATCAAAAATGCAAATTCTGTAGGCGAAGTCGGACAAGAACCAAAACATTACAAAACATTTGATGAAATATTTGGAAAAGGATGGGATGATGAAAGTAATAATCCAAAAGAGTTGAATTGTCGTCATGTTAAAGAAGAAGTTCAAGACGTACAAGCTCCAAACACTTCTGATCAGAAAAATGTTGAGGCTCAAATATTGAAACAAAAATTTGATGAAATTTATACTGAAAATTGGTCGGAAGACGAAAACAATTCAGCGCCAGATCAAGATGAGAGTGATGATCAACAACAAAATGAGTCCAATAAATGTGGAAAAATTGAGTCTGATCAGCAAAAACGGGAAATTATCCAAAAATTCCGTGAAATGAAAGAAAATTATCGGGAAACAAACAAACGCGCACACTCAGCCAAAGAATGGATTCAAATTGACACAAAAATATCAAATGGTTTGGGTGTAAGTCGCTATAAATTATATAAATGGATGAAAGAATTAGGCTTAAGTCGAGGAACGAAGTCAAAATCAACCGATCAGCAGAAACGTGAAATTTTAAAACAATTTGATGAAATAAAAAGCAAATGTAAAAAGGCAAAACTCAAAAATATTTTAATGGAAGAACTCGATGGGAAGATTGCAAAAAAAATGGGCGTTTGTGCCAGCACAATTTATGAATGGAAGCGCAAATTTGGCCTTTCTGTCAGCAACAAAATTTCTAATGCAACAAAAATTGGAATTTTGAAGAAATATGCCAAAATAAAAAGAAAGAATCCAAAAATGACAGATGAAGTTATTGCTAAAATGTTAAAGATTTCAACAGGATGCCTATATAATTGGAAAAAACAATTTAAAGAAGAAATTAAGAACCTTTAAAAATATACGGACTTTATGATACATTCGAGATTTTTTAGTTGCGCTCGGACTATGTTGAAATTTTTTTAATATGAATTTTTCGTCTCTTTAAATACAGTTGTATAAAATCTTCTTATAAGGTTAGGAATTCTTTTTCATTTTTATCAATTGGTTCCCAAAATTTTTAAATTTTAAGCTCTTTGACCTTTCTTTCAAAATTTTGAGTCTGATAAACTTCGAATGTCAAGTTTTGATCGGCAACAGTGATGTGTCAAAACTAAAAAAAAGTTGAAATCCAAAAATCGACAGTCGAAAATCCAAATTTCTTTTTCAAGTATTTAAATTATATTGCTTGTAATATTCACTTTAAAAATTTGAAGGTTATAATAGTCATCTTCAAACCATGCATATTATACGAATTTTGTCGGTTGACAGTGTTCAAGGTTCCCTATCAGTTCGTCACTGTTTGTTTCGTCACTGACACTTCGTCACTGAAAACATGTTTTAGAAAAAATAAATAGCAAAACGTCTTATTTGATTATAAAAAATCAATTCAAGTAAATAACTATGGTTGTTGGCGGTCGGTTGTAATAATTTGATAAGAGATTTGCGCTGCCCTACTAAACACCGAAGCCACGAAATACCGAAGCCACGAAACACCGACTAAGCCAAAAAACGACGAAATACCGAAAATAAATAAATTTATAAGCCGATAAAAAGCTTTTGTTAGGGGTAAACAAGGGCGTAGAATCCGAATCTGACCTCCATTTAGACCAATTTCGAACCCGGGACCCGGATTTGAACATTTTTATAAAAATTCGATTTCTATTCATATTTTATTTTCCACAAAAATGATTCGTAAACACGTTGAGTTTCTACAAAAAAGCCGAAAGAAATATTTGACAGAAATAAACAACAATTTGGACGACGATGATACGGGTCAAGATGACAACGTGGAAGGTGAACCGGCCACAATCGCAGCGCAAGTCGAAGGCGAGCGTCCTGTTGTGCGGCTCGAGTTCGGAAAAACTCAGAAGGGCGGCACTTGCCTTTGGTTCGAAGGTAAAATGACTCTAACATTCATGATTAAATAACCGATTTCAGGCTATCTCTACATAAAAAAATTGGCACATTGCTGGACGTGCGCGTTACGCGGCTCGGCGGCGATCGTTTCAGTGCCCACACTTCAGAGCCGCACATTTCAGTGCCCACACTTCAGTGCCGGTACACTTCAGTGCCGGTACACTTCAGTGCCGGCACACTTCAGTGCTGTTATTTTATGAGGTTATTATGAATAAATATGTATAGCAATTTAAAGAGTATTTTTTAGCAAAACTAATGGTCTTAACATCTTTTTATGGTTTAGAACTAGAACTGCGCTTTTTCTTGCAAAACTTTGAATTTTGCAAAATTGTTCGAATTCGGGTTCAGGGTTTGAAATTTTCGTGGCTTCGGTGTTTTGTTAACGCGCCGAGATTTGCTAACAAAATTTAAAAAATACGACAATTTTTGTAAGCTTTTTAGGAATGGGAGGGGCTCGTCTGCGCCGAAAGGCGCTGTCGGGAAAATTTTTAGAATTTTTGGAGGGATTGGTTAAAAATTGGTCCTACTAATTTTGAAACAATTTTTAATTTTTGTTTCGTCAACCATAGATGCTCACCGAAAGTGAAAAAAAATAAATTACTCAGTCAGGGGTGGGTCACTCAACTTGGATAAAGTTATTCATTTTTTAATATTCAGTGAATTTGGGGGGGGGGGGTGAGCGTTTGGACGGGTATGGGTGAGAGATATCCAAATCACTTAGCGACACTTAAATATATCTCTTGGGCTTTTGGCCTTCTCCAAATTAATGGATTTTTTGGCTGTTTTACAGAAAATGAGTCTCTCTACCCTTTCCCATCCAACCGGAATTGAGTGGGTTGAGGTAGCCAATTGTCGTTGTCAAGCAAGGGGCAGTTTGTGTGCGTCCGTCTTCCAACTACAGAATCATCCCGAAGAACGTTCAGCAGGGCGGTCGGGCACCAAAGCAGAGGTAAAAGTGAAGGAGGCGTTTTTCCTTCATTTTCAAAAATTTGACCGATTTAAAAACCGCTTTAAATTCTCATTTTATATTGACGAATTCATAATATTTAAATATCACAACAGCAGCAGTCACAACAGCAGCAGCAACCGCAACAGCAGCATGCCGCAACAATTACCTCAGCAGCAGCAGAGCATCAACAACAGCAAAAGAAGGACACAGAAGGTTGCTAAGCGGCAGGCCAATCACTTCAAAAAAACAGGTAAGAGAAAATTTTGCTTTTTGTATGTGATTGAAAACAACGGACCCTTTTAGCCGCGCCTTACTGTGCGCGTTGCAAAGGGGCGGGTTCCGGCAAAAGTGAAACCAAGGAAGCCGGAACCCGAAAAAAAAGACGACGAATATGAAGTAAAAGCTGTTTTAGCTTCTTATGCTGCGTGTTGTGAAGAAAAGGAAATAAAATGCTATTTCCTTGATTGGAAAGGTATTTAAAAAATTTTTAAATTTTGATTTAATTGTTTTTGCAGACTTTCGTGGTCAAGAAAGCTGGGTCGTCTCCACCCAATACGACGCGTTAGAAATAACCTTTGTTCATGGGGTAGAGGCGGCGATCAATGGCACATTAAGTGTTTTGATGGCGGGCAGGTTCCGCGCCATCTCTCAAAAAAATTGGTTGCAAAACCAGCTTTCGTTGCACGTAAAAAAAAATTTTGATTTTTGACATTTGAAATTTAAAACTTTTAGTGATGGACAGATTGGGCAACCCACAATTTAGCAAAAAATCGGACGCTCAACTTGATTAGTCATCCCAGCGGAAGCAGCTGAAAGAGCTGCAAAGAACTCATCACCTTTTGGTTGCTTCGCATTTTTTCTGGGCTGATTTTGTACATGGTCTATTCCTGTTGTTGCAGCCGCAAGAGCTTCAATAAACTCAGTGGCGTCCGCTTGCTTCGCACGCTTGTTCGGGGCATGCGGCACATCCATTCCTGCTGTAGCTGCTGAAAGCGCTGCCAAAAACTCTTGAGCATTTGAGGATTGTGCTGGTTTTGGTTTTTCCTCCGTCAGTTTTCTTTTAGAAAGTTGGGGTGGAACTGGTAGAGATGTCAAACACTTTTCCTCCGAGTTTTTTTTTTTAGGGAGTTGGGGTGGAGGTGGCAAATGGTATTGGGGTGGAGGTGGCAAATGGTAAACTGGAGCAGGCGTCTGCGTGCATTGATCCGCACGAACTCCATGGTCGACATTAAAAACTCGTCCTTTATTTTTAATCTATTACTTTTTGATCTAATGAAATTTTTTTAAAAAGGACCGTGTACTCCTATCTTTGTAATACACCACTCTGTTTTGCATTCGGGGTGAGGGGGGGGGGGGGGCTCGCGCACAGAGCATCGGAGCGTCAACGGTACATCCGTCGGCAAACAATCGGACGTCGGCGACGATGAACAGAAGGAAGCGGTCGGCGGGTTGGCATGCGCAAATAAAAGAGCCAAAAAATTGCAACCTACAAAAATTTTAAATAAAATTTAATCTAAACAAAAAAGAAATTAAAACGCTGCTGCTTGAACGATGATGATGGTGGTGGTGGTGTTTTGGTTTTGGCTTTTCTCGAAACAGTTTTTGAAGTTGATGGAACGGTTGGGTCGATGAAAGACGACGACGACGACGATCTTATTCGCTTGCGCTTTGTTCGTTTCAGTTGCTGCCGGCTGCTCTAGCCTTCTCTGCCGCAATTTCGCTAGCTTTTTTCAATTAAGCTTGTGTTAAGCTTAGAGCAAACTCTCGGCATTTTATTTTTAATTTTTGCCGGCGGCGCATTTTACAATAAATCGATTTCACTTTGTGCAATATCTCATGTTGGTTGAAGAATGGTATGAACCCGGGATGTAACCGGATTCCGGTTTCCGGACTTTATTCCGGTTACATCCCTGGTATCAACGTCTTTGGATGAGAGAAGTGAGCGTGCATTCACATTTTACCAAAAAAAAATTGAGGGGGGAGAAGAAATACGTGGAAATAATATGCCAATCAATTTGATTGGCTATATTTTCAATAAAAATTAATTCTATGCCAGAAGATTTATTTATTAATATTTTATTTAAGTTAAGTGAAAAAAATGAAATTTCTGCTATTAATTATTTTTTCATTCATTTCAACGAAATTAATCAAAAATGCCAATTCTGTGGGCGAAGGCGGAAAAGGATCAAAACTTTACAAAACATTTGATGAAATATTTGGAAAAGGATGGGATGGTGAAAGTAATGATTCAAAAGACTTGAATTGTCGTCATGTTAAAGAAGAAGTTCAAGACGTACAAGCTCCAAACACTTCTGATCAGAAAAATATTGATGAAATATTGAAACAAAAATTTGATAAAATTTATGATGAAAATTGGTCGGAAGACGAAAACAATTCAGCGCCAGATCAAGATGAGTGTGTTGATCAACAACAAAATGAGTCCAATAAATGTGAAAAAATTATGTCTGATCAACAAAAACGTGAAATTATCCAAAAATTCCGCGAAATGAAAGATAATTATCAGAAAAAAAAACAAACGCGCACACACAACCAAAGAATGGAATCAAATTGACGCCAAAATATCAAATGATTTGGGTGTGAGTCGCTATAAATTATATAAATGGAAGAAAGAATTCGGCTTAAGTCGTAAAACAAAGTTTAAATCAAAGTTTTCGGAGTTAGAAAAAAGTGAAATTTTGAAACAATTTGATAAGATTAAAAGCAAATGCAAGAAGGCAAATTTCAAAAACTCAAAAAATGAACTCGATATAAAAATTGCAAAAAAAATGGGCGTTTCTGCCAGCACAATTTATGAATGGAAGCGCGAATTTGGCCTTTCTAACGGCAATAAATCGGATGCAACAAAAATTGGAATTTTGAAGAAATATGCCAAAATAAAAGGAAAGAATCCGAAAATGAGTGATAGTGACATTGGTAAAATGTTAAAGATTTCAACAGGAAGCCTAAGTAATTGGAAAAAACAATTTAAAGAAGAAATTAAGAACCTTTAAAAATATACGGACTTTATGATACATTCGAGATTTTTTAGTTGCGCTCGGACTATGTTGAAATTTTTTTAATATGAATTTTTCGTCTCTTTAAATACAGTTGTATATTAAGAACCTTTAAAATATTCGGACTTTGTGATACACTTGAGATTTTTTGGTTGCGGTTGGACTATGTTGAAATTTTTTTAAAGATGAATTTTCGTTTCTCTAAATTTATTTGTATAATCTTTTTATAAGGATAGGAAATCTTTTTTGTTTATCGATTATTTCCCAAATTTTTAAATTTTAGCTTTCTTTCGAAATTTGACTCTGATAAAACTCGAATTTCAATTCGAAAATCAACCATTTTTTCAAGTGAATTAATAAAAATATTTATTTAACTAATATTGATTGTAATATTCACAGTAGGGTTGCAGCCGGGGGGGGAGGGGATTCCCGGTCAAACCGGGGATACCGGGGACGGACAAATCGGGGATCCCCGTTTTTGGGGATGCGCAAACCGTGGAACGGGGATCCCCGGCCGGGGATGGATAACCCCAAAAATTCTTTTAAGGGTGCATTTTTTTGAAAAAATCAGTTTTTGTCGGACTCTTCAACAAATTTGCTTTAATTTGTAAAATTTCTTCAACTTTGTCCGCACTCAACCTCAATTTGATTTTAAAAACTTAAAAATAGATTGAAAGCTAATGTATTACCTGTTACGCAATATGTTAGCGTAGATCAGAACCTCCTTCGAGCTCTAAAATGCATTCGACTAAAAACCTTAATAATTATACAATTAGGTGTTATTGTTTTGTAGAAACCTGGAGGTTTCGATAGGTCTTGCAAAAAGTTTCTTAAAATCAGGGTCGTCATAAAAAAGAAATGAACAATTTTGTCGGACCATTATCCGAATTAAAATGCTTTCAGCTTCCTCCTGTTTTTTGTGGGTATAATTCTTCCCGCAATGAGTACATTTTGCCCTTTTCTTCGTTTTTTAAGCGGTTCGAAATGTTTCCAAATATCACTTGGCATTTTCAACTCTAAATAGCCGTTAATAATGTTAAAATAAAGCAAAGAGATAGCACAGACCAAAATATGTAAATAAATATTTATGCAATGAAGTTGGCAATAAAACCAAAATTCAAACAGCAAACCAATATCATTATTAGGGATAGGATTTTTATGTTATAACATATTGTTTTCGTGGATTCCTTACCATTAGAGAAGCCCAAAAATAGTATTTGTTTTGAAAAATTTATGAATTAGGGCGACTTTTTAGCACATATTAAAACATATTTTGGGGGTATTTACTGACATATTGTAAGCTTTTTCAGAGATAGCACATATTCGCCATTTTTCAAAAATTCCTTTACAAAAATGCAATAAAAACAAAAAATACACCTCTAAGGATCGACTTTTTAAAAATTTTCAAAAATTCACCCCTAAAAAATGACTTTTTCTTGGACCAAAAATCCACACACAAAGATCGACATTTTCCCTAATATTTTTTATAAAATTTTCCAAAACATATGAAAAATATTCTATTTACAACAGTAGGAGCAAAATTAATAAAGATAGATGAATTTTGAATTATGCATAAACTGACTAGATTTTGGCCATTTTTGGCACCTATTTTACCACATATTTTGGGCATTTTTGGGATTTTTAGCACATATTTTGGCATTTTTTAGCACATAAAAACATACATATTTTGGGTTTCCTGATGCGATGGCCATCTTTAGGGGTGCATTTTCATCCCCGGCCGGGGATGAGCACCGGGGATCCCCGTTTTCGGGGATGGCAAACCGGGGACCGGGGTCGGGGACGGGGATGTGAATGGCCGGGGATCCCCGGTTTTCCCCGACCCCGTCCCCGGTCGGCTCCTACCCTAGTTTGTAACATAAACTAAAATTAAACTCTATAAAGAATTAATTCATTTACAAATGCAATTATTTAAAAGTTTTTTTTTAACGAAAAATACAAATATTGCGGAATGGCGAAATCAAATTAGCAAAAATCCAAATTCATTGAAATTTTGAAATTTGAAATTTTCCGGCTATTTCTCCCTTTCTCAATTTCTCAACTCTCTCCCTACTTCTTAGTAGAAATGAATTAATATAGTTTAATAACAGTATTTTAATAATCGTGGGCATGGGGGCATTTGGTATGGGACCTTTTGTCAACTTAGAAATTTTTTTCTCTTTTTTAGCGCTTAATTTTTTATATTTTTGTTAGAAAATAAATTCAAAATATTATTCAGAGGCTGTAAATTTGGGCTTAAATTCTTATTCGTATCTTTCCATCTTTAAAAGCTTAAGATTATGCTTAAAATAAGGGTTGACACCCCAAAGCCGGATGTTGAGAATTACGGAGCAGGAATATTTCGGGGATGGGACTGCCGGGGTCGGAGTTACCCAAATCGGTTGGGCTCGTGCCTAATTTTTTTGTCAAAAAATACGCAAGTCCACCGCTGCCCTCAACAAAAATGAATTTTGATTGAAGGGGGAGAATAAATACGTGGAAAGAATTTGCCAATCAATGATTGGCCACATTTTCAATAGAAATTAATTCTATGGCAGAAGATTTATTTATTAATATTTTATTCAAGTTTAGTCAATAAAACATGAAATTTCTGCTATTAATTATTATTTCATTTTTTTCAACGAATTTAATCAAAAATGCCAATTCTGTTGGCCAAGGCGGACAAGGACCAAAACTTTACAAATCATTTGATGAAATATTTGGAAAAGGATGGGATAATGAAAGTAATGATTCACAAGACTTGAACTGTCGTCATGTTAAAGAAGAAGTTCAAGACGGACAAGCTCCAAACACTTCTGATCAGAAAAATATTAAGGAAAAAATATTGAAACAGAAATTTGATGAAATTTATGATGAAAATTGGTCGGAAGACGAAAACAATTCAGAGCCAGATCAAAATGAGAGTGTTGATGAACAGCAAAATGAGTCCGATAAATGTGAAAAAATTGAGTCTGATCAGCAAAAACGTGAAATTATTCAAAAATTCCGCGAAATGAAAGATAAATATAAGAAAAAAAACAAACGCGCAAATTCAGCCAAAGAATGGGTTCAAATTGAGACAAATATATCAAATGGTTTGGGGGTTAATCGCACAAAATTGTATAAATGGATGAAAGAATTGGGTTTAAATCGAGAAACAAAGGCTAAATCAAAGTTTTCGGAGTTAGAAAAAAATGAAATCTTAAAACAATTCGATCAGATAAAAAGCAAATGTGAACAGGCAAAACTCAAAAACATTTTAATGCGTGAACTTGATGATAAAATTGCAAAAAAATTGGGCGTTTGTAGAAAAACAATTTATGAATGGAAGCGCGAATTTGGGCTTTTCTGACAGCAATAAAATTTCTGATGCAACAAAAATTGGAATTTTGAAAAAATATGGCAAAATAAAAAGAAAGAATCCGAAAATGACAGATGAAGTTATTGCTAAAATGTTAAAGATTTCAACAGGAAGCCTAAGTAATTAGAAAAAACAATTTAAAAGAAGAAATTAAGAACCTTTAAAAATATACGGACATTGGTTTTTCATTTCACATTGTATTTGCCTACTTCCACCCGTTACACCCAAATGTGCGCAAATTACTAATGCCCCTCCCAAAACCGCAACATTTCCCCCCAAATTAGTGTCAACCCGTTCCCCTCCTTCCAATCACTCCATCCTTTTTTATAACGTTTATTCAATATAAATGTCCTTCCCCCCTCCAGCCAACTCATTTTGTGACTATGCCCTTCGGGCTTGCCATTTTTGCCCTTGAGCAGCCTTTTCCTCCACATTTCACAGTGATCAAAGCCACTTTTTTTTCTTATGCTGTGACCCCCCCCCCCCCCTCCCAGGTTATCCCCCCATTTTTACACTGTGATCGACCCTCACACCTTTCTGTGATAACCATCCGGTGATCAACATTTTTTCTGTGCTTCCCCTTTGATCCCTTGACCCCTTTTTTGTTCACACATTTCCAAATGGTTTAATTACCCAAGTTTGAGCGTCCCATGGCATAAACATTTTCTAAATTCTTTGTGTGTCGACTTCGGCCTCAGTCTCCACCGCCCCATCCAACCTTCCACGGCCCGCTCCCGATCTTGCCACCGCCCAATCACCGGACAGCTTTGTCCAAGCGAGACAATTGGCGATCCCTACTCACATTTGCCTCCCATTTGCCATTCCGATCAATTTGCCGTCAAAACCCAAATTTTGGGTTTTTAGAAACTTTGAGTTTCGACAGACTATGTTGAAATTTTTTTTTGTTCAATTTTGGGGTTGGCCCCAACCCTTCGGGGGCGTTAATGTCGGTGCTTTTGGTGAACGGCATGTCGTGGACAAACCCTAGTGCAAATTACCAATTATTTTCACTGCATTAACTTCCTGACATCGTCGAAGCTCATTTCCAAAACGTAATTTATGGGCAAAACAGTGCCATGCCAGTTAAAATTTTTAAATTTATTGAACTTGTCCAACTCTAGCTGCTGCAGGGTCAGCCTGTTCGACCGGCTCACTGTCCATTTCATTTCCGGCTTCGACAAAATGGCTAACATGAGCGATTTAAATTGTTTTGTCTGTTTAAATCGTTTTTTAAATTTTTGTGACGCGTAAACTTTCATGGGACGCGTGAAAGTGTTTTGGGACGCGTAAACTTTCATGGGACGCGTAAAAGTCTTTGGGACGCGTAAACCTTTATGGGACGCGTAAAGTCGACTAGAACCAATTTTTGTCTGTTCAAATCGTTTTTTTTCGCTTTTTAAGGCAAATGGCTATCCGAAAAAAGCGCTTACGCGAGCGTTTGCCTCTGGAGATCTGAAGCAAGTGTTGCAGTGATGGAATGCGCTAATTTTTCCTAACTTTAGGTCAAAGGATTCGGCGCTTCAGGTTCGTTCAAGTTACACCCTGAGACGACGACAAAGCCGGCGGCGAAGACAAAGCCGTGGTCAAAAAGGCATCAAAAAAACTGAAATCGCATTGGACGCCCGAACTTCGACAGGAGGCTCTTCAGTGGGAGCAGGTAAGCTTTTAAGCAGATTATAGATATCCAAAAGCCTATTTTGATCACAAGTAAAAAATTTTAAATCAAAAATAATTTAATAATATTTTTTGTTTTTTTGCTGATCGATTGGTAGTATTTTTATTCGGGTCTTAACCACCCACCACCACATAATTTTAAATTTGTTTTATTATTTTCAGGCGATGTTCGAAGAGAAGAAGAAACAAGAGAACGAATCTCACCCGCAGCCGACTAACGCTGAAGGAAAGAAAACGCCGCAAAAAAAAGAACAGAAGTGGCGGTTACAAACGTGGTCAAAAAAATTTCAATACTAAAAAACAAAAAGAACAATGATTATTTTCGCCACAAAAATCTGCGAATTTAACCGTTTTCAATTGGTCTTTTTTTTAATTCACAAATCTCAATTTGCATTAATTGTTGTTTACCATATTTATTTAAAAATCATTCACATTTATCAACAATCGAACAGTCTCAAAAAAAAACTAATCTGATAAAAATTTGCGTGAACAATACTTTGAAGAAAAAGTTAACTCCTTGAAGTTGACCAGGTGTCGAAGCCCAAGGGTCTGTCGGCTGCTGCACTGCTGGCTCGTCGTTGTTGTCCTAAAAATTTTTAAAATAAAACATTCAAATGGATGAGCGAATTTTAAAATTCAACACCAAAGCCTTTGTGAGGTCCTCCCCCACCTACCAGGTTTGAGGCGAAGCGGGGTAGCGGGGCGAGAGTTGACCGCCAAGTGCTCAGGATATGCTTGGATGAGAGGCGCGTTAGTCAACGGTCGCCGGAGTTCTGAATTTAATGATGATCAAATAAATTATTTAACAGAAATAAATTAAACTGAGCAAACACAAATTCACATACCGACTCCTTGTCTGGTTCCTTGGTACGGACGCTGCCTGCGGGGATGACACTGCCCTTTGCGGCTGGCACGCATTGCCAAATGGGCCGACTTGGTCATTGTGATGATCTGCAATATAAAAGAAAAAAGTTAATTAAATTTAAATGTGGAAAAAATTATTTTACGTGCAATAACAGAATTGCCACAAGGAGACAGATGATGATGATCCAAAAAATAAGAGAAAATGCAGCCGGTGGTGAAGGAGTAGTTGGTGGGATAATTGCTGATACTGTTGTTGCTGTTGTTGTTTCGGCAGGTCCTTCGTGCAGAAATTCAGTCAAATTTTTAATACCATCATGCAGTCAAAGTATCGGAAGACGATAGAACTGTGGTCTCAAACATTTCAAATTTTCAGGGCATTGGGTACAGTTGGTAATTTCAACCCACTCCATTTTATTTGCGGGACGAATATTCTTTTCGATTTTAAGCAGATTGGAAAATGACCCACAGAACTGCTTCGGGCGATATAATTCCTATTCTTACCCACGCCTTTCCCCTTCTCCTTATTCTTTATTGGAACAACAGAATTTAACCAACTCTAAAAGAATTTTATCAATGGCCAAATCGCCAAAATTGTGGCCTCTCAACAATCCTTCTATTAGCTCGCGAAGGATTGGGGGGAATACTAAATAAAAGAGACCGTCCATTCCTTCATATTCCCGCAAGGAGAGAACCTTTTCTGACTGAAAAATCGATGCCAATTGGCTGTGGAAGGGGTGGGGTGGTCAGCCAAAAAAGAAGGGAAATGGGAAAATGGAAGGAACGCCCTCGCAATGGGATGGGGTGGGCAAAGTTCAAAGGAAGGGGGTGGGCAAAGTTCAAAGATCACCCAACCCCTAACCCTAACCCTTTGGCCCAACCCCAAAACCCTCTGGTTCAAAACTAGATCAATAGGCTAGCGATGAAATGGGAAATCCAGTTCAATAGGTCAGCGATCGGACGGGACTCAATGGTACTCAATAGTTCAGCGATGGGAAGGGGGTGGGCAAAGTTCAAAGATCACCCAAACCCAAGCCTTTGGTTTGAAAACCCAAACCCTCCAAAACCCTCTGGTTCAAAACCAGATCAATAGGATCGCGATGAAATGGGAAATCCAGTTCAATAGGCTAGCGATGGGACGGGACTCAATATGGCACTCAATAGTTCAGCGAGAGGACGGGACTTAGCGAGGAGGGGGGGGGGGCTTAACTACTTACATACATTGACGGATCTTCTAAAGTATTAATTAGAGACCGGTTGAGACGAGATTTCTCGAAAAGCTTGACTTGTCAATTTTGAGCTTCGTAACTCCAAAGAAAAATGAGCAACGAGAGGCAGAGGAACAGATGGCGCGTTTGTTGAGACAAAACAACTCTTTCCTTTTTTTCAAAGACCCGGATTTGAAGGCACTTTACAAAAAAGTGCATCCCAATCTTGTATGATGCTAACTTTACTGATTGTTATAAATTTTTCAAAGTTTATGAGCTTGAAGATCGGGACTATTTTCGACGCAAGTAATTCCACGAATGTTTGAAGAAATTGCACCAAAATCAAGTTGGGCGTTGGAGCTGATTTTATGCAATCACGAGCGACGGATGGTCTAAACCAACATTGTCACTTCAATTGCAAAGGTTAGGTGCCATTTAAAAATTAATTTGAACTACCAATATATTTAGTGTCACAATTCGTTGGACTGACACAAACTGAAACAGACAAGACATGGTTTTCGCGGCATTTCCTATGGACAAACTTCGGCACTCTGTGATGTCCTAGCCGAAAAAATTGCAACTTGCATGACAGAAAAAGGGATTTCAATGGAAAAATTGGTCTGTTGTGTCCGTGATGACGCACGGAATATGCAGTGTGCAATAAGAAGAATGAAGAAAAACAGGTTGTTTGTAATACTGGAATAAAGTACATAATTTATTAGAGCTTCCAATGTTGCGCCCATTTTCTCAACCTAGTTGTGGAGAATGCTCTGAAAACAGACGGACTCGCAGAAATTATCACCAAAGCAAGAGAATGGACTAAAGAGTGCCGTAAGCCAAAAATGAGGCAGTGTCTTCACCGGCACCAGGAATGAAACCCAAAAAGTTATCTTAGAATTTGTAATTTTCAAATTCAGTTGATATTTGGAAGCCCAAATCCCCGGCCAGCATTTCACTCCCATCCGCAATTTCGACTAATTCGCGCATACACGTCCAATTGGCAGCATTTAAAGTCGATGCTCGGCCGCCGCTTGATACCGATATTTTCAGCTGGTGTAAGCAATATGGAGCGCAGTTTCCAGCTCTGGACAAAATTGCACGCGTCGTTCATTCCATTCCGGCCACGTCGGTCTCCTCAGAAAGATTGTTTTCTAAGGCCGCATTGATTTATGGCAACAATCTTCGCAACCGGTACTTTGAATAAAAATTACTTTAATTTTTATTTGTTTTCCTCATTTGAAGCCTTTCTGGAGAACTGGTCGAGTGTTTGATAAAAGAAAATTTTTTCCCTTGAAAAGTACCGGTTGGTCCCGGTCCCTGTACCGGTTCCCGTTGAAAATCATGGTCCCGGTCCCGATCCCGGTTTTTCTGGTCCTGGCAAGTCCCGGTACCGGTTTTTGCCAAAAGTTCCGGTCCCACTCAACCCTATTTTAACTGGTACACATCACTTCAGTGTCGCACAATTCAGTGCCGCACACTTCAGTGCGGCACACTTAAGTACCGTACACTTTATGCCGCACACTCAGCGCCGCACACTTCACCAAATCAAAATCTAACCGTTCAAAATAGTTTCCGACCAAAATCATTTTTGAAATTATTTATTTAAATTTAGTTTTTTTTTGTTAAAGCTAAAATAGCAATATTTTAAATCGATTGCACTTCGAGCAATACAATGCAATTTGTGGGCGAACGAGGACAAGAATCAAAATATAAAACATTTGATGAAATATTTGGAAAAGGATGGGATAATGAAAGTAACTGGCGTCATGTTAAAGAAGATTTATTTTAGCGTTTTCAAAAATGGGGTTACAGCTGCACTCTACTACCCTTTTGCTTTAAACTTGAGCAGCCGGCCCAATTCAACACCATTTTTAACATTTTTGCGTTTTTTATCAGTTTTGTGCCAGGGTCGTCTTTTTCTTGCACTTTTTGGCATTTTTGTCAATCAATGCAATCATTTTGATCCGTTGAATCAGCTTCAGCTTCTTCAATTAATTCATTGTCGTCTTCGACCAATTTCCATCAAACATTTCATCAAATCTTTTTCTATTGACAAAACATTCAAAATGATCAGAAAGCTTTGTTCATTTTGATTGTGCTGATCAGTTGATTTATTCTCAACTCTGTTTTCTGTGTTTCCATTTTATGCCATTCTTTGGTTTTAGTAAATTCCGCCACCTTCGCGTCCCAACCTTTTCCAAATATTTCATCTAAAGTTTTATGAAGTTTTTTTCTATCGCCGCTTTCGCCCACAAAAGCTATTTTCAATCAAAAATGTTGCAGAAATTAAGGTAATAATTAATAACCAAACTTTTTGCCAGATTTTCTTGATAATTTTAAATTTTATCGAATGTTATTAATTTTAGTCAATAAACTAGTTTTTGTTAATAAAAAATCAATGTTTATTAATCAATGCTTTATATTAATTTCCTGAAAAGATCAAATCGTTCAAAGCCAAATTCTTTTAATATTAAATAATTACAGTCAAAATAATTTACCTAATTTAAGTCAAAACAAATTTTTTTTAATAAAGATTGACTTTTTATTGACAAAAAATAGTTTATTACTAAATTATTAACATTTTTAATAAAATTTTAAAGAAAGAAAATGAAAGTTTGGCAAATAATTATTATTTTCTTAATTTCTGCAACGAATTTGATCAAAAATGCCAATTCAGTGAACGAAGGCGGAAAAGAATCAAAACTTTACAAAACATTTGATGAAATATTTGGAAAAGGCTGGGATGATGAAAGTAATGATTCAAAAGAGTTGAATTGTCGTCATGTTAAAGAAGAAATTCAAGACGTACAAGCTCCAAACACTTCTGATCAGAAAAATATTGAGGCTGAAATATTGAAACAAAAATTTGATGAAATTTATGGTGAAAATTGGTCGGAAGACGAAAACAATTCAGTGCCATTAGCGGATGATCTTGATCAGGAAAATTCTAAGAAACATAACTCAACTGATCAAAATGAGAGTGTTGATGAACAGCAAAATGCTTCTAATGAATGTGAAAAAATTATAACCAACAAAAACATGAAATTATTCAAAAATTCCGTGAAATGAAAGAAGATTATAAGAAAAAAAGAAAATATTCCAGAAGTGAACATATTCAAATTGAGTCAAAAATATCAAATAGTTTGGGTGTAAGTCGCTCAACAATTTATAAATGGATCAAAGAATTGGGTATAAAAAAAGAAACAAAGTTTAAATCAAATTTTTCTGAGTTTGAAAAACGTGAAATTTTGAAACAATTTGATAAGATAAAAAGCAAATGTACGAAGGCAAAACTCAAAAACATTTCAAAAAATGAACTCGATAAGAAAATAGCAAAAAAATTGGGCGTAAGTGCCAGAACAATTTATAATTGGAAGAGCGAATTTGGCCTTTCTGTTAGCAAAACGTTTTCTGACGCAACAAAAATTGGAATTTTGAAGAAATATGCCAAAATAAAAGAGGAAAATCCGAAAATGAGTGATTGTGGCATTGCCGATTTGTTGAAAATCTCAAAAAACAATTTGTGTAAATGGAAAAAACAATTTCAAGATGAAATTAAGAACCTTTAAACGGACTTTGTGATAGTTTGGAATTCTTTGCCTCCCAAATTATTGAAATTTTAAGCACTTTGACCTTTTTTCCAAATTTGAGTCTGATAAATCTCGAATTTCAAAGTTTTAATCGGCAACAGGGCTGTGTCGAAACTAAAGCCCGGGTCGGGCGGGCGCCCGACTAGGAAATATTCGGTCCGGGCTAAAGCCCGGTATTCGCCCGGCAATGCCCGCCCGGCGCCTTTTAGAAAGCCCGGAAAAAAGCCCGCCCGGCCCTAAAAAACCGAATATTTTTATGTCATTTCTCCCAAAAAGTGCCAAAATATTGCCTTAAAAATGGGCTGTAACTAATCGAATCCAGTCATTTTATGCGTAAAACCCTTCAAAATTCTTCAATCTTTATTAATTTTGCTCTCACAATTGTAAAGGTATTACGTTTTACGTTTTTCAAAATTTTATAATAATATCAAATAAAAATTTTTAGGAAAAATGTACATCTTTGGTGGGTGGATTTTTGGTTAAAGAAAAAAGTCATTTTTTAGGGGTGCATTTTTGGTTTAAAAAATTTTTTGATTTTTTATTGCATTTTGCCTAAGAAATTTTTTTGGGAAAAGTACCTGAAATATTGAATTTCTTTCAAGAATTTTTGGAAGAATGCCTAAAAATTTTGTTTTTTTGATCTCACAAAGAATATAAACAAAGAAATTTTATATGTCTATATCGTACATGGTCAGGAATGATCAATCTCTAACTTTTAAGCTGTTTCAAAAAATTTTTTTAAATATTCGCCCGGTATTCGGATTTTTTTGAAAATCCGGGCTAAAGCCCGGTATTCGCCCGGCAAAGCCCGCCCGGAGGAAAATCCAAAAAATATTTGCCCAGAAAAGCCCGCCCGGCCCTTTTTGGGGTGCCCGGAAAAAAGCCCGCCCGGCCCCAGACCGATTATCCGAACCCTAATTCACAGTTTAAAAAATTTGAAGGTTGTTGCTTCAGCGAACCTCTTAGGCTTACTTTAAGCTTTTGGGGCAGGGGGGGGGGGGTGGAGTCGGCGGTGCTGATAAGCGCCGCCGGGTCAAAAAAATCGAAACCGAAAACCGGCTTCTGTTTTGCTTGTTTTGTGTTTGCTATTTTTGCATATTGTTTTTAATTAAATTCCAGTAAACTTCATACAAATTTACGGATTTTTAAAGGTTTTATGTCGCAAATATGGGAAAATTTACCCTTCTCGAAACCCGGCCTAAGTACAAGCTTTCATGGTTAATTGGCTAGAATTTACCTTAAAAAATATTAATAAATAAATCTTTTGGTAATAGAATTAATTTTTATTGAGTGGCCAATAAAATTGATTTGCAAATTATTTCCACCCATTTATTCTCCCCCTTAAAATCTTTTTGGCAAATTGGCTGTGAATGCACTCGTCACCTTCTCTCGCCCTAAGAATGTCCAACCAATCCATTTATTCTCCACATTTTATTTCTTCAAAATTTCAATTTTAGTTACATCAGAAATTTTATTGCTGACAGAAAGGCCAAATTTGTGCCTTTATTCTACGGATTTGTGCCAAATTTTATAAAAAGTTTTGATCCTTGTCCGTGTTGGCGCACATTTGCTACTTTTTTAATAATTACTAGGTGGAAAGTTGGCGTATATGGCCTCCTCCGCCTCCTTGACTTTGCCGTTGAGTCTGTCGATGATTTCGCAACACTTCTGATTATGCCCCTCCAGTCGATTGATTGAGGCGCTGAATTGTTCTGACACTACGCGCAGTCTCGACAGCACGTCGTCGACATCTCCTTCTGCAGGAGATTTGCTGTTTCGCCGATGTGAGTACGAAGGGCTTTTGAAGGCGATTCCAAGGCTTTCAAGGACTGGCCTTGCCATTCAAGGACTGGCCTTGCCATTCAAGGACATAGCGCAGCACTGCTTTAGTCAAAATTATTTACTAATAAATATTTATTTAAATCGATTGCACTTTGTGCAATATCACATGTGGGTTGAAGAATTGTAAGCAGTGACGCGGGCACTCACATTTTGCCAAAAAAAATTGAGGGGGGGGGGAAGAAATACGTGGAAAATCTGCCAAGATTGACCACTTTTTCAATAGAAATTAATTATATGGCAGAAGATTTATTTATTAATATTTTATTTAAGTTTAGTCAATAAAACATGAAATTTCTGCTATTAATTATTATTTCATTCATTACAACAAATTTGATCAAAAATGCTTATTCTGTGGGCGAAGGCGGAGAAGAACCAAAAGTTTACAAAACATTTGATGAAATATTTGGAAAAGGCTGGGATGATGAAAGTAATGATTCAAAAGACTTGAACTGTCGTCATGTTAAAGCAGAAGTTCAAGACGTACAAGCTCCAAACACTTCTCATCAGAAAAATATTGAGGCTAAAATATTAAAAGAAAAATTTGATGAAATTTATGATGAAAATTGGTCGGACAATTCAGCGCTGTCACCGGGTGATCTTGATCAGGACAATTCTAAGGAACATTTGTCTGATCAAAATAACTCAACTGATCAAGATGAGAGTGTTGATGAACAGAAAAAAGACTCAAACGAATGCATAAAAATTGAGTCTAATCAGCAAAAACATAAAATTATTCAAAAATTCCGTGAAATGAAAGATAATTATACAAAAAAAAGAAAATATTCCGCCTTTCAACACGTTAAAATTGAGTCAAAAATATCAAATGCTTTGGGTGTAAGTCGCAGAACAGTTTATAAATGGATTAAAGAATTGGGTCTATGTCGAGAAACAAAGTCAAAGTTTTCTGAGTTTGAAAAACGTGAAATTTTAAAACAATTTGATGAAATAAAAAGTAAATGTAAAAAGGCAAAATTCAAAAGCGGTTCAAAGAATGAACTTGATGAGAAAATTGCAAAAAAATTGGGAGTTTGTGCCAGCACAATTAGACAATGGAAGCGAAAATTTGGCCTTTCTGTCAGCAAGAAGTTTTCTGATGCAACAAAAATTGGAATTTTAAAGAAATATGCCAAAATAAAAAGAAAGAATCCGAAAATGACAGATGAAGTTATTGCTAAAATGTTAAAGATTTCAACAGGAAGCCTAAGTAATTGGAAAACAAAATTTAAAGATGAAATTAAGAACCTTTAAAAATATTCGGACTCTGTGATCCACTCGAGATTTTTTGGTTACGCTCGGATTATGTTGAAATTTTAAAAAAATGAACTTTCATCTCTTAAATTACAGTTGTATAATCTAGGGTTGGTCCCCGACCCCTCGGGGGCGGAAAAGTCGGGGTCGGGGTTGGCCGGGGTCGGCCATGTCGGGGGTCGGGGTCGGGGAGGACCCAATTGTCGGGGTCGGGGGTCGGGGTCGGGGGTCGGGGTCGGGGTTCGGGGGTCGGGGTTGACGAAAATTTTGTTCATAACATTTTTTTTCATAAAAATTTTTTATAAAAATTTCAGCAATGTCTTCACTGGGGCAAGCATAAATATAAAATTTTAAATCCATTCATTATTCTCAAAATTCATTCATCATCCAGACTTTCCACCTCACTGTCTATAAGATTTCTCGGCGCTAGTTGAATCTTGTCCAAATTTGCTTTGACAAGGAGAATCTGACGCACGGTCTTTCCGGACAACCCAAAATATTGAAATTATTAAAACATTTTTTAATTCTGCGATAACTTTTTACTTGTTCCGAAGCGTATTGGCATAGATCAATCCTGCTTTTGAAAACAGTCGCTCAGAACAGATGGAAGTGGCGGGTATACAGTGCAACATACGAGCCAATTTAGCCAGTTCTGGCAGTCGTTCCGAATTTTCGCGCCACCATTTGAACAAGTCTCCGTCAATGGACAGTCTTTGACCCGCCTTGTACTGAGCCAACTGTGATTCTATTTTTGATGTTATATCAGAGTCCGCCTCGCCAGAAATTGTCGACGGCAGAGTAATTCCACAGGGAGATTTAGGCTGCGACCAAATGTTATCTGAATTAATAAAAGAAATTTTTTTCAGGGAGGTATTAAAACATTTTTCAATGCTTTCGTCGCTGCTCTCACTCAGTCTAAGGTTAGCATTCTCGTCAAAGTTTTGCTCGTCAATTTCTGGGCCTGATCTGTTTTCACTTTCGAGCTCATTTTGCGGGTCCACAAATTCTGAAGATTTGTTTACAAATGTGTTCTTGAAAAATACTCTAAACAGACTTGTTTTTGCAAGCTCTATAAGCTGTTGTTCGATAATTTTCCAATTCTCAAGCGAAAAAAGGTCGTTGTACGCAAACCGGGGATCAAGCAGCATTGAAACTCTGAGGATATGGTTTCCACAAATCGCCCGAACTCTTTCATTCAAAGAGTTAACAATTGCCTCCACAATAGGTTCAATACGGGATGAAAATATTTTGCCAATCAGAAAATCCCTCATCTTTTTTGCCGTTGGTATAACTGTCGATGCTGAAGATGCCTCCCTTGAAAACTAAATAACTAGGATTTGTATAAGTATGCATAGATAGTTTTTACTTTTTCTGTTTCTCTGTTAAAGATTTCCATAACAGGGCAAAGCTCGCGCAAATAATCAAAGTCAGACGGTTCCAGACTTGACAAATTGTCTGGAATTGTATCAAGCCTAGCTCTCTTCACTTGGCACGAGCCAAATCCCCTTCTGTCTGCTTCGATCGCGAGCAGTACCTTTTTTTGTTCTCGAAATGTGACGAGCATGGCATATGTAGAATTCCATCTTGTTGGGCACGCCTGAATTCTTTAATTTATAAAATTCAAAGTAGAACTGCAAACCGCAATCAATTTTTTGTTCTTTGACTTCAATTCGCTCTGAAATTTTTCGAGCACTCGCGCTCCCTTGCTTGTCCGAAAGTATGTGACCCATGCCCGCACTTTTAACAAAAGCTCTTCTAATTGTGGCATTTTCAGCACATCTCCCATTATAAGATGTAGAAAATGGCAAGCACACTGGAAGCTTAAATCAAAGTGTTATTTTAAAATGTTTAGATTTTGTACCTATTCAACTCCAAAATGTTCGCAGAACTGCATGTTTTTTGCATTGTCTCGGACCAGGCAAATCACTTTTTCTTTAGTGAACCCATTCGTTTCCAGTGAATCTCCAATTGCCGTCGCAATTTCCGCTCCAGTATGGCTTTCATTGGTATGACATCCAAGACGAAGTCACTCCTTTCAAAAGTTGCACTGATGTGGTGAACTGTTATGCTATAATACCAAAAAATTTGGGTTGATACAAACTGAATAAAACCTTAAGAGTGACGGCGATTTAGTAATTTGTGACCACCCGTCGGAAGTTACCGCAAAAAAATCCGTTCCGATACGTTCTGTAATTTTTTGCTGAATGTTGCTGGCCATATCGGGGATAACTGTTCGCCGAAAGTAGGCTCTACGTCGGAGCTAAAAACGGTTTTAATGTTTAAGAAATTTAAATAACCTCCAATTTTGGATATGCCACCATAAAAAGATTTCTCAGTTCGGGAGCTTCAACGAATAAAAACGAGCAGTTCTGTCTAATCATTAAACATGCAATTTGCTCGTCCGCCGTTTTTTGTGGGTCGACATCTTTTAGGAATTTGGTGATGCTTTGATTTTTCTGTAACTGTTTCATAAAATAAAATAAAAAACAGCTATTTACCGTCAGTGCTGTAGGGGGTTCCTTGCGCTTCTCATATTCTGCCGCATGCACTGACTTAAAATGGTCCCACAACCCTTTGGTTGAGGAGTTTTTGCATAATAATTTAGCTTCACAATACAAACATTTTGCGGCGTCAGCCGCTAATTTGGTAAAAAATTTCCAGATTTCTGATGTTTTTGTCGTCATGCTTAAATAAAATGGGTGCGTTATTTACTTAAAACACCAAAAATACAATAAAAAATTGTAATGATCTTCCTATATTATTTTTATTCCAAAAATAAATTAGTTTAGTTAATAAAGTTGGTTCACAATGCCAATCAATTTTCAAAAGTACTTATTTCTCCCAATTGTTCACCCCCGACCCCCGACGGGGTTCGGGCGTCGGGGGTCGGGGAGGCCGGGGTTGACCATGTCGGGGGTCGGGGTCGGGGACGACCCCCTTTTTGGGCTCGGGGTCGGGGTTCGGGGGTCGGGGTCGGGGACCAACCCTAGTATAATCTTCTTATAAGGTTAGGAATATTTTTTATTTTTTATCGATTGCCTCCCAAATTTTTAATGACCGTTCTTTCGAAATTTAACGCTGATAAACCTCGAATATCATTTTTTTCAGTGAATTAAAAAAATATATTTACTAAAATAAAGTTTTCTGAGTTAGAAAAAAGTGAAATTTTAAAACATTTGTTGAGATAAAAAGCAAATGTAAAAAGGCAAAACTCAATAACATTTCAATTCATGAACTCGATGGAAAAATTGCAAAAAAATTGGGCATTTGTGCCAGAACAATTACTGAATGGAAGCGCAAATTTGGCCTTTCTGTAAGCAATAAAATTTCTGATGAAACAAAAATTGGAATTTTGAAGAAATATGCGAAAATAAAAGGAAAAATCCAAAAATGACAGATGACGTTATTGCTAAAATGTTAAAGAGTAATTGGAAAAACAATTTAAAAAAAATTTTTCCCCAAAAATTTCAACCGATTCAAAAATCGCTTCTTGGGTAGAAGTGCCAACAATGTTTAACAAATAAAATTTTGATGCTTCTAAAGCAAAATTTTTTTTTTAAATCATAAAAAATCGATCTGTATCAACGGGGTTTGACCCCCTGCAAGGCAAAACGCGAAAGTAGTGCAGAGGCACTGCGTCATTGAAGCCGATGGATGCTTCACATCAAATCAAAATGTTGTGATGGCTCATAAAGATTAAAGCCTCATATCTCCCCTTCGGGGCTTATTAGCAGCTAAAAAATGTCTTAAAAATTTTTCCTGGAAATTAGCTATTTTTTGATACCAAAATCATCCCGAGTCCCACGGTCACCTGAATACCTTCCCTAGTCAGCGTTCGCCGGGGCGGTTCGTTCGGCACTTTTTTTTCCTTCTCGTCATTGATCAACATCGCTTGAAAACAAAAAATTTATAATTTTGCATTATGTAACGAAGGTTCAGAGCCGAATAAAAATACTACCAATCGATCAGCAAAAAAATATCTTAAGTATTTTTGATTAAAAAATTTTTATTGGGATTAATATAGGCTTTTGATGATCTATAATTTGCTTAGAAGCTTACCTTCTTCCATTGAAGAGCCGATTGTTGCTGTTCAGTTCGTCCAGCTTGGTTTCGGTTTTTTTGCCGCTTTTTTGACCAAGTCCTTCGCCTTCGTTTGGCTGCGCGTTGCCGTTGGATTTGTCATCTTCTCGGTGCCTAACTTGAACGAACCGGAGGCTCCGACTCCTTTGCACCTTAAGTTAACCAAAAATTAGTGCACTCCGATCACTCTGCAACACCTGCTTCAGATCTCCCAAGGCAACCGCTCGCGTAAGCGCCTTCTTCAGATAACCGTTTGCCTTAAGACATAAAAAAAATTTGAGTAAACAAAAATTACGGGTTTGAACGTTGAACAAAATTTCTTTTTTTGAAAAAAACAAATAAAACGCTTACCCGCGTTTGGCTGCTGCCCACGTCAAAATTCTCCATGATGAACTTCAGAATTGCTTCCCGACTGGCCCCATTCTTCACCGAAAGTGCCTTCTTTATCATCTAAAAAATAATAAAAAATTTTTTGTTGGAAGTTTAAGTTTATTATTAAGCTGGCACCTGAATGTATGGAGGGTGGGTGGGTGGCGCACGCATTTTTAAAAGAAAAAACGATGTAAGTACAGTGGAAAGATGTTAGAAATAAATCAATCTGATATTGTGAACAAAATTAAGCTGCTTTGTAAATATTAAAGTAATTTATAATATATATTAGTGTGATTTGTGC
Source organism: Globodera pallida (assembly GCA_020449905.1). Lineage (NCBI taxonomy): Eukaryota > Metazoa > Nematoda > Chromadorea > Rhabditida > Heteroderidae > Globodera > Globodera pallida. The sequence goes on along the minus strand of JAIXHY010000031.1, from coordinate 979,131 downwards.
CAAACATTTATTATTATTAAAAAAACAAACTTTAAGTTAGGAGATTTGCAATCAAAGTTTAAAAAATATACGATGAGTGGGAGAGAGAGCGAAAATAAAGAAAAAAAATTGGGAGAGGGGATTGTATTTTTTTCAAGGAAATCGATTTTGGTTTGATGAGGAATTTTTATGTTAAATGAAATATTCAAACTTAAAGGAAATGAATCTTTACTGAAATGTGTGAAACGGAATAAAAAAGGTGAACCATGTAAAAATTTTTGGTTATAAAATGGCCTATACGCCTAACACGAATGAAAGAATAAGAAACATTTGTGTTCTTTCATCCCTTTCCATTTCCATCCATCCTAAATAATCCGTATCTGTGGGTATGGGGAGGGGTGAGAATGCAAATCAATTTTTTGCTGACTCCCAATGGAAGAAAGAATGGGATGGACGCTTGCTTAGCGATGGGGGCGTGAGATTAACAAAGTTCACCCCTCACCTGGTTCAAAACTGAAACCCCGACCAAACCCTTTGGTTCGCGATCCTAACCTTCCCAAACGTTTTGGTCCAAAACCATAACCTTTCCAAACCATTTCGTTCAAAACCAGTTCAATAGGCTCGCGATGGGATGGGTGGGAATAGGCCCTCCAATATGAAATGGGGCCGCTAGAGGACGGGACTAAAACTCACTCGCGAAGGGGGGGGGGGGGGGGAGAGGTTTATTACTTATTTGCTATTGACAAATTCGTAATCTGTGCATCAAATAACATTTTTCAAGCAGTTTTATGAAGTAAAAAATAACTTAGACCAATAAGGTCCCCCTGTGGGGTCGTTGTTAACTTCTCAGTTCATAGTTTGTACCGCAGCCTAAAATCGATACCATTCAATTTCTCTCATCGAGAGGAGAGTAGTCGAATAAAAGAATAAAATGAGCCAAAACCGCAAATGGTCGTATTCTTCACTTTTTCCAATTTTTTTTGAAAATTGCCAATCTTTATCACTCGCATCACCAAATGCTAATGATGAATAATTACATAATTGGATCACCAAGGACTGTTTTTTTGCCAAAATCATTTCATTCTTTTCCAGTCAACTCTTGGCGGCCTCCGGACAATCCGTCAGAGGACAATCCGTCAGTGAAGGACAATCCGTCAGTGAAGGACAATCCGTCAGTGAAGGACAATCCGTCAGAAAATTTTTCTTTTTAAAAGACGATTTAAATCATTTATTTGGAGGAAAAATTGTGCCTACATGTTAGCGCGGGTTAAAAAACATTCTATTTAATAAGATAATAACACTAATATTAATTTCGGACGAAAAATTCCTTGGAAAGTTGGCACTGAAATTTTGGAATAACTAGTTTAATGGGGGTGATCCAGATCTGAATGAAAATACTGTTAATTAATTCTTCTCGTCGAGCTGAGTACGAATCCGCAAAAATTTTGCGCCGGAACCCAAAATAAATAAAGTGGCTAGCAAATTAAGTAGGCCAAAAACGATAGGGGGAAGGATCCTTTTGGTAAAAATTTGTGGAAAATATTTTTTATTTTATTGTCTAAAATAAAATAACACCAAAGCCGGGTAGAATAACAGGGGAAAGTTATGATGTTTTTTAACCTGCGCTAGCATGTAGGCACATTTTTCTCCAAATAAATGATTTAAATCGTCTTTTAAAAAGAATATTTTTTGATGGATTGTCCTCTGACGGATTGTCCACTGACGGATTGGTCTTCACTGAGTCCTCTGACGGATTCGGCACTGACGGATTGTCCACTGACGGATTGTCCTAGCTTCCTCTCGACCCACATATTGGCCGATATTATCTGTTCAATTTGTGCCCACGTTTTATGCCTCGATTGCTGTGACTATGACGGTTGGTAAAACGAGGGCAAAGTAATGTCCACGTACGAATCCCCCCATCGGAGTTTTCGGTTAATTTCAAAATTCATAGTTCACTGAATTCAGACGTTGGATGTGTAAAATATTCAAATTAAATTAACGAATTTTCAAATGCGGGATAATGCTTAGAAAGCAGTCAAAATGAAGAAACAAAAAAATCCAATGCTAACGCACCAAAAACACTTTAAAATTGCAACAATTTTTGGCCCAATGATTACAGTGGATGCAAGAGTGCCACCCGTCCTATGGCATTGATGGGGACATGGCTGCCAAGCGGTTACTGGAGGAGAAGAAGGTGTGGTGGTGGTAGTGTTGGAAGGGGATTGAATAGGATGGCACGGGACCAGGACCAGTACTGAAGTTATATAATAAAATTTTCCACAAAAATTTGTCCGTTCTATTTTCCTGGTGCCCAAAAAATGACGCCAATACTGACCCTGATCAGCAGCTGCTCAGGTCCATGTGTGTCTTGCGTCATGCATGGGCTTCTGAAAATGTTATGAAATTATTGTCCCATCCCGTTTCTCGTAGTTGACGCTGTCCCGCCGTTTCCAACTGATTGAGCGCGGTTACGTGCTCAAGTTGAAGAACAACCGTCGGGGAGCGCGAAAGCGGCGGTGCAGATCAGTAGCAAAAGCACGGCTGCGATTGCGGGTACTGATCGCGGAAGCAGGCGTAGACATATTTTTGCAAAATTGCTCTTAATTTGTTCAATTTTGGGTTTGTCCCCACCTCCCCCCCCCCCCCCCCAGTTTGTGGGGGGGGGGCGGCATGTCGTGAACAAACCTTAGTGCAAATTACCAATTATTTTGATGGCATTAACTTTCTGACATCGTCGAAACTCATTTTAATTCATGGGTAAAACAGTGCCAGTTTCTTAAAATTTTTAAATATTAACCTTGCCCAACTCTAGCTGCTGCAGGGGCAGCCTGTTCGACCTGTTTTTATTTAAATCACAGGCTAACACTTAATATTTTGTGGCAACATTTTGCAGACATCCCTTCTTACCCTTCTCGGCGGCGTCTATCGGCACCGCCGACCCCTGTCCCGGCCCCAGAAGTGATCAAAAAACTTGTATTTTTAAAAAATTTAAAATTCGATATAATTTTGAAATTTTTGCGCAATTTTCTTAAATTGGACATCCAACGGGGGTAAATTTGAAAAAAAAAAATGCGAGGGCGCAAAAAACAGTCTTAAGGGCGCTAATAGTAAAAATTCTCAACAACACGACTAAATTTGCAACCAAAATTCGCTTGCTTTTTTCAATTAAGCTTGTGTTAAGCTTAGAGCAAATTCTCGGCATTTTATTTTAAATTTTTGCCGGCGGTGCATTTTACAATAAATTTTTTTTTGGCATGCGCTTACATCCCTGGTACACTATAACTTACGCCCCAATAACTTTGGAAATAGCAAGATTGCATGCGCGGTGAAGTGGATTTCAAAAAAATGCATAAATTACGGTAGTCGGGTAGTGCAAGTTCAACCCCGCTTGAGTGTAATCGATGTTTTTGGGTATTAACACTATAAGTTAACGAGGAATTAATGGCATTGAGCGTTGGCGTTATGTCAACAAAAAAAAAATTTAAATTTTAAGTGTTTTCTGACCTGAAATGGCTTCATTAAAATGAGTGTTTTCTGACCTGAAATGGCTTCATTCATGTGCTGTCCAGATGAACGTCGCCATTCCTTGCTCTTTCGGCGTTTTGCCCATCTTTCGTCAACATTTTTCTTATTAATTTCGTGTTTCTCGGACATTTCTTAATTTAATTTTTATTTTCGATATTTGTTACTCTCTAACTCGAAAAAAATCGTATAAAAACAAATAAAATTCGTATTAAATGATAGAGCATAGTGTTAAGAAGCTCTGTGCAAAAAATTAGGCAAATCGGTGTGTTTAATCAAAAATTCTTGTGTTCGATGTGTGGCCAACTCGATTTCTGCTGTAATTCTCGCATTTACATAACGCCAAAGCTCAATGCCATATTTAATTGTATTTCCTTGCTATTTCCATCGTTAAGTTAAGTGTGGTATGAACGTCTTTGGATGAGAGAAGTGACGCGGGCATTCACATTTTGCCAAAAAATATTGAGGGGGGGGGGGGAAGAAGAAATACGTGGAAATAATTTGCAAATCAATTTATTGGCCATATTTTTAATAAAATTAATTCTATTACCAAAAGATTTATTTATAATATTTTATTAAGTTTAGTCAATAAAACATGAAATTTCTGCTATTAATTATTATTTTTTTCATTTCAACGAATTTGATCAAAAATGCTGAATCTATGAGCCAACCAAAGCTTTACAAAACATTTGATGAACTTTTTGGAAAAGGCTGGGATGATGAAAGTAATTATTCAAAAGAACTTGAACTGTCGTCATGTTAAAGAAGAAGTTCAAGACGGACAAACTCCAAACCCTTCTGATCAGAAAAATATTGAGGCTGAAATATTAAAACAGAAATTTGATGAAATTTATGATGAAAATTGGTCGGAAAACGAAGTCAATTCAGCGCCATCAGCGGATGATCTTGATCAGGAAAATTCTAAGAAAGCTAAACATTTGTCTGATCAAAATAATTTAACTGATCAAAATGAGAGTGTTAATGAACAACAAAATGAGTCCAATAAATGTGAACCAATTGAGTCTGAACAACAAAAACGTGAAATTATTCAAAAATTCCGTGAAATGAAATACAATTATATTAAAAAAAGCAAAAATTCCGTCCTTTCAACACGTTAAAATTGAGTCAAAAATATCAAATGGTTTGGGTGTAAGTCGCAGAAAAATTTATAAATGGAGTAAAGAATTGGGTCTAAGTCGAGAAACAAAGTTTAACTCAAAGTTTTCTGAGTTAGAAAAACGGCAAATTTTAAAACAATTTGAGAAGATAAAAAGCAAATGTAAAAAAACAAAACTCAGAAACATTTCGACGCTTGAACTCGATGATAAAATTGCAAAAAAATTGGGCGTTTCTAGAAATACAATTTATGTATGGAAGCGCAAATTTGGCCTTTCTGGCAGCAACAAAATTTCTGATGCAACAAAAATTGGAATTTTGAAGAAATATGCCAAAATAAAAGGAAAGAATCCGAAAATGACAGATGAAGTTATTGCTAAAATGTTAGAGATTTCAACAGGAAGCCTAAGTAATTGGAAAAAACAATTTAAAGATGAAATTAAGAACCTTTAAAAATATTCGGACTTTGTGATACACTCGAGATTTTTTGGTTGCGGTCGAACTATGTTGATGAACTTTCATCTCTTAAATAACAGTTGTATAATCTTTTTATAAGGCTAGAATTTTTTTTATTTTTTATCGATTGCCTCTCAAATTTTTTAAATTTTAAGCTCTTTGACCTTTCTTTCGAAATTTGACTCTGATAAACCTCGAATTTCATTCGAACATCAAACATTGTTTTCAAGTGAATTAAAAAAATATTTATTTAACTAATATGGCTTGTAATATTCACAGCAGGGCTGCTTGTGCACTGATTAAAAATAGGAAAAATCACTCATATAGGCTTTCAAAATTACGAATTTGTCGATAGAAAATTAAAATAGAGAATTTAAAGTAATTTTTGGTTTTTGAATCGGTTTAAATTTTTGCAAATTAAGGAAAACACGACTTTTTTAACATCAGAGCCCGTAGAAGAAAAGTTAGGCAATAAGGTAAAAAATATCAGCCAAAGTATCGTACTCTCGACAACGGCGGCCAGCAGGTGGGACGAGACTCCGAGCCACGGAAGAAGTGTCCGCGCGTGACCCGGCTGGGGATCTCGCGTACGCCCGCTCCGCGGGTCCCCGCGCGCTCGCCCTCAGTGGCGCTCGTCAGACTTCTTCTTCCGCCCTCCGTCTCGCCCCACATCTATCAAAAAATTCGTAATTTTAAAAGCCTATATGCGTGATTGTTCCATTTTTCAATCAGTGGACAACTGAGTCCCCACTCAAAAAGACACTTCAGTCCCGGGCTCATAACTTGCTTCAAAGTGGTTTCCGCTAAAAATTTTTTACGTACGTTAGGCTTAGAGTGGAGTCGATTGATATATAATTCGTAAAAAAGTGAAATAGGGACTAAAAAGCCCAAAAGTAGCAAATAGGGACTAAAAAATGTGTTATAATTGGACTCAGTCAATTTTTTGCGTGAAACCCTTTAAAATCTAACATTCTTTTAAATTTTCTTTTTTGTAACTATAATATTTTTACACATATTTTGGAAAATTTTATAAAAAATACAGAAACAAAAATTTTTGGAAAATATCTATCTTTGGGGTGGATTTTTCTGTCTTTGATACAGAAAGGAGACAATTTGCATCATTTTTGCAATTATTTATTTAAATTTAATATTTTTTTAATAAAGCATAAAATAGCCTTAGACATATTTATTTACTAATAAATCTATTTAAATCTTGTGCAATATTTCATGTGAGAAGTGAGCGGGGATTTACATTTTGCCAAAAAATAATTGAGGGGGGAGAATAAATACGTGGAAATAATCTGCCAATCAATTTGATTGGCCACTTTCAATAAAAATTAATTCTATTGCTAGAAGATTTATTTATTAATATTTTATTTAGTCAAAAAAATGAAATTTCTGCTATTAATTATTATTTCATTCTTTGCGACGAATTTAATCAAAAATGCTAATTCTGTGGGCGAAGGCGGACAAGAACCAAAACTTTATAAAACATTTGATGAAATATTTGGAAAAGGATGGGACGATGAAAGTAATGATTCAAAAGACTTGAACTGTCGTCATGTTAAAGAAGAAGTTCAAGACGGACAAGCTCCAAACACTTCTGATCAGAAAAATATTGAGGAAGAAATATTGAAACAGAAATTTGATGAAATTTATGATGAAAATTGGTCGGAAGACGAAGACAATTCAGCGCCAGATCAAAATGAGAGTGTTGATGAACAGAAAAAAGACTCAAACGAATGTGAAAAAATTGAGTCTGATCAGCAAAAACATAAAATTATCCAAAAATTCCGTGAAATGAAAGAAGATTATAAGAAAAAAAGAAAATATTCCAAAAATGAACATGTTCAAATTGAGGTAAAAATATCAAATGGTTTGGGTGTTGGTCGCTCAACAATTTTTAAATGGATCAAAGAATTGGGTTTAAACAAAAAGTTTTCTGAGTTAGAAAAACGTAATATTTTGAAACAATTTGATGAAATAAAAAGCAAATGTAAAAAGGCAAAACTCAAAAACATTTTAAAGAATAAAGTCGATGAAAAAATTTCAAAAAAATTTGGCGTTTGTGCTAGAACAATTCGTGAATGGAAGCGCGAATTTGGCCTTTCTGTCAGCAATAAAAATTTTTCTGAGTTAGAAAAACGTAATATTTTGAAACAATTTGATGAAATAAAAAGCCATTTTAAAAAGATAAAACTTAAAAATATTTCAATGAATGAACTCGATGAGAAAATTGCAAAAAAAATGGGCTTTTGCGCCAGCACAATTTATGAATGGAAGCGCAAATTTAGTCTTTCTGTTAGCAAAAGGTTTTCTGATGCAACAAAAATTGGAATTTTGAAGAAATATGCCAAAATAAAAGGGGAGAATCCGAAAATAACAGATGCCGTTATTGCTGATATGTTAAACATTTCAACAGGAAGCCTAAGTACTTGGAAAAAACAATTTAAAGAAGAAAAAAATATACAGACTTAGTAATACACTCGAGATTTTTTGGTTGCGATCGACTACATATGTTGAAATTTTTTAAAGATGAATTTTCGTTTCTTTAAATTACAGTTGTATATAATCTGCTTATAACAAATTGCTAAAATTTTAAGCTCTTTGACCTTTCTTTTAAAATTTTGAGTCTGAGAAACCTTGAATTTCAAGTTTTGATCGGCAACAGCGCTGTTTCGAAACTAATAAAAGTCAAAATGCTAAAATCGAAACTAAAATCTTCGAAATCAAGGGGTTCAATTCTTAGACACCCAAATAAGGACTCAACCACACTAACGGATCTATCCAGAACAATTTAGGAAATCAAAAGGAAAAACATCGAAAAAATCAAAAAAAAATTTTTTCTAGTGAATTAAAAAAATATATTTATTAAAATATTTATTTTAATTAATATTGTTTGGAATGAATTCACTTTAAAAATTTGAGGGTTGTCATTTTTTGCTTTAGCGATCCTCTTAGGCTTATTTTAAGCTTTTTTTTTAGGGGGGCGGGGGGTCGGCGGTGCCGATAGGCGCCGCCGGGAAAATGTTTACAAATATTGGTAGTCTTGGTTAAGAAAATGCAGCAATCAGGGCTCCCGGACTTTTCGACAAAGGACATTTCGACAGTAAGCGGACATTTCGACAGTAAGCGGACATTTCGAAAGTAAGTTTGATTTTTAAAAAACGTTATTGTGTGTAGTAATGTATTAAAAATGTTTTTCTTATTCCTACTTTACTGTTAAGTTATATTTGCTCTGGCATTCGATATTACACGCTTTTAAGTATTGATAAGGCTCGCGTCGCGCACGCGCGTTGAAAAGTGCAAGCAAATTTGCGCCCTGCTGAATATAAAATTCCTTTCACCCCCTTCCCGTGTATCCCATTTGCTGGAACCCCAACCAATTTTTGGCAAAATATTTGCCAAAAATCTTAAACAATTCGTTACGTTATTTTAACCTTTTTATAATTTAAATCAAGAAGACATTCTTGAAGAAAGGCCACATTAAACAGAATACACCCCCACTCTCAATGAAAATAGTAAATATTATGCTATATGATTTTCTTCTTAAATTTAATACTTATTTACAAAATATTAATGTGCCAAAACATTGTTATTAATTAATTTAAATATGATCAAATGTCGAAAAGTCCACTGTCGAAAAGTCCGGACACCGCAATCAGAAAGATGTGATGAATTTTTTCAAAAATTCTTTTTTGTGCACATTTTATTTAAAATAAAAAAATCAAAAAGGCCAGAAATCCGCCCGGTTTTTGTCATTGTCATGTTCATTTTTAAAATTAATATCCAACAGAATGCCAAACTATTATTGAATAAAATTTCAAATTTTTTAACTCGGCGGCGCATATGCCGACTCCTTCCCCGGTTATCAAAAAACTTGTATTTTTTAAAAATCGGTAAAATTTGAAATTTTTGCGCAATTTTCTTAGGTTGGACATCCCTAAAATACATTGAAAACGGTTGGCGAAAAATGCCAGAAGGCATAAAAAATATCTCTGGTATGGACCATCTTTGGATGAGAGAAGTGAGCGGGCATTCACATTTTGCCAAAAAAAAATTGAGGGCGGAGAATAAATACGTGGAAATAATCTGCCAATCAATTTGATTGGCCACATTTTCAATAAATTCTATTGCTAAAAGATTCATTTGTTAATATTTTATTTAACTTTAGTCAAAAAACAAAATGAAAGTTTGGATATTAATTATTTCATTTTTTTTAACGAATTTGATCAAAAATGCGAATTCTGTGGACGAAAGCGGACCAAAACTTTACAAAACATTTGATGAAATATTTGGAAAAGGATGGGACGATGAAAGTAATGATTCAAAAGACTTGAATTGTCGTCATGTTAAAGAAGAAGTTCAAGACGAACAAGCTCCAAACACTTCTGATCAGAAAAATATTGATGAAATATTGAAACAGAAATTTGATGAAATTTATGATGAAAATTGGTTGGAAGACGAAAACAATTCAGCGCCAGATCAAAATCAGAGTGTTGATGAACAGCAAAATGAGTTAAATGAATGTGAAAAAATTGAGTCTGATCAGAAAAAACATGAAATTATTCAAAAATTCCATGAAATAAAAAATAATTATCAGAAAAAAAACAAACGCGCACACTCAGCCAAAGAATGGAATCAAATTGAGTTAAAAATATCGAGTGGTTTGGGTGTTGGTCGCACAACAATTTATAAATGGATGAAAGAATTGGGTTTAAACAAAAAATTTTCTGAGTTATAAAAACGTAATATTTTGAAACAATTTGATGAAATAAAAAGCAAATGTAAAAAGGCAAAACTCAAAAACATTTTAAAGAATAAAGTCGATGAAAAAATTTCAAAAAAATTTGGCGTTTGTGCCAGAACAATTCGTGAATGGAAGCGCGAATTTGGCCTTTCTGTCAGCAATAAAAAAATTTCTGAGTTAGAAAAAAGTGCAATTTTAAAACAATTTGATGAAATAAAAAACAAATGTCAGAAGGCAAAAATCAAAAACATTTCAATGCTTGAACTTGAAGAAAAAATAGCAAAAAAATTGGGCGTTTGTGCCAGAACAATTTATGTATGGAAGCGCAAATTTGGCCTTTCTGTCAGAAATCAAAAAATTTCTGAAGCAACAAAAATTGAACTTTTGAAGAAATATGCCAAAATAAAAGGAGAAAATCCGAAAATGGCAGATGCCGTTATTGCTGATATGTTAAAGATTTCAAGACAAAGCCTAAATAATTGGAAAAAACAATGTACAGAAGAAATTAAGAACCTTTAAAAATATACGGACTTTGTGATATACTCGAGATTTTTTGGTTGCATTCGGACTACATATGTTAAAATTTTTTTAAAGATGAATTTTCGTTTCTTTTGTATAATCTTCTTATAAGGTTAGGAATTTTTCTAATTTTTATCGATTGTCTCCAATTTTTCAAATTTTAGCTCTTTGACCTTTCTTTCGAAATTTTGAGTCTGATAAACCTCGAATTTCAAGTTTTGATCGGCAACGGGAGGTGTCGAAACTAATCAAAGTCAAAATTCGAAAATCGACAGTTAAAAATCCAAATTTTTTTCAAGTATTTAAATTATATTGCTTGTAATATTCACATTAAAAATTTGAAAGTGTAATAGTCCAGTATTGAGATCGGGTAAAGACAATTCCCAAGTACAAACATGTTGATTTCCAAGTACATAAAGGCATTAAATCTAAGTGCACTCAAATTTTTTGACTCAATTTGTTAAGAGATGCCAAGTTCTATTTTTACTGTTCTAAATTTGTAAGTACGAGGATCCGTTTCCAAGTACTGTACTTGGTATCTAAGTACGAATCCCATCCCTGTAATAGTCATCTTCAAACCATGCATATTATACGAATATTATCGGTTGACAGTGTTCAATAGGCAGCAGACTTTATTAATGCTGTAAAGAAGGGTTTATAATATTTGACGGTCGTTGGCGGCCAATTGTAATAGCAATAGAGGAATGTAGTTTATGTTTACAATGTTTAATGATATTTAGAATGAGCAAAAAGCGCTGTAACAAGCAAAAATTTGGAAGGCTGTTAGAAAACTGGCAAATTTATGATTTGATCAAAAATTGAAAATTAAATTTGTTCTTTTCCACTTTTCTTCAACAATGTGGGTAAAATTGGCATCGGTTTTCTCTTCTGTGTTGTGATTGATTGGAGGTGGTGTTTTTGTTTGCCGTCGGTCATTAACCGATTATTTATGGAAAAAAGCGACCTAATTCATTGGTGCAAATCATAACGCCAAAATCATTTAAATTCATAAATTGGCGACGGTTTAAAAATTGAAAAACAAAAATTAAAACTTTTTTAATTTCGCGAATCGGAAATGGCGTTCTTGATCGATGAATCGCGAGCGCAAAACATTATGATCTCATCGATACACTTTTTGAGTTCGCTTTCCTCTTCAAATCGTCGTTGAAGTGCGAGTGAAAAGCTTTCTACGCCTTGCTCACTGAACAACCTCCAGAAATGATGACGTCCAACGAACTCAGGTGCGTGGGTGACGAGGTAGGTGGAATGACACGTTGCCGATAATGATACCGATTTTCATGTAATTACCGCCGTAGTCGCCCGCAACACAAAGCAGCAGCGTACTGCTCGGCTGGAATTTCCACATACAATTTATTTTGGAACCTTTAACTTACTTAATGATACTTCGATCTTGCTTACAGCTCTTTGTGTTGCGCGTTGCTCTTTGCCGCAAATTTTACACACGGCGTCCGCGAGGTGTTCTGTTGTCCGCATTGTTAGCATTTGCCGGCGCTTGAACCACTCGGACCAGGCATTGTCGTTGCTGATCCAGGCGTCGATGAAGTTCAGAGTTCTGCCTTCATCAGCTGCAGTATTGCGCTGCTTTAGTCTCTGGCATGACGGCGCGTAAATTCGTAACTTCTGCATTTGGGAAAAAAGTTAAAAAAACCCCAAAAAACTCACCATTTTCGACATCTTCTATTCGCCTGACGGCCTCCGTTTGGGATTCAGCGTCGTTTGTCTTAGGCACGCATCTGCACACCAAATACTTTTGCTCGCGGACACGTTTGGACTCCGAAGTTGTTCGTTGGACACCGTCGCTTGGATGCCCATATGTGTGAATGCCTGTCGGAGGAATGCCACTGAAGAAAAACGATTTTTTTTTTAAATTTTCGCTAGAAATTTACTTGAAACGGTGTAAGATGTGCACGGTTGGTCTGGCATTAGTTCGGATGGGTCAGCCTAAAAATAGGCCCGCTGGCGTACGTCGTTCATTGGGTGTGCTGCTGAAGGCGCCAGGAGTGCCTTCTGAACTTTCTTCATTTCGAGAATTCGGAAAATGTTAATCATAGGGCCCAGAAACGCTATACCATCAACTCCACTCACTCCTTGCTCCGTTGTGATGCCTAAAGGAAGGAGTATTGTGGGAGAAAGAGGGTTAAAAAACAGGCATTGGCACGGATGCTAATTTTTGTATCCGTATCCGTCCGTCCTCAAAATCTCATATCCGTTATCCGTCCGTAGCGTTCAAAAGAGTACAAATTAGTCAAGATTCAAATTTAGAATCAATTTAAAAAGTTTTCAACTGGATTGTATTTTGCCCTTATAGCATTTTTAAGTGAATCAGAGAGCCAATAGGCGGTACCAGAGAAAATTGAAAAATTTTAATGACTTTTATGAACCGGCAGTCGCTGTCAGAAATTAAAACCAAATTGAATGACTCGGGACTTTGTTTTCAAGGGCGAGTCCTGTTTAAAACATTTTTAAATTATTCAATTTTGGGTTACATTTTTGCTTAATTGTAAGATAATTCTTACGTTTAGCAGCTCCCAAGCGGAATCTGCTTCTTTACACAATCATCTCCTTTATTGCAAAGCTCTTTCTTCATTTGCAAAAATTTGTTCACAATTTTGAGCTTTTCTTATTCAGAGTAAAAAATTCCTAAAATTTAATAGTTTAAGACAATTTTGTTAATTAAAAGACTTACTGTTAGAACCGGAAACTTGGACCCAAAACCCAAAAATTTTTTGGTCATTTTTTGGGTTTTGGTTTTTTTGGGTTTTGCTCCCATCTGACCCAAAACCCTAAAATTTTTTGGTCATTTTTTGGGTTTTGGGTTTTTTTGGGTTGACAAACCCAAAATTTTACACAAGCCAAAACATTTTAGAAAACATAATAAATGCCCAAATTTCCGATTTTTTGCATTTTTCTGACCAGTCATCGGAAAAATGATAAATAAGTGCTCGCACTAAAGCAGATTCGAACCCAACACATAACGTAAGAGTTACCAAAAAGACAAACCACTGAGCCATCAATTAATTAGAAATTCTTGTATAAAAGATTGCAAAATCACTGGATGATACTATCTTTAAGGGTGTAAATTCAACCAGGCGACATCCAAAACTTTTGTAACAAAAATTGGGCATGGGCACAAAACCAAAACCCAAAAATTTTTTGGTCCAATTTTTTGTATCCCAAAAAAAAATTTTGGGTTTTGGGTCCGGACTCTACTTACTGTGTCCAAAATTCTTTTTCCACTTGTAAATTGTGCGAATACTTACATTTAATTTGTCGGAAATTTCTTTATTAATTTCTCCGTATGGTCTTATACCCTTTTTATTAAGCTCATATTTCATTTTCAAGAATTTGTTCACAATTTCACGCTTTTCTTTTTCAGTATGATGAATTCCTAATATTAATTATTTTAAAAAAATGGTTTTTAGCACTCAGTGGCATTTTGCTTCTAGTCCTAATCCGGCGGGCACTTTTGCTCAATGGTGAAATCATTTTAATGACTCATGTTCAGCTTCCGCATGGACAATTGAAAGAAATAATTATTTACTAATAAATATTTATTTAAATCGATTGCACTTTGTGCAATATCATGTAGGTTGAAGAATGATATGAACGTTTTTGATGAGAGAATTGAGCGGGCATTCATTCACATTTTGCCAAAAAAAAATTGGGGGGGGGGGAGGAAGAAATACGTGGAATAATCTGCCAATCAATTTGATTGGCCACCTTTCAATAGAAATTAACTCATTGCCAAAAGATTTATTTATTAATATTTTATTTAACTTTGTCAAGAAAAATGAAATTTCTGCTATTAATAATAATTCCATTCTTTGGAACGAATTTGATCAAAAATGCCAATTCTGTGGACGAACGCGGAGAAGGACCAAAACTTTACAAAACATTTGATGAAATATTCGGAAAAGGATGGGATGATGAAAGTAACTGTCGTCATGTTAAAAAAGAAGTTCAAGACGTACAAGCTCCAAAAACTTCTGATCAGAAAAATATTGAAGAAATATTGAAACAGAAATTTGATGACATTTATGATGAAAATTGGTCGGAAGACGAAGACAATTCAGCTCCAACAGATGATGATCTTGATCAGGACAATTCTAAGAAACACTTGTCTGATCAAAATAACTTAACATGATCAAAATGAGAGTGTTGATGAACAACAAAATGAGCCAAATAAATGTGAAAAAATTGAGTCTGATCAGAAAAAACGCGAAATTATTCAAAAATTCCGCGAAATAAAAGATAATTATTGCGAAAAAAATAAACACGCACACTCAGCCAAAGAATGGAATCAAATTGAGATAAAAATATCAAATTGTTTGGGTTTAAGTCGCACAACAATTTATAAATGGATGAAAGAATTGGGTTTAAACAAAAAGTTTTCTGACTTTAAAAAACGTGAAATTATTAAAAAGTTCCGAGAAATGAAAAAAGATTATAAGAAAAACAAAAAATATGAAAATAATGATCGGGTTCAATTTGAGATAAAAATATCAAGTGGTTTGGGTTTAAGTCGCACAACAATTTATAAATGGATCCAAGTATTGGGTCTAAGTCAAAACAAATCAAAGTTTTCCGATTTCAAAAAACTTGAAATTTTGAAACAATTTGATGAAATAAAAAGTAAATGTAAGAAGGCTAAACTTAAAAACATTTCAATGAATGAACTCGATGAGAAAATTGCTAAAAAATTATTTGTTTCTACTGCCACAATTATTCGATGGAAGCGCAAATTTGGCCTTTCAGTCAGAAATAAAATTTCTGATGCAACAAAAATTGGAATTTTGAATGAAATATGCCAAAATAAAAGGAAAGAATCCGAAAATGACAGATGCTGTTATTGCTAAAATGTTAAAGATTTCAACAGGAAGCCTAAGTACTTGGAAAAAACAATTTCAAGAAGAAAAAAATATTCGGACTTTGTGATACATTCGAGATTTTTTGGTTGCGATCAGATTATGTTGAAATTTTTTTAAAGATGAATTTTCGTTTCTTTTGTATAATCTTCTTATAAGGTTAGGAATTTTTCTAATTTTTTATCGATTGTCTTCAAATTTTTTAAATTTTAGCTCTTTGACCTTTCTTTCGTTTCAAAAATTCTTTTTTGTGCACAGGCCGGAAATCCGCCCGAGTTTTTGTCATTGTCATGTACATTTTTTAAAATTAATATCCAACAGAATGCCAAACTTTTATAAAGAAAATTCAATATTTTATTCTTAGATTGGGCATCCCTAAAATACATTGAAAACGGGGGGAGGAGAAGGTAAATTTGGCGCAAAAAACAGTCTTAAGGGCGCTAATAGTAAAAATTCTCAACAAAAATTCGCTCGCTTTTTTCAAAAAGCTTGTGTTAAACTTAGAGAAAACTCTCGGCATTTTATTTTTAATTTTTGCCTGCGGCGCATTTTACAATAAATCTGAATAACTTTGTGCAATATCTTATGCGTGTTTGCAGAATGGTATGAACCAGGGATGTAACCGGATTCCGGTTTCCGGATTTCCTGACATTTTTGGGTCCGGAATTCCGATTCCGGACTTTTTTTTGGCATCCGGTTACATCCCTGGTATGGACCATCTTTGGATGAGAGAAATGACGCTGGCGTTCACATTTTGCCAAAAAAATTAAGGAGGGAGAAGAAATACGTGGAAATAATATGCCAATCAATTTGATTGGCCACTTTTTCAATAGAAATTAATTCTATGGCAGAAGATTTATTTATTTTATTTAAGTTTAATCAATAAAACATGAAATTTCTGCTATTAATTACTATTCCATTCTTTTCAACGAATTTGATCAAAAATGCCAATTCTGAAATATTGAAACAGAAATTTAATTAAGAACCTTTAAAAATATACGGCGAGATCTTTTAGTTGCGATCGGATTTATGTTGAAGTTTTTTTAAGGAATGAATTTTTCGTTTCTTTAAATTACAGTTGTATAAACCTATATTATAAAGTTGAATTGTTTGTTTGTCCTGACGTAGTTGGGGAGGACAACACAAATAAGGCAAAACCGGACAAAATAACTAATAGCTTAAAAAGCGGACAAATCAAACGTCGTCTGATGTGGACTGACCCATTTCATTATGTATTGTTGTCAAGAAAATCTGATAAAATTCTTTTTGGTAAACTAGAGTGATCCTGGGGGAGAGGGGATCCCCGGTTTAAGCGTTTGTTCTGGCACAATTTATGAATGGAAGCAAAAATTTGGCATTTCTGTCAGCAATAAAAAAAATTCTGATGCAACAAAAATTGGAATTTTGAAGAAATATGCCAAAATAAAAGGAAAGAATCCTGAAAATGACAGATGCCGTTATTGCTAAAATGTTAGAGATTTCAACAGGAAGCCTAAGTAATTGGAAAAAACAATTTAAATATGAAATTAAGAACCTTTAAAAATATACGGACTTTGTGATATACTCGAGATTTTTTGGTTGCATTCGGACTACATATGTTAAAATTTTTTTAAAGATGAATTTTCGTTTCTTTTGTATAATCTTCTTATAAGGTTAGGAATTTTTCTAATTTTTTATCGATTGTCTCCAAATTTTTTAAATTTTAGCTCTTTGACCTTTCTTTCGAAATTTTGAGTCTGATAAACCTCGAATTTCAAGTTTTGATCGGCAACAGGACTGTGTCGAAACTAATAAAATTCACAATTTGAAAATCGACAGTTGAAAATTCAAAAATTTTTCAAGTATTTAAATTATATTGCTTGTAATATTCACATTAAAAATTTGAAAGTGTAATAGTCCAGGGTTGAGCTCGGGTAAATACAATTCCCAAGTACAAACATGTTGATTTCCAAGTACATAAAGGGCCATTTTTACAAAATCTAAGTGCACTCAAATTTTTTGACTCAATTTGTTAAGAGATGTCAAGTTCTCATTTTCCAAGTACATTCTTGGAAATTAGTACTGTTCTAAATTTGTAAGTACGAGGATCCGTTTCCAAGTACTGTACTTGGTATCTAAGTACGAATCCCATCCCTGTAATAGTCATCTTCAAACCATGCATATTATACGAATATTATCGGTTGACAGTGTTCAATAGGCAGCAGACTTTATTAATGCTGTAAAGAAGGGTTTATAATATTTGACGGTCGTTGGCGGCCAATTGTAATAGCAATAGAGGACTGTAGTTTATGTTTACAATGTTTAATGATATTTAGAATGAGCAAAAAGCGCTGTAACAAGCAAAAATTTGGAAGGCTGTTAGAAAACTGGCAAATTTATGATTTGATCAAAAATTGAAAATTAAATTTGTTCTTTTCCACTTTTCTTCAACAATGTGGGTAAAATTGGCATCGGTTTTCTCTTCTGTGTTGTGATTGATTGGAGGTGGTGTTTTTGTTTGCCGTCGGTCATTAACCGATTATTTATGGGAAAAAAGCTACATAATTCATTTGTGCAAATCATAACGCCAAAATCATTTAAACTCATAAATCGGCGACGGTTTAAAAAAAAAGAAACAAAAATGGAAACTTTTTATTGTGAAAACACTCAAAATAAAAGTATTAATACGCTAAACTTATTTTATACTAAAATGCTTAATTTAAAAAACAAAAAAGGAAATTTTCAAGAAAACACCTAAAGTATAGATCGAACAAATTGTAGTTCAAAATATCTAAAAAATAATTCAGCTCGGAATTTTCCAATCTGTCGCTTCGGGTTTAGACGTTCTCCTTCTGTTCCAATGCATTTTTGCGGCGCCCACGCGTCGTTACCTCGTTCGCTTGAGTTCAAAAGAGTACAAATTAGTCAAGATTCAAATTAGGATGAATTTTAAAAGAGCTTTTTTCAACTGGATTGTATTTTGCCCTTATAGCATTTTTAAGGGAATCAGAGAGCCAATAGGCAGTACCAGAGAAAATGAAAAAATTTTAATGATTTTTATAAACCGGCAATCGCCGTCAGAAATTAAAACAAAATCGAATGACTCGGTGCTTTGTTTTCGCTTTCCTTATTTTCTGAGACAACCCGAGTCCTGTTTAAAACATTTTTAAATTATTTAATTTTGGGTTACATTTTTGCTTAATTGTAAGATAATTTTACGTTTAGCGCGGGATCTGCTTTATCAATTGGTTCAAATAAGTACAGCTAATTTGCAATTTTTTTGCTATTTCTTTTTTTTTCAATTTTGGATTTTCTTTTTTTAACTTTTCAAAGCGTTTGACAATTTCAATTTTTTCTTCGCTTGTAAATCTTTTTAACGTTGCTAAATTTTATTTATTTATTTATTAAAAATATAAATATATTTTTAATTAATTTTTTTCTTACAAAATCCAAGTTTCTTTATCCATTTGTAAATTGTTCCAATAGTTACACCAAATTTGTCGGCAATTTCTTTGTCAATTTCTTTACCCAATTTTTTATCTCCTTTATTGCAAAGCTCTTGCTTCATTTGCAAAAATTTGTTCACAATTTCAAGCTTTTCTTCTTCAGAGTAAAAAATTCCTAAAATTTAATAGTTCAAGACAATTTTGTTAATTAAAAGACTTACTGTGTCCAAAATTCTTTTTCCACTTGTAAAGTGTGCGAATACTTACATTTAATTTGTCGGCAATTTTTTTATTAATTTCTCTGTATGATCTTTTACCATTTTTATTATTGTAAAGCTCATATTTCATTTTCAAAAATTTGTTGACAATTTCAAGCTTTTCTTCTTCAGAGTAATAAATCGCTAAAATTTTATAAATTGAAAAGGCATTGCTCAGGGGCTTCAATATATCAAGATATGTTTAATTAAAAGACTTACTATGCCCAAAATTCTTTTTCCACAGGTAAATTGTGCGAATAGGTACATTTAATTTGTCGGCAATTTCTTTATTTATTTCTTTATATGGTCTTTTGTCACCGCTATTATAAAGGTTTTGCTTCATTTTCAAGAATTTGTTAACAATTTCAAGCTTTTCTTCTTCAGTGTATTGAATTCCTAAAATTAAATAATTTAAAAAATATGTTTTTAGCACTCAACTTTTTCTTAAATTTTGTTGATCAATTCCCTCAAACTCTTCGCTTTCTGAATAATCCGATTCCTCAATTTTTTCTCTGGAGTGATTAGCTTCTTCGGACTCTTCACTGCAATTATCTTCTTCAAAAGATTTATTTTGTGGCGTTTTGCTTCTAGTCCTAGTCCGGCGGGCACTTTTGCTCAAAGGTGAAATCATTTTTAATGAATCATGTTCATCTTCCACGCTAACCGACGTATGAGCGTCAAGGACAATTGGAAGCTGCCGTTTGTGCGCCATAGACGTTTGGCCCATATTTTTGTTTGAGTTAATCACTTTCATTACTTTGTTCTGTTCAACATTTTTTGCATTATCAGAGTGATCAGACTCTGTGAGAGGAAGATTCTGATCAGTTGAATTGGGTTCAATTTGTCTAAGCTGGGTGTTCTGCCGGTCGATGTGGTGATAGGCATTTTGTCCAAAGTTTGGCGCCGGTTTTTTAAAATCTTCGGCTTCATCTTTGTCCCAACATCCTTCTCCGAATATTTCATCAAATGTTTTGAGTTGCGTTTCCTCCAATTTTACTTTTACAGATTTGGCTTTTTCGAGTGAATTTGTTGCAAAGAATAAAAACAAAATTAAAATGCAAACACCTTTCATTTTATTTGGCAAAAAACAACTTCTAAATTTAAGGAGATTTATAGAAATTCCAATGAGTTTAAAATTCGTTATTGTTAGAGACTACTGTGGAGAGCGGAACGGATCTCTTAGTCTTAACTCGTCTTCTCCAATAAATTTATTCTGCCGCGGTCGGGCAAAAATGCGAGCTGTGGACGGAAAGAACAGCGATCGGAGAAGGAAAAAGCGATTATGAAAAAGAAGAGTGGCGTTAGCCAAAAATGTTTGAAAGTAATAAATGACAGGCCACAATAAATGAACATTTCTTATATTCTTTCATAATTACTCACTCAAATCAATATTTCTGACATTTCATAATATTTTTTCTACATCATTTTACAAAAAAACGATCGATTGTATATGGCCAAAATAAAAATTTTGAATACATTTTATCAGGCGTGCTCACGGATACGAATTTTCGTATCCGTCCGTCCTCAAAAGCCCATTTCCGTTATCCGTCCGTACCCGTCCGTCCTCAAAATCTCATATCCGTTATTTGGGGGGGGGGGGGGTGGGTTATCCGGTAGGTATCCGAGGGGTGGGGGGGGGAGGTTTGGGTTTGATCTAAGGGTTTGGGTTTGGGGTACTGTAGACGATGGTGGGGATGGGGGTGGATGGGGTGGGGGGGGGGAAGGAGGGGAAGGGTGAAAAGAAAGAAAAGGAGGGGGGGGGGCTGGAAGAGATGATGTGAAGCGAGGAAGAGAAGGAAAGAGGGGGAAGAGATGAGAGAAAAAGAAGAAAAGGCGTGTGGAGGAAGAGATGAATGGGTGGAGAGAGGAAGAGATGGGAAGAGGGGGGGGGGGTGGGATGGATGCGGGTTGGAGATGGAGAAGAGAAGAAAGGAAGGAAGTGAGGAAGGAATGAAGAGGGGGGGGGGTTGATTTCACGACCGCAAAAAATTTGTTTTCATTTAAACCCTCATCGTTTTCTTTGTTTTTTAAATTTGTCTCCAATCCGTAAAACCTCAACAAAAATGTCGAAGCTTGACTGGAGAAGTGTCAGACCAGCGTGTGGTCATTATTCAAATTCTAACTCGCATCGAGCGCTTGGAAGCATATGCGCAAAATGTTATTACTTTTAAAATTGTAAAATAATTATTTAAATGATAATTTATAGTCGTAACGGGTACCGCGTCCAATTTTCGCCGCTGCGACGCAGGAACTTAACGCCATGGGCCGACGGATGGACCACACTGATCGCAACAATAACACCGCAGCATTAGCTCCACAAGCTTCATCAACTTCCACGAACAGTGTCGAAGGAGGTCTAGTTATTTGTTGTTTTTATTGTTACCAATTTTTCAGCTCAAAATTCTGCACCAGTACGCCGAGCTGCAGCATCAACTTTGCCCACAACAGGAGAATTGCTGATTGGATCTGATCAGGCCATAGCGAGAAAAGCTGTTCAGCCTGCTCTGAACGCCCCAACGCCATTGAGGCTGCCCCCGAACAATGAAAATGAGGGTAAGCAAATAATAAATTGTGCAATGTCTAGTTCTTTGCTGTTGTTTTTATTGTTACCAATTTTTCAGCTCAAAATTCTGCACCAGTTCGCCGAAGCATCAACCTTGCCCACATCAGGAGGATTGCTGATTGGAGCTAATCAGGCCATAGCGAGAGAAGCAGTTCAGCCTGCTCTGAACGCGCCCAACGCCATTGTGGCTGCCCCGAACAATGAAAATAAGAGTAATCAAATTAATAAATTGTGCAATGTTTGTTGTTTGATGTTGTTTTTATTGTTACCAATTTTAGCTCCAATTCTGCACCAGTTTGCCGAGCTGCACCAGCAACATTGCCCACATCAGGAGGATTGCTGATTGGAGCTGATCAGGCCATAGCGAGAGAAGCAGTTCAGCCTGCTCTGAACGCGCTCAACGCCATTGTGGCTGCCCCGAACAATGAAAATTAGGGTAAGAAAATTAAAAAGTTGTGCAATTTTGTTTAATTGTGTTTTTACAGCGCCGCGTTTCCACATCAGACTGGAGAACAGAATGAACGCCTCCCGCCATCGTGTGCTTATCCAGGCAGCAATACAAGACGAGACTCCGTACCAAGACTCGCTGGGCCACAACGCCACCGTCATCGTGCATTTGCGCGAAGTGTCACGTTTCAAGAGGCCTCCCGCTTGCGCCTCCCCAAACCCTCTACTGGGCGGACGAGTGCGCAGTGTGCAAAGGCGGAGAGGCGAACTTCTATTCTTGCAATTGCGGACACGTTTGTCTGTGCGATGCATGCGACGTGAATTTGGTGATCCACTTGCGTGATCTACGCTGCATCATCTGCCGTAAAACGGCCAATTCTTCGCCGCGGTTTTTTTTTGAAATATTTGTCACTTTTTGCAATATTTGTCTGCTTACAATCATCCGATAATGTTTGACAAGTTTTCATTTGCAATATCTGTCTGCTTCCTTAATCATCCGATAAATGTCGAGTCAAGTTCGGTTTTGAATTAGTTTTAAAATGTAAATGAACAGCACGGGTGTATCGATAACCCAAACCCAAACCTCCCCCCCCCCCCTCGGATATCCACTGGATAAAGTATCCCCCCCCCCCCATCAAAGTCTGATACTGGTCGGATACGACCTGGCTATTAACTACTTATGTATCAGGGATGTAAATCGCGCCGTAAAAAAAAGCGATCGGCGATATGCGATAAGCGATATCGAATTTTCCAATGCGATAGCGATATGCGATTAGCGATAAAACCATTTTCCAATGCGATAGCGATATGCGATTGGCGATAAAACCATTTTCCAATGCGATAGCGATATGCGATTGGCGATATGCCCCAAAAAGGCGAAATGCGATATATATCGCGCGATAGCGATAATTTTAAAATCCAGCAAAAACATTTTTTTTCAACTTTGGAATTCCAAAAAGCCGCAAAAAATCAGCAAAATTCTGGTGCGGTGTCCGGAATCCGGGTAGTAACGGAAAATCGTGGGTTTTTATGGAAAATTTTTTCGCCGAAGATAGACAATTTAACACGCAGGCAAAAAGCAGAAAAAGCCCAAAAGGTAGGAAAATCCTGCTAAAAAATCCAAAAATTTTGGGCTTCTCCTAAGCCTAAAGCGCTTGCACTTTAAAAATCACCATAATTTATAAATTTTGGTTGCAAATCCCTTAAGAAATTGAGTCAAAATTTCAATTTTTTTTTCTCGGCGGCGCCTATCGGCACCGCCGACCCCCTCCCCACCTCCAACATTCTGAAAAAGACAGAAAAACTGACAATATTATGTATAAATTACCGAATTTAAGTAATTACAAGCACCTCTGACAAGAAAAATGTTACATATGTATGAGATTAAACTTTTTTTCTACTTGAATTGACCAGAATTTTAAAAAAAATTGTACAAAGTTACATTTTTGGCATTCTGACATTATTTTTAAATTAAAAAATCCAATCGTTAGGGGTGTAATATCGCGCGATATACGACGAAATGCGATAGCGATATGCGATTGGCGATAAACTCATTTTCCAATGCGATAGCGATATGCGATTGACGATAAAACCTTTTTCAATGCGATAGCGATATGCGATTGGCGATATGCCCCAAAAAGGCGATAAATGCGATATATATCGCGCGATAGCGATAGCGATTTACATCCCTGTTATGTATTGAGCTTAACAAGGAAATTTTAAAGGAAAAGATTGAACTTTTGATTTTGTTAAGCATTTTCCAAAAAAGATTTACGGTATTTTTTTAGAATTTTTAACATTTTTTTGTTAAAAAAAATTTCAAAAATCTTTTTGATAATTCTGCTTTGCTGCTGTGGGGGGAGGGGGAGGTCGGCGGTACCGATAGGCGCCACCCAGAAAAAATTGAAATTTAAGACTTATGCTAAGAAAAATTGTTAAATATTTAGCTAATTGAGCTCTAAAATGAACTATTTATTTATGTAAATGCTTAAAATTTTATTTTTGTGTCTGATTTTGGGTGGAAGGATACAAAGTTGATAAGAACACACGAAATGTCACTCACAAA
This sequence comes from Globodera pallida, assembly GCA_020449905.1. Classification (NCBI taxonomy): domain Eukaryota; kingdom Metazoa; phylum Nematoda; class Chromadorea; order Rhabditida; family Heteroderidae; genus Globodera; species Globodera pallida. The sequence continues at coordinate 955,143 of JAIXHY010000031.1, read as the reverse complement.
GTTCCCCACAAGTCGATCAAATTTTGATCGACATTGGAACGGCAAATTCCGACACTTCTAAATGCTTTTTAGACCTGTACGTTTCCCGTTTTGCTCAAAAAATGCATTTTTAGGATTGCCTCGAAAATTACAGATTTTTTAAATTGTTCTAATTTATTACTTTTTCAGATATTTTATAACATTACGTGGAAAAATGCATTTTTAGGATTGCCTCGAAAATTACAGATTTTTTAAATTGTTCTAATTTATTACTTTTTCAGATATTTTATAACATTACGTGGAAAAATGCATTTTTAGGATTGCCTCGAAAATTACAGATTTTTTAAATTGTTCTAATTTATTACTTTTTCAGATATTTTATAACATTACGTGGAAAAATGCATTTTTAGGATTGCCTCGAAAATTACAGATTTTAAATTGTTCTAATTTATTACTTTTTCAGATATTTTATAACATTACGTGGAAAAATGCATTTTTAGGATTGCCTCGAAAATTACAGATTTTAAATTGTTCTAATTTATTACTTTTTCAGGTATTTTATAACATTACGTGGGTCGAAATGCCTAAAAATACGAATTTTAGACTTCTTGGAAAATTACAGAATTTTAACAGTGGCACTGTCGAAATCCAATGTCGAAATCATCTATTGTCGAAATAAACTATTGTCGGAACCACATGATGCCCCTTTTGACTACTCCTTAATTCCCTACCCTGGCCGTGGCTCTTTTTGGTACTGAAGTGTCCATTTTACAATTTTTTTTCCTTAATTATGAAAATTTTAAACCGGTTCAAAAACGGATTTAAATTCTCAATTTTGATTTCCAATCAACAAATTCGTAATTTTGAAAGCCTATATGAGTGTTTTTTCCATATCAGTGGACAACTGAGTCCCCAGTCAAAAGACACTTCAGTCCCGGGTCTGTAACTTTTCAGGGAATGGTTGCCAAACAAAATTTTTTCGGATTCTTACAATGTAGACCGAGAGGAGTCGATTGATATATATTTCGTTCGGTTTTGAGTCTGGACGTATGAACGATAAATACCGGTCCGTGTAATGAAAGGTCCGGGTAATAAATGGCATCATTGATTAACTTAGCCGTTGATGAAAATAGCTTTTCACACTCACACCTTTTGACTTCCCCATGCGCCCACTAGGTATCCTTCGGTAATGGTACTGAAGTGTCCATTTTACATTTTTTTTCCTTATTTTAAAAATTTTAAACCGGTTCAAAAACAGATTTGAATTTTCACTTTTGATTTCCTATCAACAAATTAGTGATTTTGAAAGCCTATATGAGTGTTTTTTCCATATCAGTGGACAACTGAGTCCCCAGTCAAAAGACGCTTCAGTCCCGGGTTTGTAACAACACTTCAGGGAATGGTCGGATATCCGCGGATATATTCGGATACGGACGGATAACGGATATGGTTTAAGAAGTAAGAAATCCAAAAAATTTATCATACGGACGGATGACGGATATGACCTAAATAGGTATCCGCGGATATCCGTAGCATCCGTTGATTTTGGACTGCTGAAGAAAAATTTGTAGATATGGTTTTCGCTATCGCATTTCGTGCTAATCGCGCGACATTACACCCCTAACGATTGAATTTTTTAATTTAAAAATAATGTCAGAATGCCAAAAAATGAACTTTTTTACAATTTTTTTTAAAATTCTACTCATCCGGACACCGCACCAGATTTTTTTGCGGCTTTTTGGAATTCCAAAGTTGAAAAAAAAATTTTTTGCTGGATTTTAAGATTATCGCTGTCGCGCAATATATATCGCATTTCTCGCTTTTTTGGGCATATCGCCTATCGCATTGGAAAATGGTTTTATCGCCAATCGCATATCGCATTGGGTAATGCTATAATCGCCTATCGCATTAGAAAATTCGATATCGTTTATCGCATATCGCCAATCGCTTTTTTTCCGGCGTGATTGCCATCCCTGTTACAAACTAGAGACCGGTCGAGACGAGATCTCGTCTCGAAATCTCGAAAAATCTCGACGAGATTCTCGAGAAATCTCGTCTCGACATCTCGTCTCGGATAAAATTGAATTTTCGAGATTTTTCGAGATACGAGATTTTTTCGAGAATCTCGTCTCGAGTCTCGCTCGAAAGAAGCTCGAGATTCTCGATCTCGACTCCGAAAATTTTTCATGAAAACAGTGCTTTTCTTAACAAAGATTGCCAATTTTTGTAAAAAATTCCCCCGGCGGCGCCTGTCGGCACCGCCGGACATACTCCATTTTGGCTGCAAATCTTTTATCGTATTGTGTCAAAAATTCAAAATGTTTTCGGGGGCGCCTATCGGCACCGCCGAACCTCTTCTCACTCCCAAAATTGAATAAAAATTCTCAAAAATATTTTTGAAAAATTTCTTAAAAAATGTTTACAAAATTCTAACAATTTTCTCACCGGCTCTTTCATACCCTACTATGGGTCAAGCCCAGAGGCGAAACGCCAAAATTAATCATTGTCTCTTATGATTCAAAAATAGCCATGCGGCAAACAGCATATGGTCAGACACTATATCCTCTCACCATTGAATTTTCTTTTGATTTTGAAAACCTTGGGACTTAGGCTAACACTTATTTTTCGTTACCAAATTTTGCAGACATGCTTCTACTGATCCCTTCTTACCCTTACAAAATTTGGTGGAATTTCTGAGAATTTTGAAAAAAAATTAATTTTCATCAAAAAAATCTCGAATCTCGACTGTTCCGGCTCGAGATTTTTCGAGATACGAGATTTTTCGAGAATCTCGTCTCGACATCTCGTCTCGACTAAAATTGAATTTTCGAGATTTTTCGAGATACGAGATTTTTTCGAGAATCTCGTCTCGAGTCTCTCTCGAAGCTCAAGTCCGGTCTCTATTACAAACCATAGTTTATTGAACGATGAAACAATGGTGAAAACGTTCAAAGTAAAAGTAATTAATACGCTAAACTCATTTTATGCTAAAATGCTTAATTTAAATAACAAAAAAGGAAATTTCAATAAAACACCTAAAGTATAGATCGAACAAATTGTAGTTCAAAATATCTAAAAAATAATTCAGCTCGGAATTTTCCAATCTGTCGCTTCGGGTTTAGACGTTCTCCTTCTGTTCCAATGCATTTTTGCGGCGCCCACGCGTCGTTACCTCGTTCGCTTGAGTTCAAAAGAGTACAAATTAGTCAAGATTCAAATTATGATGAATTTTAAAAGAGCTTTTTTCAACTGGATTGTATTTTGCCCTTATAGCATTTTTAAGGGAATCAGAGAGCCAATAGGCGGTACCAGAGAAAATGGAAAATTTTAATGAATTTTATAAACCGTCAGTCGCCGTCAGAAATTAAAACAAAATCGAAGACTCGGGGCTTTGTTTTCAAGGGTTTTCTTATTTTCTGAGACAACCCGAGTCCTGTTTAAAACATTTTTAAATTATTTAATTTTGGGTTACATTTTTGCTTAATTGTGAGATAATTTTACGTTTAGCGCGGGATCTGCTTTATCAATTGGTTCAAATAAGTACAGCTAATTTGCAATTTTTTTGCTATTTCTTTTTTTTTCAATTTTGGATTTTCTTTTTTTATCTTTTCAAAGCGTTTGACAATTTCAATTTTTTCTTCGCTTGTAAATCTTTTTAGCGTTGCTAAATTTTATTTATTTAAATAAATATAAATATATTTTTAATTAATTTTTTTCTTACAAAATCCAAATTTCTTTATCCATTTGCAAACTGTGCCAATAGTTACACCAAATTTGTCGGCAATTTCTTTGTCAATTTCTTTACGCAATCTTTTATCTCCTTTATTGCAAAGCTCTTGCTTCATTTGCAAAAATTTGTTCACAATTTCGAGCTTTTCTTCTTCAGATGTGAATAATTTCTAAAATTTAAAATTGTAGGCATCGCCTGTGGGCTTCAATATTTTTACAAGACAATTTTGTTAATTAAAAGACTTACTATGTTCTAAATCCTTTTTCCACTTGTAAATTGTGCGAATATTTACATTTAATTTGTCAGCAATTTCTTTATTAATTTCTCTGTATGGTCTTTTACCCTTTTTATTATTGTAAAGCTCATATTTCAGTTTCAAAAATTTGTTAACAATTTCAAGCTTTTCTTTATCAGAGTAATAAAACGCTAAAATTTTAAAATTTGCCAAGGCATCGCTCGGCTTGGCTTCAATATATCAATTTATGTTTAATTAAAAGACTTACTATGCCCAAAATTCTTTTTCCACACATAAATTGTGCGAATATGTACATTTAATTTGTCGGCAATTTCTTTATTAATTTCTTTATATGGTCTTTTGTCGCCGCTATTATAAAGGTTTTGCTTCATTTTCAAGAATTTGTTTACAATTTCAAGCTTTTCTTTTTCAGTGTAACGAATTCCTAATATTAATTAGTTTTAAAAATGTTTTTTTAGTACTCAACTTTTTTTTCCTGAATTTTGTTCATCTTTTTTATTTGAAGAATGATCGATTTCCATTAAATCTTCATTTTCTGAATAATCCAATTCTTCAAATGTTTCATTGGATGATGACTCTTCACTGCAATTATCTTCTTCAGATGATTCATTTTGTGGCATTTTGCTTCTAGCCTTAATCCGGCTGGCACTTTTGCTCAATGGCAGAATCATTTTTAATGACTCATGTTCAGCTTCCTCGCTAACTGACGTTTGAGCGTCATGGACAACTGGGAGCTGCCTTTTGTGCGCCATGGACGTTTGAGCGCCGTCTTTAGTTTTGGCGCTTGTTGAAGTCAACAGTTGTTCATGTATTTCAACAAATGGTCCAACTTTTTCAACTTTAACTTTTATAAAATCCTTTTGTGACTCATCATTTTGTTCCGATTTAAAAGTTACGCCTTCAGAATGCGGTTCATGTTTAATTTTAACTGTTCCTGAATGTCTTTTTTAAATAAATAGATTATATGATTATAGAATTATTTCGACATTTGCAAGAATAGCATTTATTTTATATCTATTAAAAAACTTTTTTGTTGGATACTTTTAGTTATTTCCTCTCTCATGAAGTGACTCACCTCCCACATTAACTGCGCCATAATGTGGTTCATGCTTAATTTTAGGGGTTTCTTTTAATGCAGATTCGTCCTGCCATCTTCTATGAGATTGCTCCTCGTGCCGTTCAACCTTAAATCTCGATGTTAGTTAGGTTCCTGGATGAAATAACCTAAACCCAAGATGAAAACAAAATTCTCGAAAAATTTTTTGTTATGACAAACTTTGATTTTTGGCTGAGATTCAATCGAATTTTCTTGAGATCCCGATTGATTTGTCTGCCAAAGTTCGTCAAACAAGTCGTTGGGAAATGTAAAACCATAATTTATTAAACAAATTATTTGTAGAATGTTCAATTTTCATAATGAACTTTGCTTGAAATATAATAAAATTTATTAAAATTATGTAAGATTAGGAAAACATGAAAAATCGCAAATTTTGGCTATAGATTTAATCTTTCCGAGAAATTTATTGGCATTTTAAAATTCATATCGTTTTTTATAGTTGGGGTCATCCAAGTGTTTTTGCATAAATAGAGAAAATAATATAAAAAATTCATTTACTAATTTTGGATTTAGATTTTCAAAAAACTCAATTACTAAATATGTAGCTAATTTTATTTCAATATAAAACCTTTTAATTCAAATTAATATTATTAAAAAAAGTGATTTTAGTGGTATCCTTTTTGGAATTTCATTTGGTGCCAAATTGCACAAAAATGCGTTTTCTTACCAAATTTGACACATTGAACGAAATATGTGCATAGCTTTTGAAAATAAACCTCATTAAAGATTTTCCGAAACATTTTAATTCACCAAAAATGATGCATTAAATGTTCAAAAAATCAGTTCAAACTGCTCTTAAGATTATAGGAAAATATTTAAATTTGCCATTTTTGTGTTCTATAATTTCCGAAGCTCACAATGAATTTAAGCGAATATGCAATCAAATGTTTTTTAATTTGAATCTTTTATACAGCGGCGCACAAATTGCAACTTAATGAAAAAACGTTGCTTTTTCTTTCATGTGAAGAATACTTCCGTTTTCTGATGAAATAGCTAATTAAAATTATAAAAATTATTGATTTTTATTTTTTTGCATTAAAATGAAAAATATTTAATCAAACATGAGTTTAATCGTATTGAATTGTGTCACAAAGTCCCATCATTTCCCCGATCACACATTGATCATTTTAGCCTTGTTTCGGCGACGTTTATTGAATGTTAGGACATGGAAATGCCTGCGAACATGGGAATTATTTACTGTTATCTTGGACCGGGAGACGCCAGAAAATTATTTACGCATTTAAATCGTAATAAATATTACGGTATTAAAAATGATTATATGATTTTAATGGAAATGTCTGCGACAGGGATGTGCTCTGTTCTGTTCTGATTTTCTGATTTATCAGAATTTCTGGTCATTTGGGCACCAGAATTCTGTTTTCTGATTTCTGGCTTTTAAAAAGGCGACCAGAATTCTGTTTGCTGATTTTTGATTTTTTAGAGAAAAAACCAGAAAAAAATCATATCAAAGTTTCTTAGTTTTGGAAAAATTGTTTGATTTTTATAATATTTTTTTTCAATGGAAACCCGGCCAAATTACGAAATTTTGGACCAATTTTTCTTAACTAGTCGTGTTAAACCAGAAGTCGTATCTGCCCTTATTTATATGATTTGTCCTTATTTTAGGCCCTTCGTCCTTATTTTCGAATTTTGATTTTCAGCCTCCCCCCAATGAAAAATTGGACAAAATTCTGCAGTTTTTGGAATAATTTTGTTAGCAGATTTCGTTAAAATGTTCAAAAATATTTGTTATTTGCACCAAACCTTAAGATTCAAAAAAAGTGTCTGTAAAATCTTTTAGAAAATTTCTGTTCTTATTTTCTAATTTACCAGAATTTCTGGTCGTTTTGGGCACCAGAATTCTGTTTTCTGTTTCTGATTTTTAAAAGGGGGATCAGAATTCTGGTTTCTGATTTTTTTTAATGCAAGCAGAATTCTGATTTCTGGTTTTTAAAAAGGCGACCAGAGCACATCCCTGGTCTGCGAACGCGAGAATTATTTACGGTTATCTTAGACCAGGACAGACGCCAGAACTGAATATTTACGCCATTTTAATGGTAATAAATATTACGGTATTAAAAAATTATTATAACATTTTAATTATTAGTTAAACAAAATTTAAAAAAAACACCGAGGTAATTTGAGACTTGACCGTTTCGTATGTAAATAAATTTGTTTACAATTTTATGAAAAAGTATTTCAAATATAAATTAATTCAAAAACATTTACAGCTAATAAAAACTCAGTTACTTTATTGGACACTATTAGTAAAACATACCAAAAGCATATGATTACTAAAAATTCCAACAAAACCCAGGCATCCGACTTAATTAGAACGCTATTATTTAACTAAGTTTTTTCCATTGTTAATGCGTAGGGCCCGTTCTACAAAGATCGCCGTCGTTGATAGAAACATTTAATTTCCGTTTTTAGTTAAATCAATCAAAAGTCGAGACTTTAGCTGCTTGAATGCTTCCTTTCGGTCTTGCTTTCGAATCTAACAGATGGATTGGCGAAAAAATTTTAGCAAGTCCTTAAGAAGTTTTAACCTTTTTTCGTTATGTGAAAAAGCAAAAACTGGACCTTAAACTCGTAAAAAGAAAAGATAGATTCTTTTGTAATTGGGGGGGGGGCTTAAAACTGGGGGGGGGGGCGGCTTAAAACTTGTGGTTGATTAATGAAATGGATAATAGAATAATTCAGGATTTCGACATCGATTACTTTAACATCTTTTTGTGGGTTTTAAAGTGCACCAAATGTTGTTCAATTCATTGCAAAATCGTTGTTCATTAATGCCCTGACGTTAAGTGTGACATATGCTAAAAGTGCACTTATGGGCATTATGTTACAGTATAGAGTAGGGTAGCTCCCCGACCCCGACCCCCGACCCCCGAACCCCGACCCCGAGCCCAAAAAAGGGGTCGTCCCCGACCCCGACCCCGACGTTGCCAACCCCGGCCTCCCCGACCCCGACCCCGTCCCCGAAAAATTTGGTCGACCCCGACCCCGTCCCCGACCTTTTTTTAGGTCGGGGATCGGGGTTGAACAAACACCCCTAAAGATCGACTTTTTGGGGAAAATAAGTACTTTCGAAAATATAATTTTGTATATTAGTGGTGGCGTAGTGGTTAGTGGTGTGGTCAGGGAGTAGTATATCTGGTTGGGGATCGGATCCCTATAGTGTAAATGTTTTTTTATCGCTTTATATGACATCAATTGTGGAGGAAACAATTTGTAAAAATTTTTAAAATTGTTTTCGTTTTTAGCGCAATTTTTTATTACATCTATTTCTTTAAAATTTAAGAATTCAACAAGTTATAGTCAAAAATTTTCACGAAAACTTCCAAAATTTAGTGAAGTGTTAGCCGAATTTCGTTAATTTTGAAGCAATTTTCTTAACAAAACATTGTTAAAATCTTTAAAAAAATTCCGGCGGCGCCTATCGGCACCGCCGACTCCTCCCATTCCTAAAAAGCTTCTAAAAACACCACAATTTTTTTAACTTTTAGTGAAACATGACGTGAACTCCATCAAAGTTTTTTTCAGAAAGAGAAAATTCCCTTCACTCTTGAGATTTTTAAAGATGATGAACGGATTTAAAAATAAAATTATATTTTATGCTTGCCTACTGAAGACATTGCTGAATTTTTTATGAAAAAAATTTCATGAACAAAATTTTCTTCAACCCCGACCCCCGACCCCGACCCCGAGAAATTTGGTCGCCCCAACCCCGACCCCGACCCCGACCCCGAAAAATTTGGTCGTCCCCGACCCCGACCCCGACATTGCCAACCCCGGCCAACCCCGACCCCGACTTTTCCACCCCCGAGGGGTCGGGGAGCTACCCTAGTATAGAGTAAATTACAAATAAATTTTTTGTTTGGAAATCAAAATTTTCTAGCGGAATTATTTTCCGATTTTAAGTGTACGTTTTTATTATTTTCAAAATTTTTTTTGTTTTTAATTTTTAGGCCATCCGCCCGCATGATAGTTACTTAGCATTAATTATTAATAAACTTTTTAAATTCTAATAAATGTAAAAAGATGGCCAAATAGTATGCGAAGTGAATGTGGAAGAAAGAAAAAAGATATAAAATAAACCCGCACTAATAGCATTTTTCTGAAATCATTGACTATTCAAATATTTCTCAATTTGAGTTCCCAATTTCCCGAATGTTTGAACCGGCATTCAAATCCACAGATTGTCCATTGCCAGAATTTGGATGAGTTTGCTGTCGTTTAAATTGCCTTTTCCATCTAACCAAAGTATCAGTTCCAATTTTCAACATTTTGGCAATATCCTTGTCTATGATTTTAGGGTTTGTGTCCTTAGTTTGATAATAACGATTCATCAATTCCATTTGTTTGTTGTGGGGATATTTATGGGTTAGTTCTGTAAGAATTTTAATTAATATCAAATAAAATAATTGGGTTTAAAAAACTCACTGGATTGGCCAAGTTCACGTTTCCAATTGTAAATTGTTGTTACACCAAGGCCCAACTCTTTTGCGACATTTTTATCTAATTCATTTTTATATAAATTTTTGAATCCGGCCCGCTTTAACTCGGCTTTTTTTTGATCAAATTTCTCTACCAAATTTTTTCGCTTATTTTCATTAAAGATTTTTCCACTTATGACTAATTCTTTTTTCCATTTATATATTTTTGATCGGCTGACTTTTAAATGTTTAGCAATTTTTTCTTCAATTTGAACCCATGTTTTTTTTGAAAATTTTCCTTTTTGCTTAAATTCGTCTTTTATTGCGTGGAATTTGGCGATAATTTTACGTTTTCGCTCATCTGTGAGAGGAATATTCTGATCAGTTGAATTGGGTCCAATTAATCCAGAGTGATCAGACTCTGTGAAAGGAGGATTCTGATCAGTTGAATTGGGTTCAGTTTGTCCAAGCTGATCAGTTGAATTGGGTTCAATTTGTCCAAGCTGGGTGTTCTGCCGGTCGATTTGGTGATGGACTTTTTGTCCAAAAATTGTTGGCGGTATTTTCAAATCTTCGGCTTCATCTTTGTCCCACCAGCCTTCTCCGAATATTTCATCAAATGTTTTGAGTGGCGTTTTCTCCAATTTTATTTTTACGGATTCGGCTTTGTCGAGTGAATTTGATGCAAATAATGACACAAAAATTAAAATCCAAAACTCTTCCATTTTATTTGGACAAAGTAACCTTTGAATTTAGGGAATTTATATGAAATTTCAAAAAATCTCATTAATTTTAAAGAATAAATATTAAAATTATTTTAATATTATTATTTTGCTTTGATAAATAGCAGCCCACAACTGAAATGGCATTCATATACATCTCATCAAATTTTCTTAAATTTTTTGAACCGGGACCAAATCAATGTTCCTGACATCTCCAAAATATATAATAAACAACATTTCACAAAAAGCGATCCCCCGGATACCGGGTAGCTCAAAAACACCCGAATATCCGTCCGGATACCGGGTAATTTGGCTGGGGTTGGTCCAAGACCCGGATAATTTTACCCCAAAAATTTCCAAAAACACCCGGATAGCGGTCCCGGATAACCCGGGTTTGTCCAACCCTAGTCATGATTTGTAAAAAAAATTGGCGGTTAATGATTTAATTTCTTTGTTTAAATTCATTTTGAAATACTTTTTACCATTATAATTTCAGAGATTATTGATATCCATGCCTCACTTCAATAACTCACCTACCGTATTTCCTAAAATAGTAACCCCGGGGTTATTATTTTTCAACCCTCCTCCAAAGGGGGTCATTATTTCAGGGGGGGTCACTAATTCAGGGGGGGGGGTTACTATTTTTCAACCCTCCTCCAAAGGGGGTTATTATTTCAGGGGGGGTCACTAATTCAGGGGGGGTTATTATTTTTCAACCCTCCTCCAAAGGGGGTTATTATTTCAGGGGGGGTCACTAATTCAGGGGGGGTTATTATTTTTCAACCCTCCTCCAAAGGGGGTTATTATTTCAGGGGGGGTCACTAATTCAGGGGGGGTTATTATTTTTCAACCCTCCTCCAAAGGGGGTTATTATTTCAGGGGGGGTCACTAATTCAGGGGGGGTTACTATTTTAGGAAATACGGTATTCAAACCTAAAACCCCTGTTTTGGGATTTTTGCTCATAAATAGGGGCAACCCTGTTTCAAGTAAAAACAATTTTTGCCCCTATCATTAATTTTTGAAAACTAAAAAAAATTCAATAAAAAATGTAATAATGGGTTAGCACGCCAAAAGGTGATTACCATTACCAACGCCGAAGCAAGGGGTCAAAACCATAGGTGGAACAAAAATACAACTTTTTTTAAAAAATTTTTTGCCTTTAAGAATATGAGATTTTTCACTTTTAGTGGTTAAACCCTAGCTGATCTCGGGCTATTGGAGGGTTTTTAGGGCAATGAACCTAAGGGTTTGGGATAAGGGTTTCGGGGTAAACCCTTATCCCATCGTGAACCTGTTGTCGGGTTTCGGGTTGAAGTCAAAAGGGTTTGGTTGGGTTTTGGGTTTGGGTGGATGGGTGGGGAGGGGGTGGTGACCTGGTGCTATGTAATCTCGACAGTGACTGATTTCGACAGTGACTGAATTCGACAGTGGATTTCGACAGTGAACGATTTCGACAATGGCTGATTTCGACAGTGAACTATTTCACCTCCTTTTGATCTTTTTCAGACTTTTTCGACAGTGACAGATTTCGACACTGGACGATTTCGACAGTTAACTATTTCACCACTTTACTAACCTTTTTCAGCTCGTTCGACAGAGTGGATTTCGACAGTACTTCGAAATTTTAAAAAATATACAACACTTGGCTAAGAAATTGGAAACCTTAAGCTAACTTTTTTCACTATTTCAAACAGCTGTAACTCATCTCAGAATTGTTGCTTAATCATAATTTTTTGAGGATTTTTGTGCCTATTTCTTGCCTATTTTAGAACTTTTTTTGTGCCTATTTGGCAATTTTTCATGCCTAAAAGTAGCAGCCCTGATAATTACAGGCAAAACAAGTTTTTTTTTTAATTTTTCAATTTTTCCCGAACGAGTCCATAGTGCAAGAAAATGATTGAAGAAGACAAGTGTGGAAACAAGAGCCAGGCGGAGGCGGGACTCGACTCCCATGGGAAATACGGGATTCTCGCCCTCGGTGAATGTCGAACTCCCGTTTTCCGCTCCCGGAATTTTTACCAGGCTTGTAGGAACACAAGATCATCGAGCACCTGCTGCCGCAAGGACAACGAAACTTGAGAAAATACATGTGCGTTCGAAATGAGGTGGTGAAATAGTTAACTGTCGAAATCGTCCAGTGTCGAAATCTGTCACTGTCGAAAAAGTCTGAAAAAGATCAAAAGGAGGTGAAATAGTTCACTGTCGAAATCAGCCATTGTCGAAATCGTTCACTGTCGAAATCCCACTGTCGAAATCAGTCACTGTCGAATTTTCCTGGCACCGGTGAGGTACTTTGTGCGTCCACACAGTCCCATAGTTAGGCATCCATCCCCTCCATCCATCCATTGGGCAGAGGGGTCACCAAAAAATTGATTTGCATTCTTACCCCTCACCAAACCCAAGTATACGGAAGGATGGAATTGGAAAGGAACGAGTGAACAGCAAAGTTCATCTTATTCTTCCATTCGTGTTTGGCATTCTAATGGCTATTCTTACCCCCTTTTTATTCATTAACAAATTTCATTAAAGACATTTCTTTTTAATTTTAAATATTTTATTTGCCCATAAAAAAAGTTCTTAAACAAAAATCAATTTTCTTGAAAGAAATCCTCTCTCTCCCCCCTCCCCCTTTTTTCTTTATTTCTCTCTCTCTCTCTCGCCTTTCGCTCTTTTTACCCTTTCTCTGACTCCTACCTGATAGTTGTAAATCTGATTCTCTCTCTCTCTTAAGCTGCAAATCTGATTCTCTCCTCTCTCTCTTTCTTTTGCTTTTCTCAGATTCTTGCCAGATAGTTGCAAATTTGACTCTCTCTCATATAAAAGCTTTCAAAAAAGTACCGTATATACTTTTTAAAATTCTGGTTGCAAATCTCTTAACTTAAAATTTACTCGTCGAAGCCTACCCCCCTCCAAACCATATACCCCTACTGTTTTCAAAAATTTTTAGTTTAAGGAGTGGGGGGGGGTCCTAATTTTACTACATTTTTAATTTATTTATTTTTCAAAATTTAAAGGCGCTCATCATCATCCTTTTTTCGAGCCATCAAAAACAACAAAAACAACTTCATTTTTGGCCGTGCAATCATCATCACCAGCCCGATGGCAGCAACAAAGAAGTCAAGGAAGAATATGCGGAGGCGCAGCAGAAAGAACATCAACAGCAGCAGCCGGGTAGAATATTTTAAATTTATAATAATATTAATAAATTTAATGGTAAAGGAGGCAGGCAGCAGCCAGCTATAACAGCAAAACGAAGAAGTAGAAGAAGAGGGCGGCTACCAGCCGGGTCATCAGCATGTTGTGCCGGAAAGCGACTACGACGACGAGATAAGGGAGGGGGGGGGCGGTTGCCAGCTGCAACAGCAAAATGTTGAAATGGAAGATGCGGGCGGCTACTAGTTGCGTCATCGGCACGGAGTGCCGGAGAGCGACTACTACGACGAGAAAGAGGAGGGGGCGGCTTCTCTCTCTTTTTCTCATTTTTTCTCTCTCTCTCTCTTTCTCCCGGGTTCTCTTGCGGCATTGCAAGTTGAGCCCCTCTCCGTTCCGGGGCTGGTTGAGATTCACTTCAGTTCACATCCGAACCGGTACGGCCGGGTTCTTTTGCGGCATTGCAAGTTGAGCCCCTCTCCGTTCCGGGGCTGGTTTAGATTCCTTCACTTTCTTCTTTTTCTTCCGAACCGGAACGGCCAGGTTCTCTTGCAGCACTGCAAGTTGAGCCCCTCTCCGTTCCGGGGCTGGTCGAATGCCTTCACTTTCTTCTTTTTCTTCCGAACCGGAACGGGCGGGTTCTCTTGCGGCACTGCAAGTTGAGCCCCTCTCCGTTCCGGGGCTTGTTGAAATTTAATTCAACTCTCTTCCGAACCGAAACAGCCGGGTTCTCCTACAGAGGGCACCACGAATGGGTTCTGAGTGAAGATGTGCATGTGGTTGAGATCGTCGCGGAATTTTACAAAATGGCAGCCATTGACGCAACACTCGCAGCAATTTTGGGAAAACCAGTGTGTGACGACCTTCGACGGTCGATCGAGAAAAACGAGAAATTTAAAGGTCCCCTTCTATTGTTATTATTATTATTATTTATCTTTAAACATTTTATTTTTTAGTTTTCCAGTCCGCAACCAAATGGAAAAAAACAAAGGGTGTAAGGTTGACGGTAGAAAGGTGATGCAAAACAAAACAAAAACTATTTCTTTTTGCTTTAAATTTACAGACACACATTTCATTTCATTTGATTTTATTTTAAAAATAAAACATTTAAGTTGAATACAAGGTCGTAAACAAAAATTGGCGGTGGTAAATGTTTGAATAAAAATTTTTGAATAATTGGTGATGCGGTAAAATTAAAACATAATAAATTGAAAATCAAAAAAAGAGTGAGAAAAATAACAAAATGATAAAGAATGAATGTCAAAAGCTAATGTGGTGTGGTAATTAAAGATAAAAATTAAAACAATGTATTTAAAATCCAAAGTTTCACACAATTTAAAAATACCCTAAAGCCCTACGGCATAATGTACATTCCGCTAGCTGTCCAACCGGGGCGCGCACCACCAATTGCCCCGCGCAGCCTACGCAAAGCGACACGGGCCCGCACGGTGCATAACAACGTGCCGGCTCTTCCAAACAGGCCACACACTCCTCCGACTACCTCAGTAGGAGTGGCAAGTCGGCCCAAGGGTCGGCAACAGGCTGCGGAGCCGCCTCCGGCACATTCTGAAAGGGACCAAAATTGATTTTTATTATATATACATTACATGTATATATATTTATATATTGAAAAAAAAGTCCTTAATCTGCGCCGAAACCGCTGCTTCACCATTTGCCAAACGGTCTTTAACTCTGCGATGGCAAACCTTTCTAAAATAAAAAAAAAAGACAAATGGTGCACCGGCACGCATGTTTTTGTTGTTGCCGCGAAACCACAATCACAGCCCGACCAAATTTTATTGCAAATTGAAAACGAGTTAAATTAATTCACACAAGATCATAATCTTTATTCAAACTATTAAAGTTATCAGAATATCCTTCCCCTAACGAGATGATCTTTATCCCTTTTCATACCCTTTTTGTAAGTTTTGTTGTTAATATTCCCTTTTTTTGTTGGAGACGGTATTTCGAATGGGGTTTCTTCTTCAATTGACGAAAATGAATTCCCATCAACATGGTTGCAAATGGTGTTGGTATTTACCCCGGTCCGCAGAAAAATTTTTGATCTCCAGGTGACAAAATGTAGTTGAGAGGTAGGAAGAAAAATCTAGTTTTTTGGCTTCGGCAATAAGTTTTAGTGCGAGGCCATTAGGTTATAGTTTTGTTAATCAGGTCACCCATTCTCCTCTTTTATGCACCCACCCCCCTTCCCTAAACACGCGTACTATATAGTTTAGATGAAATTTCACCCGATTTTACCTCTTTTCATCGATCCGGGTTTCACCCCTTTTCCACATTTGCGTTTGAGTGGGTGTGGGAAAGGGGAGTCTTTTTTGTTTGCTTAACTTTGTTGCAAAAAAAATTTTTTTTGCGCGGAAAAAACAATTGAAATCTGTTTGAGAGGCGGAGTTGAAATCAATTTTTTTCTGCAATTCAAAAAATAGTTTTTATGAGGCCTAAATTTTTTGTGGTCTAAACTAGTGTTCGGCAAATGGGATTTTTCGGTATTCGGAATCGGTATTTCGGTAAAATACCGATACCGAAAAAACCCCGAAATTCCAAAATTTCTTCGGTCGGTATACCGATTGAGCGGAGAAAAGTTTGATTGACAGGTGACAGGTAAGATGGAAAATTTTGGTGCGCGGAGAAAAGTTTGATTGACAGATGTCTAAATGACCTTAAGCGGAGGAGGGAAAATTGAATTTTGGATTTGACAATGGGCCCAATAGATTTTGGGTGGTTTTTCAAGTCTCCGCCTAGTTCAATTTGTGGTATAAAGTGGCAGCTTTTGATTAGAAACTTATTATGAAGCAAGCAGTTGCTGAAAAATTTCTATTAAAAAATAATTATGGAAAAAAGTAAAAATGGATGGAAAATCCGGCCGTTAATTACTCTTTTTCTCTGCACTCTCTCATTTTTCCCTTATGGGGGGCGGGGTTTCTTCATTCCCTCATCACATCCGTCCTTCATTCCCTCCTTAACTTCCCTTCCCCTCCTTCCCCATCGCTTCCCTTCCTCATCCCTCCCTTCTTCGCTTTCCGCCAGCGCAGCCGCATGGGATGTCCTTCCTTCCCGCGCACGCGCGAGCATGCGGGACGAAGGGAGGGAAAATTATAATGATTCTTCGTAAAAGAATGCTTATGATTAATGCCCTTTTTTTGCAGAAATTGAAACTCGGTTGAAGAAAGGGAAGAAAGTTTTGTGGCGATGAAATAGAAGGAGTAATGAAGGGGCATTTATGGGATTTAGGGTAGGACCCGGGGATAAGGGGAGTTTCGATTTGGGGCCTGATAATGGGCCGGATTGGGACAAGGAATAAGGGTTCAATTTAGGCTTTGGATGATCGAGAGGGAAAATTTGTGGTGGGCTTTGGGGAAAGGAATGGTTTGGACAGAAGTGCTAAATTCGGGGTCCGATTTAGGGTGGGATTTAGGGCGGGATTTGGGAGAAGGGTTCGATTTGGGCTTGGGATGATCAAACACAAGCTTTCACTCACTTTATTCCAATCTCAAACTCAAACTTAGGTAATTAAACCGTGGAAATTCGGACTGGAATGACCTTTTATAAAATGTGAAATTAATGGGCCGGGATTGGCCCAAAGCTGGGAATGGGCTAGTGAACAGGTTGGTGGGACTTAGCTCTTAGAGGATGGTGAAGAAGAAAAAATTGCCCGAGGGCAAACTGAAGGTTGGCGCTGAGGCCATTAGTGAACAGATTTGATGAGGAATGAAAATGGTTAATGGGCGAGGGGAGGAATTGACCGCATTTGGGTGGGGCAAAGATAGTTGGCAAATTGGTTGGAGACGTTACTAGGGTGATAAGCATGAGTTGGGGGGAAGTGGTGTGACAATTTTAAAAAGAGGGGAAAATTGGGGCAAACACTTTTTACGTGGGCGTATGTTTGTTCAATTTAATAAAAATTCAATGTTTTGAATTTTTTTGAAATACAATTTCGACAGTGACGCAGGCATTATGCAATTTGCCAAGGGAATAAATGGGTGGAAATAATTTGCCAATCAATTTGATTGGCCAGATTTTCAATATAAATGAATTCTATTGCGAAAAGATTTATTTATTAATATTTTATTAAGGTAAATTTTAGTCAATAAAACATGAAAGTTTGGCTATTAATTATTATTCTATTCTTTGCACAAATTTCAAAAATGCCAATTCTGTAGGCGAAGGCGGACAAGAACCCAAACTTTACAAAACATTTGATGAAATATTTGGAAAAGGATGGGAAGATGAAAGTAATGATTCAAAAGACTTGAACTGTCGTCATTTAAAGAAGAAGTTCACGACGGACAAGCTCTAATCACTTCTGATCAAAAAAATATTGAGGATGAAATATTGAAACAGAAATTTGATGAAATTTGGTCGGAAGACGAAAACAATTCAGCGCCAGATCAAGATGAGAGTGTTGATGAACTGCAAAATGATTCCAATAAATGTCAAAAAATTGTGTCTGATCAGCAAAAAATCGAAATTATTCAAAAATTCCGTGAAATGAAAGGAAATTATCGGGAAAAAAACAAACGCGCACACTCAGCCAAAGAATGGAATCAAATTGACACAAAAATATCAAATGGTTTGAGTGTAAAGCGCTATAAATTATATAAATGGATGAAAGAATTAGGTTTAAACCAAGTTTTCTGAGTTAGAAAAACGTGAAATTTTGAAACAATTTGATGAAATAAAAAGCAAATGTAAGAAGACAAAACTCAAAAATATTTTAATGAGTGAACTTGATGATAAAATTGCAAAAAAAAATTGGGCGTTTGTTCAACTACAATTTATCAATGGAAGCGTAATTTTGGCTTTTCTATCACCAAGAACAACATTTCTGATGCAACAAAAATTGAAATTTTGAAGAAATATGCCGAAATAAAAGGGGAGAATCCAAAAATGAATGATTGTGACATTGCCGATTTGTTGAAAACCTCAATAAGCAGTTTAAACAGATGGAAACGCAATTTAGATAAGAAAATAAGCATATTTGTGGGCACAAAATTGTAAAGGTTTGCCTGCCCAGCACCACTGCGACGTTTTGTTAGCGAACTAAACTAACGATTATGTTCAAACATTTAAAAGCTATAAAGTATTCACTTTTCTTTAAATGTTTAAAAGATTTAAAAATAAGGGGTTTATTAATATCGCCCTTGGTCCACACGATATGCGATATTTACGATACACCAAAATACGATATGATTTTTTTTACGATAACCGATACGGCCAAAATTACGATATTACGATTACGATACGATACGATACGATATTTTTTCTAGGCCGTGTTCAAAATTCAAAAAAACAAATTTTTTCGGTCGAAATTTCTAGTTTTTTCATTTTTAATTCTTAGAAAATTCCCAATGAAAGTGGAATTTTTTAGAATTCTGCTTTACTTCTGGAAAGGGGTCGGCGGAATTTTGAAATTTTGACTCAATTTGTTAAGTGATTTTCAACCGAAATTTGGAAAAATACGGTAGTTTTAATAAGGGTTTTAGGCAGGCGCGTATGCAGGGGCAGGGGTATGGGCATGCCCTCCTGTGCCTAAAAGTTTTTTAGTCCACCCTTAGTGATTGATGGCATTCTTTTAGAACGTAAATTTAAAATCAGTGCTTAGTAGGGGAGTATAACCTACGGAAAATAATATGACACGATTCAACCACTAAGCCAACGAATGTCGCATGATGCTCGTGCAAAAAAACATACTAAATTAGCGATTTCATAATTGATTTATTATGTATTTTTCGACTTTCAGGTTCAGAATTCTGTAAAGAATTCTCACCAAAGTAGTCAATCTTCTTTACCAGTGAAGTCTCGGTTCTCGAGTCTCGTTTTCCGAGACCGGGAAATGACACCGAGACCAAGACCGAGAACCGAAACCCAAAAAAAACCGAGAAATTTCTCGACTCGAGAACCGAGACCAAGACTCTCGAACAGCTCTACCATTTAAGGAAGACAGTGTAAGACAGTGCACTATCTCGCTTTTCCCTCTTTTTCATTAACCATTCTCTTTTTTTGGCGTTCTCTCCATCTTTTATGCCAAATATTTGGACCATCGCGCACTTCGCGATGTCAAACTTTTGTTTGCGACGTCAGATTCGCATCAAATTTTCACCATCCCTTGAGAACAACATTTTGTATTCATTATACATCACTTTTTTTTGATTAATACATCCATTCATGAGTTATTTGTTAAAATCTTGATTATTTTGTTTTTACAGATATCATGCCAAAAAGGAAATTGTTAGAGAAGATTAAAAACAGGAAAGCGGTGGGGGAAGCGGGAGGACAGGCGCGCAAGAACGCTTGCCGCAACCGAAGCACGGCTAGTCAAGAAAAGTAGGGTTTTTAATGCATTTAAGTGAATTTTAACAAATTTAAATTTTCCCAATTTTCAGCAATTCCTCCACCAGATGACCAGCCGTCTACGTCAGCAGAAGCCGTGGTCGACGCGCCCAGTGGGGATGAAGAAGTGCTGCTTGTGCCCGAAGCAATGCCGTCTACGTCATTTTCCACCACAACGCTGAATTTGATATTTTTGGAGCATATAAATTCGTCGCCTTTTTCTGTTTACCTTTTCTTTCAACACCACTGCCATAAACGGGAAAGAGTGGCTTAGGCCTAAGCCTAACGAACCCCAAGTCTCTAACTTTTCCCCTGTTATTCTATTACCCGGGTACTAAAGGGTCCGCTTTACACTGGGACTCAGTCGATCGGTATCCGGCCTCTGGCCGATTAGTTCGAGCGCTGTCGATTGATATTGCTGAATATTTTCCTTTTTTCTTAAATTCGTCTTTCATTGCGTGGAATTTCTCGACAATTTTACGTTTTCGCTCATCTTCTGCAATATTTTTGTTTGAAATCATTTTTTTGATTACGTTCTGTTTTTCGTCATTTTGGGCATTATCAGAGTGACCAGACTCTATGAGTGGAGGATTTTGATCAGTTGAATTGGGTTTAATTTGTCCAGAGTGATCAGACTCTGTGAGAGGAGGATTCTGATCAGTTGAATTGTGTTCACCAAAGTGATCTGACTCTGTGAGAGGAGGATTCTGATCAGTTGAATTGGGTTCAATTTGTCCAAGTTGGGTGTTCTGTCGGCCGATTTGGTGATGGACATTTTGTCCAAAGTTTGTTGGCGCCGGCGTTTTCAAATCTTCGGCTTCATCTTTGTCCCGCCAGCCTTCTCCGAATATTTCATCAAATGTTTTGAGGGGCGTTTCCTCCAATTTTATTTTTACGGATTCGGCTTTGTCGAGTGAATTTGATGCAAAAAATAAAACTAAAATTAAAATCCAAAACTCTTCCATTTTATTTGGGCAATAAACAATTTTGAGTTTAGGTAAATTTATATAAAATTCCAATTAATTTATACGGAAAATTTAATAGGAAAAAATTTGTCAACTATTTTTGTTTGAAGAATTCTTTCAAAACCAAAATGTTAGAGTAATAAAATATCCAATTTTTACAATTTTAATAAATATGATTTACTTTAATAACCAATTATTAAAAATATTAATTAACATCCCACAATTGAAATGGGCATTCATATAAACCATTTCTTTAATAATATTATTTTACATGCCGCACTAAATCAATATTTCTGTCATCTCCAAATATTTCTTACTACTAATCATCATTTTACAATAAATAATATCGATTGTGAATAGCCAAAAAAAAAAATTTTGAAATAAATTTAAAATTCGCCTCAAAAACCTCAGGAATGGGCGATTTTGTAATTTGTAAAAAAAATTATTTGGGGATTTCTCGTTTTTCGAAAGGCGAAAAATTCTCCAAAAATCTTTTTCGGTGACCAATTTTCCGGTGACCGATTTTCCGGGACTCTTTTTGTTAAGACCCTACTTCTAACCATAGGGGGAACCCTTTTAATTTTCAAATTCGTAATCTGCGTTCAACAGCATTATTTTTTCACTATTCACGATCGCCCATTTATATAATGATGATTATTATAGAAAAATATTTACGAAATGTCATTGATTTGGTCCCGGTTCAAAAGATTTATTAAAGAATATGATTTTTATGAATGCCCATTTTGATTGTGGGCTGTCATTTATTACTTCAATAATTTTTATCATGCTAAAAAAATAGATTTGTAAATATTTATTATTCTATAAAATTAATGAGAGAAATTCTTTTGAAATTTCATATAAATGCCCCTATTTCAGATTATTTTGCCAAAATAAAATGGAAGCGTTTTGGATTTTAATTTTGGTGTCATTCTTTGCAACAAATTCACTGGAAAAAGCCGAATCTGTAAAGGTAAAATTGGAGGAAATGCCACTCAAAACATTTGATGAAATATTCGGAGAAGGCTGGCGGGGCAATGATGAAGCTGATTTGAAAACGCCAGCGCCAACAAACTTTGGACTAAATGTCCATCACCAAATTGACCGACAGAACACCCAACTTGGACAAATTGAACCCAATTCAACTGATCAGAATCCTCTTCTCACAGAGTCTGATCACTTTGGACAAATTGAACCCAATTCAACTGATCACAATCCTCCTCTCACGGAGTCTGATCACTCTGATAATGCCAAGAATGACAAAGAAGAGAACGAAAATATTGCCGACGATGAGCGAAAACGTAAAATTATCACCAAATTCCTCGCAATAAAAGACGAATTTAAGCAAAAAGGAAAATATTCAAAAAAAGAATGGACTCAAATTGAGGATAAAATTGCTAAACATTTAAAAGTCAATCGCTCAAAAATATTTGAATGGAAAAAAGAATTTGGCCTAAGTCGACATAACTTTGGGAAGAAAAAAGAAGAACGTAAACATTTAATAGAGAAATTTGATCAAATGAAAGCGGAGTTAACGCGGGCCGGACTCAAAAACTCTTATTCAAATCAAATTGATCAAACTGTTGCTAAAGAGTTGGGCCTCAGTTTTAGCACAATTTACAAGTGGAAACAAAAACTTGGCCAAACCGGTGAGTTTTTCGAGTCCAATTTAATTATTTATTTATATTAATTAAAATTCTTTTACAGCACCAAAGAAATACCCCCACAGTAAACAAAAGGAATTGACGAAACTTTATTATGAAATTAAGGACCAAAATTCTAAAATTAGTGACGAGAAAATTGCCAAAATGTTGAAAATTGGAAGCGCCACTTTGATTAGATGGAAAAAGCAATTTAAACGACCTCTATTTCAACCAAATGCTGTCGATGGGCATTCTGTAGAAGTGAATTTTGGACCAAATATTTAGGAAATTGAAAATCGGAATTCGGGGAGCATTTGAAATAGAGAAAGGACTTGAGAACCGATCGAGATTTTGATCAAGAATCTCGAAAAATTAAGAGATTTTTTGAGATTTCAATATTTTTTTCATGTGACGCCTGAAAAATTTTTGTGTCAATTTTGTTATGTAAATAAATGCTAACAACTGTCTTCAAATAATTTTTTCGGATGGTGTACTGATCGGAGATACTCTTTTGACATCATTGGGAGACTTTAAGCAGGGATAACATTTTAAGTTTCGAAAATCTCGAAATGATACCAAAAATCGGGTTCATAAGCAAAAATAGGTGTGAAAATAACAAAATGGCTTAAAAACTTATGTTACATAGTAAATCATCAATCATTAAAGCTGCATTGTAAAATAAGCGCCTAAAAAGCCACGAAATTCTATGAAAGTTACTGACAAACAAAAAAATTCGATTTTATTGCATTTTTTAGACAATTTTCAAAAATTAGTGATTTTGACAAGAATTTTATTGCATTTTTTATATTTAAAAAACGCCCAAATAGTGGCAAAAATAAAGGCAAAACGTCTTTTTTACTTGAAATAGGCTCGGGCATATTTTAAAAGCCAATAAAATAAGTGTTTATTTTATGTAAACATGCTTTGAATTGGTTGCAATTTTTTAAAAATAAAGGAAAAAAATGAATCCCAAGCCAGGGTGGCTTAGGGCCCGGACGTTTCATCATTCGGACGTTTCATTACCCGGACGTTTCATCACCCGGACGTTTCATCACTCGGACGTTTCATTACCCAGATGTTTCATTACCCGGATGTTTCATTACCCGGACGTTTCATCACCCGGGCGTTTATTACCCGGATATTTCATCACTCGGACGTTTCATTACCCGGATCATTACCCGGATGTTTCATTACCCGGACGTTTCATCACCCAGACGTTTCATCACCCGGACGTTATTACCCGGATGTTTCATTACCCGGACGTTTCATTACCCGGATCATAACCCGGATGTTTCATTACCCGGACGTTTCATTACCCGGATCATTACCCGGATGTTTCATTACCCGGACGTTTCATTACACAGACGTTTCATCACCCGGGCGTTTATTACCCGGATGTTTCATTACCCGGACGTTTCATCACCCGGGCGTTTATTACCCGGATGTTTCATTACCCGGACGATTCATTACCCGGGCGTTTATTACCCGGATATTTCATCACTCGGTCGTTTCATTACCCGGATGTTTCATTACCCGGATCATAACCCGGATGTTTGGACGTTTCATCACCCGGACGTTTGTTACCCGGATGTTTCATTACCCGGATGTTTCAATACCCGGATGTTTCATTACCCGGATGTTTCATTACCCGGATCATAACCCGGATGTTTGATCATCCGGACGTTTCATTACCCGGATCATTACCCGGATGTTTCATTACCCGGATCATTACCCGGATGTTTCATTACCCGGATCATAACCCGGATGTTTCATTACCCGGACGTTTCATTACCCGGATCATAACCCGGATGTTTGATCATCCGGACGTTTCATTACCCGGATCATTACCCGGATGTTTCATTACCCGGACGTTTCATTACCCAGACGTTTCATCACCCGGGCGTTTATTACCCGGATGTTTCATTACCCGGACGTTTCATCACCCGGGCGTTTATTACCCGGATGTTTCATTACCCGGACGTTTCATTACCCGGGCGTTTATTACCCGGATATTTCATCACTCGGTCGTTTCATTACCCGGATGTTTCATTACCCGGATCATAACCCGGATGTTTGGACGTTTCATCACCCGGACGTTTGTTACCCGGATGTTTCATTACCCGGATGTTTCAATACCCGGATGTTTCATTACCCGGACGTTTCATTACCCGGATCATAACCCGGATGTTTGATCATCCGGACGTTTCATTACCCGGATCATTACCCGGATGTTTCATTACCCGGATCATTACCCGGATGTTTCATTACCCGGATCATAACCCGGATGTTTCATTACCCGGACGTTTCATTACCCGGATCATAACCCGGATGTTTGATCATCCGGACGTTTCATTACCCGGATCATTACCCGGATGTTTCATTACCCGGACGTTTCATCACCCGGGCGTTTATTACCCGGATGTTTCATTACCCGGACGTTTCATTACCCGGGCGTTTATTACCCGGATATTTCATCACTCGGACGTTTCATTACCCGGTTCATTACCCGGATCATAACCCGGATGTTTGGACGTTTCATCACCCGGACGTTTCATCACTCGGACGTTTCATTACCCAGATGTTTCATTACCCGGATGTTTCATTACCCGGACGTTTCATCACCCGGGCGTTTATTACCCGGATATTTCATCACTCGGACGTTTCATTACCCGGATCATTACCCGGATGTTTCATTACCCGGACGTTTCATCACCCAGACGTTTCATCACCCGGACGTTATTACCCGGATGTTTCATTACCCGGACGTTTCATTACCCGGATCATAACCCGGATGTTTCATTACCCGGACGTTTCATTACCCGGATCATTACCCGGATGTTTCATTACCCGGACGTTTCATTACACAGACGTTTCATCACCCGGGCGTTTATTACCCGGATGTTTCATTACCCGGACGTTTCATCACCCGGGCGTTTATTACCCGGATGTTTCATTACCCGGACGTTTCATTACCCGGGCGTTTATTACCCGGATATTTCATCACTCGGTCGTTTCATTACCCGGATGTTTCATTACCCGGATCATAACCCGGATGTTTGGACGTTTCATCACCCGGACGTTTGTTACCCGGATGTTTCATTACCCGGATGTTTCAATACCCGGATGTTTCATTACCCGGACGTTTCATTACCCGGATCATAACCCGGATGTTTGATCATCCGGACGTTTCATTACCCGGATCATTACCCGGATGTTTCATTACCCGGATCATTACCCGGATGTTTCATTACCCGGATCATAACCCGGATGTTTCATTACCCGGACGTTTCATTACCCGGATCATAACCCGGATGTTTGATCATCCGGACGTTTCATTACCCGGATCATTACCCGGATGTTTCATTACCCGGACGTTTCATTACCCAGACGTTTCATCACCCGGGCGTTTATTACCCGGATGTTTCATTACCCGGACGTTTCATCACCCGGGCGTTTATTACCCGGATGTTTCATTACCCGGACGTTTCATTACCCGGGCGTTTATTACCCGGATATTTCATCACTCGGTCGTTTCATTACCCGGATGTTTCATTACCCGGATCATAACCCGGATGTTTGGACGTTTCATCACCCGGACGTTTGTTACCCGGATGTTTCATTACCCGGATGTTTCAATACCCGGATGTTTCATTACCCGGACGTTTCATTACCTGGATCATAACCCGGATGTTTGATCATCCGGACGTTTCATTACCCGGATCATTACCCGGATGTTTCATTACCCGGATCATTACCCGGATGTTTCATTACCCGGATCATAACCCGGATGTTTCATTACCCGGACGTTTCATTACCCGGATCATAACCCGGATGTTTGATCATCCGGACGTTTCATTACCCGGATCATTACCCGGATGTTTCATTACCCGGACGTTTCATCACCCGGGCGTTTATTACCCGGATGTTTCATTACCCGGACGTTTCATTACCCGGGCGTTTATTACCCGGATATTTCATCACTCGGACGTTTCATTACCCGGTTCATTACCCGGATCATAACCCGGATGTTTGGACGTTTCATCACCCGGACGTTTGTTACCCGGATGTTTCATTACCCGGATGTTTCAATACCCGGATGTTTCATTACCCGGACGTTTCATTACCCGGATCATTAGCCGGATGTTTCATTACCCGGACGTTTCATCACCCGGACGTTTCATCACCCGGACGTTATTACCCGGATGTTAAATTGTGCAAAAATTTGAATCAAAGAAAAGTTATGAATAGAGATGGGATTTTCGGGGTTTAACCTTTTTTTTTGCGAACAGAAAATAAACATCATTAATTTCCACAAACGGAATGACCATCGACAGAATTTGGATAACTTGTCATTTTAAACGCAGTGATTACAACCGTTATTTTCAGAGCCGGCCCACCAGCGCCGAATCCGGGTTTGTCTGGCAAGCCCGGAGCGCCTGGACCCAAGGGTAAAAAAAATATCGGGTAACCGGAACATAATTCCAAAAAAATTATTGTCTTAAGGCCCCATCGGACCGGAGGGTGCGCCTGGGCCTGGCCTGAAGCCGCGCCAGGCCCACTGGGACCGCTTGGACAGCTGGGCGGCTCCGGCTTCAAGGGAATTTGCCCCAAATACTGTGCCATCGACGGCGGCGTGTTCTTCGAGGACGGCACACGCCGCTGAATGTCCTGCCGACGCGGTTGTGGCGGACAGTTTCAGAAGGGGTGGGCAAGAAGAGTGTCAAATGAGGGTTCGGAGAGTCGTTCAAGGGGATGAAGGGGGTTGGGGTCAGACGGGTCGCTTGAAGTTTGAGGATTTGGCGGGGGGTAGTCTTGGCGAAATTAGTCCGAAGCTTGGCAATTTTGATGAAGGTTTATCGATTTGGATATGCTCAAACTTGGGTAATTAAACCGAAATTGGGGGTGAATGGGGGGGAGACAATGGGTCAAAAAATGCGCAAAAAAGAGGGGACAAATGATGGAGAGTCAAACCAATGGGGGCGAAATGTGATGGGGGCAATGGGGGAAGGGACAATTGGGGGGAAAATGTGAGGGGGGCAATTGGGGTGGGGGAGGGGAGAACGAGAGTGGCATCTGGATGAGGGCGACCGGGCAGGGCACGTCCGAGTGGGGCCAATGGGCATGGCACACGGGTGGGCAGGGCACACGAACGGGCCGGCGGGCAGGTTCTCGGGCAGTACGTCCGGCGGTGTGTAGAGACGAAGGGAGGGAATGTGGTGGAAAGGTGCTTTGACTGGGCTTTTATAGCCCTTTTTTGTAGCCCAGACACTTTTGTTTACAATTCAAAATTGTTTGTCCCAATTTTGATTCATGCTTTTCCTTTGTCCAATTCCTAAATGTACGATTTTATTTCCATAACATTCCAATAACCTTTCTTGGAATTCGTTTTGTACCTTCCTTTTCGCCGTTTTCTATTATTCATTTCGTCAAATCGTAATTTTTCGCCCGACATTTTTCCGCCCACTTTTTGATATTTCCATCTTTTGTTTCGTAGTTTTGTACACATTTATTTTAACATTGGATGCTTTAGTCATTTTCTCTCCGCCCTTTCAATTCTTTCATTCATTTCTCATTAATTCGATTTTTTATTAATTCATAATTTTTTATAATTCTTATTTTTATTCTTGGAATTTTTAATTAATTTAGTCGAATTTCTCGCGCTCGCGACACTCCCGAAACGGGGAGCTTTTGGTCGTATTCGACGTCCTTTGCGATAGTAACATATGGAGTAAATAAATGGGAGTATGAAGGGAATGAAGAAAATTAGGAAAGTTAGAAACAGTATTGCGATAAGGATTTGAGGCCAATTAAATTTTAAAAATGAACTTATGAATTTTAGTATTTCTCCGACTTGGTCGAATGACGTACCGGTTACCGGTTCTTGAATACTATTGTTAGTCGCTACCGACTTTTTGTCTTGTTGAACGATATAGATTAACTTAGCTTCCAAGGTTATCGTTGAAGTGCCGTCGGGGCACGTAACCGAACAACTTTCTTTTATTGCTTCTTTTTGATAATTAAGCTGGATCTGTTGGGGGTTTCCTTTGGTGTCACAATGTACTTGGATTTTTTGGGATGGGCACTGGACATTGGCTAATGCTGTTCCGAAATTAGTTTTGCATGATAGTGTCCAATTTGCACCGTTCGAGCAGGAGTAGCAACCTTCGAGTGATTCGGTTGTGATAGTACAAGTGTTCTTGTCGTAGATAGCTTTAACTTTGTGGCCTTCGAGCGTGATTTGCATTTGAAGTGCGCTGGTTTGTCGGATTTTTGCTTTTAATTGGGATTCAAAATAAACATGGGCGCCTTGGGTGTCAAGAGGTAAAAGATTTTCCGGCTTTTGAAACATTTCGGTCAATGGATTTTCTTCACATTCACAGTGTACGATGGAATCCCCTCCATGGCATTGGCATGCTTCGGGTGGGAAGGTGCATTGAAAATTTATTGCCTTTTCCTTGTCCTCACAGCGTAAGCTGTTAGTTAACAAGTGATCGTTGTCAACAATGATCGTTTTATTATTAGTTCGGTCAATTATGAATTTTGATCCGAAGAGTGGAGTGGGGGGAATGGAAGTAGAAGTTAAGGTTACTGAAAGAGAGCTGTCACCATAATTTCCATGATGGGTAAGAATACCAGGTTTTAGTTCCATCAAGAACTCCTGCTTGTTGTCGAAAGACACTTTAATCGATACTAGTATTGTCCAACTGGGGCATTTGATGATTTCGTAGAGAGAATTATCTGATGATTCAGCATAAGTTCGATAAAATAGACATCCGTCAACGGAAAGGAAACACTCACAGTGCCATCCACCGCAAGATGGGACACAGTATGAATAACCGGGTTGGTCATTGATATGGTCACTGACTCCTGGATTTCGTTGGCTCATTGTCAGTGTTTGGCAAATTTGTCCAGTACAGTCACCCGCACCTGAGCATCGTTTTTGGGATGATGACGAAAGCTGATAATTTCTCATAAAGTATTCTGACTTTTCGTCACATACGATCGCGAGGCTATCAATCACAATTTGAAGGGTTTCCATTGTTTTGTTTGTCTTGGTGTTTTGAAGTTTTAAACAAGTCATGTGCTCGGGGGTAACTGAAATTTGGGTGGTTTGATCGTAGGTACATTCGATGTGACCGTCTTGACTAACAGCACAATCATTAGTTCCGGCAACGAGATTTGTTGTTTCGTCACAAGCAGAAATTTCGGAGATATTGAGAACAGGAATAAAAATAGAAATAAATAATGTTAGAAGGATCCAGGGTTTTCTTTTTGATTTAGTAGTTTTCACTTTTCTCGGTTTTCCTCTACAACAGTTATGAAGACCTTGAAATATCCGGTGTATTATCGAAAGGATTAGTTTGACAATTTTTAAACTTAAGGTGATAATATAGAGTGTAAGTAAAATGGTGGTCAAAATTAAGGCCCAATGAACTTGGCCTATACATTGTGGGTTTCGGATATATTCCATACAGAGTTGACATGTTATTAAGTCACAGACTGGTGAGGCTTGACAAGAAATGTATTTGTTCTCGGAATCGTTGGTTTTGACGAATTGGATTGTTATATTATAGACCTTTGCTATGATTGAGATAGGGAAAGAAACAATTTCTTTTGTCTTAATCGAATTTTTAATAATAACGCTGTAGTCTCCGGTAAAGAGTCGCAGTTCCTTGACGTTAGTTATAGAATAAATCATAACTCCGCCGGTTACGCATTTAATTAAATTTTCAAATTCTGAGTCGTTCGCCGCTCTTTTGTTTCTTGATCGTGAGTTTTCAAAGGTATAATATTTAAGTTTAACGTTTCCCCATGCTTTGATTAATATTTTTTCATTTTCAGATTTTACATAATAAGTTTTCTCGTATGGTTCGTAATAACAAAATTTTGTCCCATAGGTTTGTTTGATGCAGGGGTATTTCTGACAGTACATGGGAGTACCAATCGTTAGATTGCCCTCCCCAAGACAACGAAATTCGTTTTTGGAGTTTATTTGCGAGTGAATCAGATTTAGCTTTTGCACAAAAGAAATAGTGTGGTTAATAAGCATTATCGTATTAAAATATTTTCGGTGGGCTTTCGAACAAAAAGTTGTACGTTTAAATGAGCAGACGGGTGAAATAGGTGGGAGAAGGTTTCGTGGGGAAAGAGTTTTTTCGAATTCAGTGGGTATTGTATTTGACGAAGTAAAACTGCAATCATGCGACCACGAGGGGCACGCACAACGCGGACCACAATAAGGGAAATAGTTGAAACGTATATGGCCGGAGGCACAATAAAGATAGTGGAAGCAAAATTCGCTAGTTCTTCTATTTTGTTTTATAATGAAACCGGTATTTGAGCAATAAGTAGTGAATTTTGTTTTCCATATGTTCGAAGTGTCATTATCAGGGCATTTATATGTGTGGCTAAGGCAAGCAGTGATAAGACAGAAAAGAGTTATGATTGTTAGAGAAGTTGATGGAGTGGGGTTGAGTAAAATTGATGGTTTAGAGGGATTATGTACAACTAACTGGCTTGGAGCAGATTTGTCGGGAGAACAGTCTGCAAATTCTGGTTTTCGTTTTCTAAGGTTGGGGGAGTTTTGGATAGACTTTGGTGGAGATAAGCGGGTGAGTGCAACCATGGTTTCTTCGAAATCAGAATCTTTGGGGGTTATTTCTAAAGGATAAATTAATTTTAAAGGACGGTTGATTGTATGTTTATTTGCAAGTTCAACAGACGCTCCGCGGATGAGACCATCCGTTCCAGTGATTAAGGCTTTGATTATGCCTGTTTTCCAGAGGGCTCGGGGGGTGTCTTCATGAATTAAAACAACATCATTAATTGCGGGGAGGGATTTGTTGCATAATTTTGGATTTTTATTTTCAGTTTTGAAGCGTTCTCTTAAACTCGGAATATATTCTTCAGTCCAGATTTTCCAATAACTGTCTAAAAGAGTTGTTGACTTTTTCCAAAGTTCGAGTTTTTGATCATAAGAAGTTGGTTGGAAAATGTAGTTGGGGTCTTTTGACTCGTTTTCCTCTAGAATTGGAGGAATGCATATATTTTTGTGAGGGAGGATAAAATCGATCGGTCTCAGAATTTTGTAGGAATCAATATCGTCGTAAATAAATGTGAGCGGACGTGAATTTACTAAGGCTTCAATTTCACAGAGAAGTGTGTGGAAGGAATCAAAATTAATGAGTTTCCGGCCAATCAATTTTTTCATCGCACTTTTAACATTAAGATTTAATCTTTCGATAGCGCCGTTTTGCCATGGGGCCAATTCGATTGAGAAATGCCAAGTAATTTTTTCCGTTAGAAAATAATGTTTGATTGTTGGATCATTTAAGACTTCTTTTAGTTTTAAGGTTTCTGGTAAAATTTTAGATGCGAGCTTTAATTGGGCCGCATTATCGCTCCAAACGTTCTTCGGGGTACCTTTTCGAGAAATGAAGCGCCGGAAGGCGTTAAGAAATTGATCAACAGATAGGGAAGTTACTAATTCCAAATGGATTGCCCTTGTCGTAAAGCAAGTAAGGAGAAGAATCCAGCATTTGTCAGCGAAAGCTTTTAATTGAATTGGGCCCATATAGTCGAGTCCGACGTTTTGAAACGGGCCGCTCATTTGAACTCGGGATTTTGGTAAGGGGGGCATTCCTGGTTGCTTGAAGGGTTGTGCATTATAACGTTTGCAGTATATGCACGTCTTTCTGATTTGGTCAATAATGCGGCGAGCCTTTGGAATCCAAAATATTTTACGCAATTCAGCTAGGATTGTCATTGTGCCCGTGTGTAAATTGTGCTCATGATAGTCCATAATCAATAAGTGGGTACCTTTGTGCTTCCTGGGCAAAAAAATTGGGTGAATTCCTTGTATTTGTGCATTTTTTAGTCTCCCTCCGCATTTATAAATATCGTCGGAGCTTTGGTAAATACCAAGTTGTCTTTGTTCCTCCGGGGTAGGTTTCATCTCCTTTTGAATGAGTCGAATGAGTATTTTTTCAGCCATCAGGTTTACTGATAATTGATTTTTAAAGGAATTCTGATCGAACTTTTCTTTAAACTTATTAGAATTTTTAAATTTGAAGAGAAAAAATTGGAGAAAAACTTTAGTATGACGTATTAATTTTTGCCACGAATTGAATTTACCCCATTCTATGAGGGGAGCGGGGGATGAATTAATTGTCAAATTTATCTGGGTAGTTTCAATTTCGTCGTCGAAACTGAAGAAGGAAGTGTTTTCTTGTTCTGGATTAAATTTTTCAAAACTGTGAGGAGGCCAATTTTCTTTATCCATTTTCAACCATTTCGGGCCATGCCACCATAACGCGGAATTTTTTAATTCAGTAATAGTCATGCCTCTGGAGGCTAAATCGGCTGGATTATCTGAGGATTTTACATAATAAAAATTCAAATTAATTTCAGTCATGATTTGTCGTATTTCAGATACACGGTTTTTGATGAAAGTCGGTAGTTCCTTTTTACTTTTTACCCAACTCAAGACACATTTAGAGTCAGACCAGACAAGAATGTTGTCGATAGTCAATTTTGATTCTTTCACGAGGAATTTTGCGGCACGGGCTGCGATTAGTAGGCCCAATAATTCGAGTTTAGGAATTGTTAATCCTTTTAAGGAAGTGAGTCTCGTTTTAGAAAAGATAAGATTTACTTTGTCGTAAGTTTGAAGATAGGCAGCTGTTGCGAAGGCTAATTCAGAAGCATCTGAGAAAATGTGTAATTGGGTGAAATTTTGATGTGGTTTGATGAAAGGAGAGCGGATGATCAGGATTTCGTCAGATTTAGCAATTGAATTCCATTCCGATATTTCTTCTTCATTGAGTTTGTCATCCCAGGTTTTATTAGCTTTCCAAAGTCTTTGAAAGAAAAGCTTAAATTGAAGTACAGCAGGTGAAATCCAGCCCATGGGGTCGAAATTTCTTGCGATTAAGGTTAATATTTGTCTTTTCGTTGTGTCTGTATTAATTGGTGGAATGTTTAAAGTCATTTTTAGCTCGTCAGTGTTTACATCCCATTTTATTCCAAGCATCTTTGTTACTTTAGGAATTTCTGCACCTTCTAATCTTTGAATTTCTTTGTTACTTTGATCGTGATTTGACACAAATTCTCGGAGATTCATTGAGGCTAATTTAAATATTTCCTTGCTCCAGTAATGTTTGAATTTTATTTCCTTTTCATCATCGCACATCATCATGAAGTTGTCAACATAAGCATTTTCTTTTAACTCTGCACACAAAAGTTCAAATTCTTTCTTTTTAGTGGATATATTAAGTTCGGTACTCAATTGGTGATCTTTGAAGACATCAAAATGTTCATTAATTTTTGATAAATGTAAGTTTACGACTGAGGTAAGTAAAAAAGGAGAAGCATTGACGCCGAAAGGAATTCGTTTAAATCTTCTGATTTCTAAGTCTCTAATCTCGAGTTCGCGGGATTTTCGTTGAATTTCTTTGAAAGAGTTTTCCTTTAGCCATAGGAAGCGAGTGGTGTCTCGATCTGATTCATTTAAGCCGACTCTTAAGAAGGCTTTTTCCAAATCTCCGAGGAGAACAAAACTTTTGAGGCGGAAGCGAAGAATCATTCCACATAAGTCAGGTAGAAGTTTTGGACCTTGGAAAATTTGATCATTGAGTGAATTGTGACCTCTTAATTTGGCTGACGCGTCAAAGACGGGTCTTACTTTTGTTGTATTAGAAGTTTCTTTAATAACAGGGTGGTGTGGGAGATAATGAATGAGGTGATCAGATTTAAAACCAACAAGTTCGTTAACATCTGTAACCATTTGTTCTTGGAGGATATGATTATAAGTACTTAATTGATTGGTTTTAATTAGTTGTTTGACGACATTACGTAATCTGCCAAAACATAAGCCAAAATTAGTGGGGAGGTCTGGGTTTTCCTTTTTGTATGGCCAACGAACAAAATATCGGCCCTCTTCAAAGCTGACATTTTTGTTGAAGTGGATAACAGCGGCGTCATCATCGCTGAGGTGGGGTGAATCAGTTATGCCGATTGTTTCAAGTTCCCAGAATTTTTTGTAAAAGTTTATTAATGTCTTCCATTTTTCGTTTTTTTACGGCATGATAAATTTGTGTTTGTTCGATAGTTCCTTTGCCAGAAAAGATTTTCCCCAATTTTGTGTTAATTGAGTGAAAGCCTGATGGGAGTGATTCGACGTGTGAATGAGGGAGCATAAAGTTCCAATAATGGTCAATACCAATCAATAATTCAGGTCTAGTCTGTTCGACGGGTATTTTAATTCCATAAACATCGGTGAATTCTTTGGGCACAATTTTTGTAATATCGGTAATTTTTTCCACAGTTTGAAGATTTACTATTTCCAATTTCTCATCTGTAGTTTTAATACCAACTTGCACAATTCTGGAGGGGGTTAACTTTGCTTGGTCTTGGTTAAAAGTGGAAATCAATAGGGTTTTATGCTCGAGGGTGGGTAATTCAAGTTTATTTGCCAATGCTTCTGTAATATAACTTTTTTGTGACCCATTGTCAAAGAGGATGGCGGTAGTTTGACCAGATTTTTTATTTAAATTCACTATCGGAGCTTCGATGGTCATTAATAATTCTTCGTCATTTGGGGATTGGGTTCCTGGATCATATTCCATGGACATAAAAGATTGAGTTTCTTCGACTTGATCAGCAGTTTGGACGATATTTGTTTTAGTTCTTTGCCATGTTGGTTTCTCTTCTCTGGCCTTTTGAAAGCAGAGCAAGGTGTTATGTTTCTTTTTACAATTAAAACATAAATAAGTTGATTTACAATCTTCGACTCTGTGTCCTTTTCTCAAACAATTCATGCACAATTTTAATTCTTTCGCTCGGTCTGAGCGGTGGTTTACATCCGCGAAGGTTTTACAATTTTTTGATATATGATTATCCTTTTCGCAAAAACGACAGAAAATAGTTTGACCAGAGTCTTTGTTTATAGATTGATTGGATTGGATTTGAGCCAAGGGCAAAGGCCTTGCTTTTGTACTGAATGCCGAGGTTGGAGTTGGTCGGTTTGATGGATTATCCAATGTCGGAGAGAATGGTCGTTGTGAGTTGGAGGCAAATTTTTGTATGAAAAGTTTAGGCCCTTGATTTTGTGTAGGTCGATTGAAGTTGGGAGGACGGGACGGTCGGTCCGAATCTTCTATTCTTTCAAGTTCCTCGCGAGCCTGAGTGTGATTATCGAGAAATTTCATTAACTGATTTGTCGAGAAAGTTTTGAATTTTTCCCGAATTTTTATTCGTAAATTGGTTGGGAGTTTGGTTTCTATACTTTGTTTAATTTGGGGATGGTTAATGTCTTCTCCATGTGATTGCAACTGCAAGATTATACGATTAACGACAAGTATGAAATTTCGGAGTTCTCTTACGGATTCTGATGATTTTTTAATATTTCTTAATTCATTGTGCAAGTTTTCCCTGATAAGGTTTTTATTACCGTAACGAGATTTTAACAATTTTAGAACTGTTGGATAATTTGCATGGTTTAACGGGTAAGGATTGACCATATTGTAAGGTTCCCCGTGGAGGAGTCCTTTTAAGTACTTGAATTTTTGAATATTTGACAAATCGGGACTGATATGGACCGACGACGAAAAGTCGTCCCAGAACGATGACCAATCCGAAAATTTTCCATTAAAATGGGTGAGAGTCTGGGCGGGGAGTTTAATGTTTATTCGGTTCCTGGAGAAATTAACAGAGTCACGTGAATTAAATTCAGAGGATCTTAATTCATCATCGTTGGGGCCGAATTCATCTTCTTCTGGATCTTTGTCTTCGAGTTCCTGATCGTCTTCTTCTTCAACTTCATCAGCTTCAATTTCATTGTCAGAATCTGTGTGGGATTTTTGGGATTCGGTGTTGAGGACTTTCAACTTCCTTTTTACCTCAAGGTTGATGTCCTTGAAAGTGTCCAAAAGATCGTCAGCCTGATCGAGTGTACTTAGGTAGTCATGTTTTTCTTGAAAGATCCTTTGAACTTTTTGTTCAACCTTTTTCTCATCTCCTTTTAATTGACTTATCGATTTTTCCCATTTACTATGTAAGATTTTCAATTTTTCAAAATTGGGTTCCAACTTTTTGATTTCCTTTTGGGTTTTCAAATAAATTTTCTCACATTCTTTCGGATTTTTGTCATCATACTCGTAAATCCCGGATTCAAAATCCGTTTGGAGTTTCTCGATATAATTTTTCAAGGTTCTGTTGAGGAGGGGAATCGCTGCTCGTACTTTACCTGACATTTTAATTTAAAAGATGTATGTGTGTTTAGAAAGTACTAAGATCGGGTGGGAAGTAAAGGGAGTCCAAGGAAATTTTATTTGTTTTCTCAAATAGGTTTCAATTCGCGAAATGAATTTTGACACTTTTATTTTTCGGGCTTCGGTAGAGACGGCTTGCGAATGCAATTCGTTGTGTATTAATTGCCCTAGGATTGTGCTAGTAATCTCTTCCGCGATAATCTCAGAAAAAAATTTTATTTTACTTGATGATATATTTCTTTTAGGTACAACAGTAAGTGCAATGGTGATGGAGAGTCGGACTTTTGACAGATTAAATTTGAATGGTTTTATTTTAATTCTATTATCTTGGTTGAGGGAAAAGGAAATGTGTAGTGGTTCAAATGATGGGTTTGCGTAAAAGTTTTGGTACTCAATTGGGTTATTTTCTTCTAAATTGGGGTCAAAAAATGGTAAGGTAAAAGTTGGTCGAGGTTCAAAATTTGGTGGTAATTCTGTGTTATCAAATGCACTATCTAGTTCGTCAGGTTCAGTGTCGTGAAGGTCGATTATATTTCCTTGAAATACGAAATCCTCGTCGGGGATAATTATCGGGTTTTCAAATTCGGCGAAGAATTCGTTTTCTTGATCAAAATTTATAGGATTAGGACGGGGGTTTGGGTTTTCAGGAGTGTCGTTGTGGAGTTTTCGGCACAGTTTGACGGTTCGTTTTTATTAGGTTTGAGGATTGTTACGAGAGATTTCTTGCTGAATTTCTTCAGCACAGCGTTTTAGTCTATCTGATTCGATTTTTAAGTCTAGGGCGTAATGTTGGGTTAAGCTGGGGGTTAATAATGTGAGTTGGGTGAACTCAAGTTGATTCTTGATTCTTTGAAGAACGGGGTTTAGTTTGGTTGGTAGTTCCTTAATTGATGGGGACACAGTAAGAGTTGGTTTTGATGGGTCAATTTTGGACTCTAATTTAGTTTCAACTCGGATTTATTCACTCCAATTTGCGTTATAACTTAAAGTTTGATTTTACTTCAATTTTTGTTTTATTTGCTTTTGGTTTCAACTCAATTAATTTTCCCAATTTTTTTGAATTCTGATTCGCAATGATTGTACCCAATTTTTGTTTTCTGAATTCTGCTTCGCAACAATTGTTTATCACTAATTTTGACACTTCAAATCCACAGTTGAACGATCACAGTAATTGAAATTGGTGAATGGATCACTTTTGAGAGGTACTGGATGTCGAGGGTTTCTCAGATTGTGTGTTCTCCACTGGAAGATCAAATGTTTTCTTCAGAAATTGGGCGGTGCGCTCTTGGCCTGTGAGAAATCGTTGATGATGTGACAAATTGTCCAACAGCTTCGTGACACAGATAGAGGCTTTGTCTCGTGCCGCGCGGGTGTGGTAAGTAGGGCTGCTGATTGTGCGAGAGAGTTCCTCGAGTAGGCCCTTGTTGAATTTTGTAGCCTTTAAAGCTTTATTGACCGCGTCTATTATGTTGTTAGTTTGAAGCTCCACTGAGCGTATTTTACGTTCCTCCTGTTTGCGGCAAGACTCGACGGCTTTAGTCCAGATTTCCTCGTGCTGGGATTCGAGCGATGAAAGCTCGGTCAAGATTTGGTCGTTTGTTTCTGGATGGTATGAATCGTGGAAATTGGGAGCTTCGTCTGTTGGAGCTGGGAGTTCCTGTACTTTTTTGAGTGCTTTGGTGAAGGAGACCAGGTCCTCGTTGTTGTTGTAGGCTACCGTCTCTTTGACCGACTGTATAGCCTTTCGGAGTTGGTGGCCCTGTGCTTGTTTCTCCTTTTGTTTGAGCTTACGAAGAAGCTGAATTGTCTCTTCCGAAAGAGGTTCCGGGGTTTCGGTGGCGATGCTTTGGACTAAAAAAAGGGATATCGGTACGATCAGAACTGATTGATTTACGTTTCGAAACTGGTTCGTCGATGGTTGTCTCTTTGATTTTTTTGGTGGGTGGGTCAGTGAACGGTTTGGTGGGTGATTCGGCGGACGGTTTGGTGGGATCGGTGGACGGTTCGGTAGTTGGATTGGTAGGCGGTTCGGTGGGTGAGTTGGTTGGGGGTTCTGTGGGCGCTTTCGAGCGGCTTCGGGTTGCTCTCTTCACTTAAAAAATTTGATTTGGTATGTTTTTTACGTGAGGCGTGGATTCCCTTAGGGTTTTTTGAATTTTTTTGGAAAAAAGTGGCTCAAGTTTGAGCTTGTTTTGTTTGATCTTTGGTAAAGTGGCTCAAGTTTGAGCTTGTTTTTAATTTTTTCTTTGAGTGCAAACTTTGTTCTCTGGGGGTGAATGACTTCTTCAGCAGATGACCAGCTTTGCTCAATTTGTCACAAAGTCTGCGGCGATGGTTGTAGACAGAAGACCGGCTTTTGCTTTTATGGACAGTTGTCCCGGGTCGTGATGCACCAGTTGTCCTGCCGACGCGGTTGTGGCGGACAGTTTCAGAAGGGGTGGGCAAGAAGAGTGTCAAATGAGGGTTCGGAGAGTCGTTCAAGGGGATGAAGGGGGTTGGGGTCAGACGGGTCGCTTGAAGTTTGAGGATTTGGCGGGGGGTAGTCTTGGCGAAATTAGTCCGAAGCTTGGCAATTTTGATGAAGGTTTATCGATTTGGATATGCTCAAACTTGGGTAATTAAACCGAAATTGGGGGTGAATGGGGGGGAGACAATGGGTCAAAAAATGCGCAAAAAAGAGGGGACAAATGATGGAGAGTCAAACCAATGGGGGCGAAATGTGATGGGGGCAATGGGGGAAGGGACAATTGGGGGGGAAATGTGAGGGGGGCAATTGGGGTGGGGGAGGGGAGAACGAGAGTGGCATCTGGATGAGGGCGACCGGGCAGGGCACGTCCGAGTGGGGCCAATGGGCATGGCACACGGGTGGGCAGGGCACACGAACGGGCCGGCGGGCAGGTTCTCGGGCAGTACGTCCGGCGGTGTGTAGAGACGAAGGGAGGGAATGTGGTGGAAAGGTGCTTTGACTGGGCTTTTATAGCCCTTTTTTGTAGCCCAGACACTTTTGTTTACAATTCAAAATTGTTTGTCCCAATTTTGATTCATGCTTTTCCTTTGTCCAATTCCTAAATGTACGATTTTATTTCCATAACATTCCAATAACCTTTCTTGGAATTCGTTTTGTACCTTCCTTTTCGCCGTTTTCTATTATTCATTTCGTCAAATCGTAATTTTTCGCCCGACATTTTTCCGCCCACTTTTTGATATTTCCATCTTTTGTTTCGTAGTTTTGTACACATTTATTTTAACATTGGATGCTTTAGTCATTTTCTCTCCGCCCTTTCAATTCTTTCATTCATTTCTCATTAATTCGATTTTTTATTAATTCATAATTTTTTATAATTCTTATTTTTATTCTTGGAATTTTTAATTAATTTAGTCGAATTTCTCGCGCTCGCGACACTGAATCCGATGACAGTAATTATGATCAGAGTGATCAAAATAGGGGATCAGAATATCGTCTATTTAAAGTGTTTGAATTTGGTGCATTTTATGTGCCAAGTCTTGGCTTTTCCAAAGTACACTTGGAAAGAAATACAGCAAAGTACCAATTACTTTGCCAAATTTGTTCACAAATTAACCGATCAAAATCTCGCTCTGACAAAATAATGAATAAAATACAAAGTTCAAAAGGGAAAATCGCAAAGGGAGAAAATGCCAAACCCAAAAAGGGACAAAATGCCAAAAAAGAAAAATTCTAAAAAAAAGCTTACAAGTTAGACCGGATTTATATGAACTAAAAAACGTCAAATATTGACTTAAAATATGGACTAAAAACCCCAAATATGCACCAAAAACCCGAAAAAGTGCCAAAATATTGACTTAAAAATGCGCTAAATGACTAAATCAGTTAATTTTCCGTGAAAACCTTCAAATTTTTTGTGCAGTGGTCCCGATTTTTTTGACCGGGACCAAATTAGTCCCGGTCCCGTACAACCCTACTTAGAAGTATTTCAGTCTAATCATATTTCCTAACGGTTAGTTGCGCCGTATGCATAATAACCCGATGTTAGGTATACATTTTTAACAAAATATATTTTGTCTATTCACAATCAATCGCCATTTTATATTTATTATGGGAAAATATTTATGAGATGTCAGGAATATTGATTTGAGAGAGATAATTCCTAAAAAAATATGATTTATATAAATGCCCATTTCAATTGCGCACTTTCATTTATTACCTTCAATCATTTTTTTGAAGCTAAATAATATTCATTATATTGTAATTTGAATAATTATAATTAAAATTTAAGCAAAAATTCAGAGGTTGCTTTGTCCAAATAAATGATTAGTATTTTAATTTTGGTTTTATTCATTGCATCAAATTCACTCGACAAAGCCGAATCCGTAAAAGTAAAATTGGAGGAATTGCCACTCAAAACATTTGATGAAATATTCGGAGAAGGCTGGCGGGACAAAGGTGAAGCCGAAGATTTGAAAACGCCGGCGCTAACAAACTTTGGACAAAATGTCCATCACCAAATCGAACGGCAGAACACCCAACTTGGACAAATTGAACCCAATTCAACTGATCAGGAAGAACAAAATGAAATTACTTCAAATCAAAATATTGCTGAAGAGGAGCGAAAACGTAAAATTATCGACAAATTTAACGCAACAAAAGACAAATTTAAGCAAAAGGGAAAATATTCAACAAAAGAATGGGTTCAAATTGAGGTGAAAATTGCTAAACATTTAAAAGTCAATCGCACAAAAATATTTGAATGGAAAAAACAATTTGGCATAAGCCGACATAACTTTGGGAAGAAAAAAGAAGAACGTAAACATTTGGTAAAGAAATTTGATCAGATGAAAGCCGAGTTAAAGCGGGCCGGAATCAAAAACTCTTATAATCACGAAATTGATGAAACTGTCACAAAAGAGTTAGGCCTCACTTTTCAAACAATTTACGCTTGGAAACGTGAACTTGGCCAAACCGGTGAGTATTTCAAACCCAATTTTATTATTTATTTATATTAAAATTCTTTTACAGCACCAAATGAATACGCCCACAGCGAACAAAAAGAATTGATGAAACGTTATTATAAAATTAAGGACAAAAATCCTAAATTTATTGATGAGGACATTGCCAAAATGTTGAACATCGGCATATCCTCTTTGTATAGATGGAAAAGCCAATTTAAACAACTGCAATTGCATCCAAATTCTGTCGATGGACATTCTGTTGAAAAGAATGCCGGCTCAAATGTCCAGGAAATTGAAAATTCGAATTTGGGAAATATTTGAATTGTCAATGTCTGAAAAAACTCGAAAATCTGTTAACGTTTCCGGAATTCCGGCTTGCAAAAAAATGTCCGGAAATACGATAATTCCAAAAACCCAATAAATTGACCTTTTCTATTGTATAAATATCTATAAATTAAGTAAAAACCTCCAATCAAAACGAATTTTGTCCATTACCTTATTTTTGAAAAGGCCTTTTATTAATTTCCCATCCGATTTTCCCGTTCCCGGGCATTTTATTTTACCGGATTTAGTCTTCTCGCTTGTTTTATTTTTTCAATTCAAAATCACCACGAGTCACGGATTTCATTTTGTTCGTTATGTGCGTATTTATACTGGTATCAACCCGGTTTAAACGTGATTTGACGAAAACCGAGTATACCAGGGATGGGCAAAATCGGAAAATAAAATCCGAAATTCCAAAATCCTAAAAATCCGAAACGATTTAAATCCGAAATCCAAAAAGCCAAAAATCCCGGTATTTCCGGAATTCCGAAACCCGAAATTTTGCCCATCCCTGGAGTATACCTAAGGCGGAAAAAGGGTCTGCCAGCAGGTGCAGTTCATCATCAGTCGTCAGTAAAAATCCGCTAGGCGCGGTTTTTCCAAAATATTAACAAAAAACCAAAACATCCCAGGCGCTTTGAGATTTCGCTGGGTGCGGTTTTTTTTTCAAAACTTTGGCAAACTCCAGCCAAATCTCTGGATATCTTGAACGCTTCACCTTCGACCTTGACTACGCGGGGCCGGCTAGCAACCAAGGGCAAAAACAGAACTTTTCCAATAAGATTTTTGAGCCCAACTCCTTAATAAAGTCTTTAACCATTTTAAATCAACATTGATGCATTAAATCATAAACATTTTGCCATAATGTATCCATTTTTCTTTTTTCATGTAATGAATTTTTTGCTATTCAATTAAACATAAATAAGGTTTTTTGGTTATTTTTTATTTAGAAAATCAATGGCCAATGGTGCGATAAGGCAAACTTTTTTTTACAATAATCGGCAACCTTGGTTAAGAACAAAAATTCAGAAAGATGTGATGAATAATTCAGAAATTTATCTTTTGCACGCATTTTAAAACAAATGTATATAGTTCATGTAGGTTAAACAAGATTTTGCGTTAAAGTGGATAATTGTGATGCATTTCTTTCAAAATATGTTGAAAAATGTTTGTGTTTGAATAATATCGTCGAAATGCGTGCTGATCAGGGCTGGGCGAAGCTTGTCTCACTACCCGAAGCCGAAGCTCGAAACGATAGAGATTGTCCTTGACCTGAATCCCGGCCTGATGTTTACTGGATCCAGAGTCCATGTACAGTGGAACCTCCGCGACCCTGGATCTGGATCATGACCCCCCCCCCCCCCCAAAATGGTTTTGAGAAAAAAACGACGATAGAGGGGACCCTTTTAGGTCGATAGTCAACGAAAACAACAAAAATTCAATAATGCGATGTGCGGTGCTCAGCTCATTTGATAAACTTTGTGGTCAAGGACGGGTATGTTCATTAACGAATTTTTTAGCATTAAAACAAGTGAATATTTTTGCTAGTATTAAGGAATTAAACATTTTTGAAAAAATCCAGGACCAGGCCTGGGGACCCAGGCCTCCACGACACTGGAGTTTCCTGGACCTGGATTTTTTGTCCAGGAAATCAAGTCCAGGCCTTCGTCAAATCCAGGTCCAAAATCTAGGTCCAGGACTTTTCAAAATAACGGGCTCTACGAAACTAAACAAATTTTTTTAGAAGCACAAAGTTCGAAGCACAAAATACCCAAAGTTTCGCGAAGCTCGAAGCCAAGTTTTTAAAAATTTTCTGACGGAATTTGAAAACGGAAATCCGTCCCTCAATAAAATTTCGGGTCCTGAATTCCGAGCCAAACCCATCGGAGGAACAGGACAGCAATGAGCGGCGGCGGAGTGCTCATGCGGTGCCGATCGGCGCCGCTAGAGAAAATTTTAGAGTTTTATTTCAGTGAAATTTTGTCTAGTGTTGGGCCGTTGCCAAGAAATCCTCTCGATTTTCTCCTTGCCTCTGGCTTTCAATTACAATATAATATGTAACCAGGGCTATCAACTCATCCACAACAAAATATGGCAACCGGCTCCAAAAATATGGCATTTTTGTGGCATCGAGGGGCCAAAAATATGGCATTTTATGGCAACTTTCTTAAGGAAATTAAAAAAAAACACTGTTTTTTGAGAATTTTGCTTAAACTTCAAATTTAAAAACAAAGAGCACTTTTTTCGGGCATTCTCATTTTTCCCTTAAAAAATGAAAACTTCTCGCAAAGTAAAAAATATGACAAAAATTTTCTTTTCAATTTGAGTCCTTTCTTTTGTTGAATATTTTCCTTTTTGCTTAAATTCGTCTTTCCTTGCGAGGAATTTGTCAACAATTTTACGTTTTTGCTCATCTTCAGCGTTTGAAGTTATTTCATTCTGTTCTTCCCCATTTTCAGCCTTGTTAGAGTGATCAGTGAGAGGAGGATTCTGATCAGTTGAATTGGGTTCAATTTGTCCAGAGTGATCAGACTCTTTGAGAGGAGGATTCTGATCAGTTGAATTGGGTTCAATTTGTCCAATTTGGGTGTTCTGCCGGTCGATTTGGTGATGGACATTTTGTCCAAAGTTTGTTGGCGCCGGCGTTTTCAAA
This sequence comes from Globodera pallida, assembly GCA_020449905.1. Lineage (NCBI taxonomy): Eukaryota > Metazoa > Nematoda > Chromadorea > Rhabditida > Heteroderidae > Globodera > Globodera pallida. The sequence goes on along the minus strand of JAIXHY010000031.1, from coordinate 910,620 downwards.
TCTTCGGCTGAGTTTAAGCGAATATGCAATCAAATGTTTTTTAATTTGAATCTTTTATACAGCGCACAAATTGCAACTTAATAAAAAAACGTTGCTTTTTCTTTCATGTGAAGACTTCCGTTTTCTGATGAAATAGCTAATTAAAATTATGAAAATTATTGATTTTTATTTTTGCAAAAAATGAATATAATCAATACTTTGAACATATTTTGTGATTTTAGTCCTCTTGAATGAGGTAATTTGAGGCTTTAAGTGAATCAAAAACTTTGGATCTTAAACTCGTAAAAAGAAAAGATAGATTCTTTTGTAATTGGGGGGGGGGCTTAAAACTGGGGGGGGGGGGCGGCTTAAAACTTGTGTATGAATAATGAAATGGAAATAGAATAAATTCAGGGTTTCGACATCGATTGTGTAGCATCTTTTTGTGGGTTTTGAAAATGCGCCGAATGTTGTTCAATTCATTGCAAAATCGTTGTTCATTAATGCCCTGACGTTATGTGTAGAGACGAGATTTTTAGAGACTAAAAAACGTGAAAAAGGGACATATAATAGGGACTAAAAATCCCCAAAATAAGGACTAAAAACCCCAAAAAGTGGCAAAATAGGAACTAAAAAATGTGCTAAAACTGACTAAATCCAGTCAATTTTTGCGTGAAAACCTCTAAAATCCATCATTTTTTATTAATTTTCTTCTTACAATTGTAAATATAATATTTTTCACATGGTTTGTGAAATTTATAAAAAATAACAAAAATAAAAAATTTTTCGAAAAATATCAATCTTTGGGGGGTGAATTTTTAGGTGTGCAGACATTTGCGGCTCAGACATTTGCGGCCCAGACATTTGCGGCCCAGACATTTGCGGCTTAAGACAAAATAGACATTTGCGGCTCAGACATTTGCGGCTCAGACATTTGCGGCCCAGACATTTGCGGCTTAAGACAAAATAGACATTTGCGGCTTGACATTTGCGGCTCAGACATTTGCGGCCCAGACATTTGCGGCTTAAGACAAAATAGACATTTGCGGCTTGACATTTGCGGCTCAGACATTTGCGGCCCAGACATTTGCGACCCGATTTTTGCGGCCCGGACACTTGCGGCTTAAGACAAAATAGACATTTGCGGCCCGACATTAGCGGCTAGACATTTGCGGCTGGCTATATTTCACAACAAAAAAACATTTTTCCTAAGAACGAAACTTTTTTTATTTGCAGCATCTAAGCAAGCCACAGCAAAAAGCAAATTGGCATTAAGCAATTAATATTATAAAATATTTTACTATTAAATTAGTTTTTCTATTTTCAGACGATTTGTTTGTGGCACTTTTTCCGTTGACGTTTGTCATTGCTGGCGGAGAATTGCTCGACAATTCCATGGAACATTTCGAGCAATTCTCCGCCAGCAATGACAAACGTCAACGGAAAAAGTGCCACAAACAAATCGTCTGAAAATAGAAAAACTAATTTAATAGTAAAATATTTTATAATATTAATTGCTTAATGCCAATTTGCTTTTTGCTGTGGCTTGCTTAGATGCTGCAAATAAAAAAAGTTTCGTTCTTAGGAAAAATGTTTTTTTGTTGTGAAATATAGCCAGCCGCAAATGTCTAGCCGCTAATGTCGGGCCGCAAATGTCTATTTTGTCTTAAGCCGCAAGTGTCCGGGCCGCAAAAATCGGGTCGCAAATGTCTGGGCCGCAAATGTCTGAGCCGCAGTCAAGCCGCAAATGTCTATTTTGTCTTAAGCCGCAAATGTCTGGGCCGCAAATGTCTGAGCCGCAAATGTCAAGCCGCAAATGTCTATTTTGTCTTAAGCCGCAAATGTCTGGGCCGCAAATGTCTGGGCCGCAAATGTCTGAGCCGCAAATGTCAAGCCGCAAATGTCTATTTTGTCTTAAGCCGCAAATGTCTGGGCCGCAAATGTCTGGGCCGCAAATGTCTGAGCCGCAAATGTCGGCCAACCAATTTTTAGTAGAAGAAAAAGTCATTTTATAAGGGTGCATTTTTAGTTTGAAAACATTTCGTTTTTATTGCATTTTTCTTATGAAATTTTGGGCAAAAGTGCCAAAATAGGGTCTAAAAACGCAAAAACGGCGAAATAGGGAATAAAAACGCAAAAAGGGCGAAAAAGGGATTTTTAGGGACTAAAAAGTCGCTATAATTCAAAAATTTTTCGAAATGAATGCTATGTAAAGAATATTTTAAAAACAATTTTAAACCAAAAAAGATTTAAAAGCATTAAATGCTAAACATTTTTCTGAAATCATTGCCAATTCAAATACTTCTCAATTTGAGCTCCCAATTTCCCGAATGTTTGAACCGGCATTCAAATCCACAGATTGTCCATTGCCAGAATTTGGATGCAATTGCTGTCGTTTAAATTGCCTTTTCCATCTAATCAATGTGGCGCTTCCAATATTCAACATTTTGGCAATATCCTTGTCTTTGATTTTAGGATTTGTGTCCTTAATTTGATAATAACATTTCATCAATTCATTTTGTTCGATGTGGGGGTGTTTATGGTTTGGTTCTGTAAAAGAATTTTAATTAATATAAATAAATATTAAATTGGGCTCAAAATACTCACTGGTTTGGCCAAATTCACGTTTCCAATTGTAAATTGTTCCAAAACTGAGGCCTAACCTTTTTGCAACAGCTTTATCAATTTCTTGCTTATAAAAGTTTTTGAATCCGGCCAGCGTTAACTCGACTTTCATCTGATCAAATTTCTCTATCAAATTTCTTCGCTCATTTTTTTTCTTCCCAAAGTTATGCATTTTTCCTAGGCCAAATTCTTTTTTCCATTTATATATTTTTGAGCGATTGACTTTTAAATGTTTAGCAATTTTCTTTTCAATTTGAGCCCATTCTTTTGTTGAATATTTTACTTTTTGCTTAAATTCGTCTTTCATTTCGTGAAATTTGTCGATAATTTTACGTTTTTGCTCATCGTCAGCAATATTTTCGTTTGAAAAAACTTCGTTTTGTTCTTCACCATTTTTGGCATTATCAGAGTGTTCAATTCGTCCAGAGTGATCAGACTCTGTAAGAGGAGGATTCTGATCAGTTGAATTGGGTTCAATTTGTCCAATTTGGGTGTTCTGCCGGTCGATTTGGTGATGGACATTTTGTCCAAAGTTTGTTGGCGGCGGCATTTTCAAATCTTCAGCTTCATCTTTGTCCCACCAGCCTTCTCCGAATATTTCATCAAATGTTTTGAGTGGCGTTTCTTCCAATTTTACTTTTACGGATTCGGCTTTGTCCAGTGAATTTGTTGCAAAGAATGCCACCAAAATTAAAATCCAAAACGCTTCCATTTTATTTTGGCAAAATAATCTGAATTAGGGGCATTTGTATGAAAATTTCAATTAATTTATAAAGTAAAATTTGATATGGTAAAATTTGTCAATTTTTTTGTGTTAAAGATTCTCACATTAATTTCTTAAATTAAAGAATAAGAAATATTCACCAATTTGTACAAATATTAAATATTATTTTGCTTTGATAACAAAATGACTGAAAGTAATAAATGAAATGACAACCCTTAAAATTGTAATGGGCATTCATATAAATCATTTTCCTTAATAATTACCTCACCCAAATCAATATATTGCTGACATCTCATAAAAATGTTTGCTACTAATTTGTTCACCGGGAATATAAGGCGTGTCACTACAATAACTCACCTATCCAAACCTAAAACCCCTATTTTAGGATTTTTGCACTTAAAATAGGGGCAAACCTATTTCGAGTAAAAACAACATTTTTGCCCCTATTTTTGCCACTATTTGAGCGTTTTTTGAAAATAAACTCATTTATTAGCACCTATCAATGCCATGGAAGGAGTTTCAACTTCCACAGGCCAAAAAGCAACAATACAGTTGCCTTACACACAAAAATGTTGTAAAGTGTCTCAAAAAATACAAAATTTCTTTGATACAATTTCTCTTTAGACAAAATTTCGAAGAATTCTCTCTTTCGATTTGCGTAAGAAAACTCAAAGAAAACCTCGAAATTATCAAAAAGAACGGTTTCGACCCACTTCTGGGAAGGATGGTTCAAAAAAGTGAATTCAGTTGTGACATAAAAATGGGGGCCAAATCATCGCATAAACACTTGGACAAAACAAACGGGGCGTACCATTCTCCAACGGGGACTGCTGCTACCCGCGGTGCGTTCGTTGGCGGCTGCACAAGTGGAGATAGGGGATATTAAAACATCATTAAACATGTGTTAATTCCACGGATATGTAATTAAATTAAGCTTTGCGCTCAATTCTATGATTATTTCATCGATTGACTTAAAAGTGACTTTTTCCTTAATTTTAAATATTTTTAAACCGGTTCAAAAACCGCTTTAAATTCTCAATTTTGATTCTCAATCAACTAATTCCTAATTTTTAAAGCCTATATGAGTGAGTTTGCCCATTTTTAATCAGTGGATAACTGAGTCCCCAGTCAAAAGACACTTCAGTCCCGGGCTCATAACTTGCTTCAAAGTGGTTTCCGCCAAAAAATTTTAACGGATTCGCGCGCTAGGCTTAGAGTGGAGTCGATTGATATATATTCGTCCAATTTGGCGAGGTACCCATATTCCGGAATTTTTCCCCCGTGATGTCTTGCGCAGCTGCCTGCTTAAGCTTTACGCAATGGTCTCTCGATGAATGTTACATCGTGTTGTTGTTCTAGCCATATTTCCGTGTGGATACGTTGCAGCCGCCCGTTCACATGCAGAAATAGCATTAGCACAGCTTTGCCGGAGACGTCGGTACATTGCTTATGCCTGTAAGGTCCAAAACAAATTGTCCGCCTGATGTCCGCGTGTATGGCAGAAAATGCAGCGTGGCAAATCATTGATTGGGCAGCCCGTCACAGTGTGATCAGTATCACCTATGCCAAATGGCGGACATTGGCTGTAGTTAGAGATATTACATAAATACAGACAAATCGTTTCAAGACTCACGGAAATGCATTGTTTGAACAAAGAAAAACCGAGTGGCAGACAGCGTGTGGTCAGACATTATATCCCCACCATTGAATTTCTTTTCGGGTTTCAAAAGCTTGTAACACAGGCTAATGCTTATATTTCGGGACAAAATTTTGCAGACGTGCCTCTAGAGCTTCCTTCTTACCCCTTCAAAATTTGGTGGAGCTTGGAGAATTTTGAAAAAATTTGATCTGAAAAATCTAAACCTTTTTGACTATAATTCTTTAGGAACCCCTCTAACAAAAACTAAAAACCCCGAAAAAATGTTTAATATATTGTTTTCTAGGGATGGTGAAAATTTAACGAGGATCCGCCGTATTTAAATGAAGTTAAGCGTATCGAAGTGCTTATCACTTTTTTACTGAAGAAAATAACTCAAAATGCTGCTTATCGACACGATTACATTATTTAATGTTCTCTATCCTATGTCCGTTTTTTGCAAGATTTGGCATAGGTGAGTATTGCGGCAACACGCGCTACACCAAAATTGCGGCGCTATTGCACAGCCGTCAGTGTTGTGGTCCGTGTCAGGGATGGGCGCCGACGACCTCAAAAAATTTCGGAACTCGGAAGTCGGAATTCCGGGGCCTAAAAATTTTTCGGAAGTCGGAACTCGGAATTCCGAGCCCAAAAATGTCGGTGGCGCCGCCGAGAAAATTTTGAATTATTGACTCCGTTTGATAACAGATTTGCAATCAAACTTTAAATTGTTTGGGAATGATTAGGAAAATATCTCTAAAATTTTCAAAATCACCATTTTATAAGATTTTTTGAGCAATATTTTTTGTTTTTCGACTAAGAATTAATAAAAAGACTAATTATTAAATTAAAAAAATAAATGTGTTTTCACTCGGAGTAGAACTCCGATGAGTTATGACACAAAGATAAACCACTGTGCCCCAACTAGGTATTGGTAAGCAGATTCTTGCAAAAGATATTAAATTAAGGATTTTAAATTTGATTTGGCATTATGTACTTCAAAACAAAAGCGGTACAAATTGTCATTTGTTTTGCAAAAATTTGGGTAACACTTCCGAAAAGTTCCGATTTTTTTATCAAAATTTCGGAACTCGGAATTCCGAATCCTCAAAAAATTTCGGAAGTCGGAACTTCGGAAGTCGGAATTCCGCCCCTAAGAATCCAGTACCCACCCGATAGCTGAGCAATCTAACCACCATTCCATAGAATAGGGCAACCACCCTAAAATTCACTCTTTAAAAAACATTTGAAACGTTTCAGACATGGTCCCCCCCTCGGACTTGCCGAGCACCACCACCAAGGCCCCCCCGGTGCCGAGAAGCATCACCACCAAAGGCTCGCAAAGTTTGTTGCTTTTAAAATGGCAAATGCCCTCCGGCCTTATGGAAATCCCCGCAATAAAAAAATAAAACTTTACCAAAAAACAAGAAAAATATTTTCAAATCAATCAAAAAAATAATAAATTAAATTGACAATTTTGCCATTTAAATTAATTCTTTAGGCACAAAAAATGGCGGCGGTAAAGAGAGTCGCGGCGGTCGCCTCTTCGTCAAGACGCATTTGGTCGTTGCTCTTCAAATGATTATTGGTGCATTTTTTCGCGCAAATTAAATTTTAATTAAATTAAATTAAAAAAGCGATTAAACAATTTTAAATCCATTTCAGGTTTTGTGCCGGCCATGTTTGTTGGCCTCCGCAGCCGCACTGCTTGAACTTGAAGCAAAGGCCGAAGCAAATGGGCGGATGAATCGATTTAAAAGCTAAAATAATTCGCTTTTTGGTGTAAATTTTATGTAATAAACATATTAAATTCAATGCTTGATAATATAATTTAGTCAACTTTTATTAACAAAAAAAACATGAGAAATTGCCCAAATTGTCTAAATCCCAAAATAAGTAAAAAAGTAAATTTTAAAAATAGATTATTGCAGAATGTCGGACATTATTTTGGCTTCTGATTGATTACATCTATGCCAGAGGTCGTAACTGTCCTTTTTTTAAAGATTTGTCCTTTTTTGGGGTCCCCCAATCTTTAAAATTTGAAATGTCCTTTTTTTAAAGATTTGTCCTTTATTTAGGCTGCACGTCCTTTTTGTCCTTTATTTGGGATTTCTGGACCAACCCGAATTGGTGGAAAGAAATATGGTTAAAAACTCACATTTCATGCAAAAAATAAAAATTTACTGCTTTTTTGAACATTTTGTAAAGTGTCCTTTTTTTTGCCAGCAAAATGCCAGCAAAATCTTTTTTTTGACCTTCACTGTCCTTTTTTTGAAAAATTTTAGTTACGGACCCCTGATCTATACCTATTTTGAATTTCAAATTACTTAAAAATATACGGAATAAAATGCGATCATTTTTATCTATATTTATGACACTAGTCATTCAACATTGACAAAGGTTTGAGTTTTTAAATATTCACCCAATTTTGCTGGGCAAAAAAATCAAAATTTGAAATATTTCTGAATTGTCATCAAAAATATTTTAAAAAACGGAAACTATTTAAAAAATGATCAGAATTGTTTTCTTCTCAATAGATGATGTTCGACTAAAAAACCAGAAAGTTAAAAAATTCTAAAAATTTCAACCAGAAACCCGGGCAGACATTTTTCTCGTTTTGGAGCAACCCTGCTCTTATTGAACGATCTTTGTACCATTTTTTAAACATTTTAAATCATTGTCAAAGCGTTGTTTTCCAAATAATTAAATTATTCATTCAACTCCGAGTTGCTAATTTCCTGAATATTTGAGCCGCCATTCTCCTCCACAACTCCATCAATAGAAGGTTGAAATTGCTGTCGTTTAAATTGGCTTTTCCATCTAACCAAGGTGGATCTTCCAATTTTCAACATTTTGGCAATATCCTTGTCTCTGATTTTAGGGTTTTTGTCCTTAAATTCGTAATAAAGTTTCATCAATTCCATTTGTTCACTGTGGGGGTGTTTATTTGGGGCTGTAAAAGAATTTTTAATTAATATAAATAAATAATAAAATTGGGCTTGAAAAATTCACTGGTTTTTGGATGAAATTGCTGTCGTTTAAATTGCCTTTTCCATCTAACCAAAGTGTCTCTTCCAATTTTGAAGCTTTTGGCAATTTTTTCATCACTAATTTTAGAATTTTGTTCTTTAATTTCATAATAACGTTTCATCAATTCCTTTTGTTCGCTGTGGGAGTGTTTATGTTGTGCTGTAAAAGAATTTTAATTAAATAAATAATAAAATTGGGCTCGAAAAACTCACTGGTTTGGCCAAGTTTTCGTTTCCAATTGTAAATTGTTGTTACACCAAGGCCCAACTCTTTTGCGACAGTTTCATCAATTTCGTGATTATAAAAGTTTTTGAATCCATCCCGCTTTAACTCGGCTTTTATTTGATCAAATTTCTCTACCAAATGTTTGTGTTCTTCTTTTTCATGGAACTTTTGAATTAGGCCAAATTCTTTTTTCCATTCATATATTTTTTTGCGATTGACTTTTAAATGGTTAGCAATTTTCTCCTCAATTTGAGTTCTCTGTTTCCAAGAAAATTTTCTTTTTTGCTTAAATTTGTCTTTAATTACGTGGAATTTGTCAACAATTTTACGTTTTTGCTCATCGTCAGCAATATTTTCGTTTGAAGAAACTTCGTTTTGTTCTTCAGCGTTTTTGGCATTATCAGAGTGATCAGACTCTGTGAGAGGAAGATTCTGATCAGTTAAATTGGGTTCAATTTGTCCAGAGTGATCAGACTCTGTGAGAGGAGGATTCTGATCAGTTGAATTGGGTTCAATTTGTCCAGAGTGATTAGACTTTGTGAGAGGAGGATTCTGATCAGTTGAATTGGGTTCAATTTGTCCAGAGTGATCAGACTCTGTGAAAGGAAGATTCTGATCAGCTGAATTGGGTTCAATTTGTCCAGAGTGATCAGACTCTGTGAGAGGAGGATTCTGATCAGTTGAATTGGGTTCAATTTGTCCAGAGTGATCAGACTCTGTGAAAGGAAGATTCTGATCAGCTGAATTGGGTTCAATTTGTCCAAGCTGATCAGTTGAATTTAGCTCAATTTGTCCATTTTGGGTGTTCTGCCGGTCGATTTGGTGATGGACATTTTGTCCAAAATTTGTTGGCGCCGGCGTTTTCAATTCTTCGGCTTCATCTTTGTCCCACCATTCTTCTACGAATAATTCGTCAAATGTTTGGAGTGGCAATTCTTCCAATTCCTCCAATTGTACGGATTCGGCTTTGTCCAGTAAATTTGTTACGAAGAATGCCACCAAAATTAAAATCCAAAACACTTCCATTTTATTTGGGCAAAATAACCTCCGAATTTAGAAATATTTTAAAGAAATTCCAATTAGTTTTATAACAGAAAATTCGATTAATAAATTTCTCTAAAATTTTATTTTAACAATAATAAATCTTAACAAATTTTGGAATATTAATAGTAATAAATGGCAGCCCACAATTGGATTGGGCATTCATATAAATCATATTTAATAAGTTATCTCACCCGAATCAATATATTCATAACAACTGAATGATCAAATCAGGATAAACTGAATGATCAAATCAGGATTAAACTGAATGTCAAATCAGGATTAAACTGAATGATCAAATCAGGATTAAACTGAATGATCAAATCAGGATTAAACTGAATGATCAAATCAGGATTAAACTAATGATCAAATCAGGATTAAACTGAATGATCAAATCAGCATTAAAACTGAATGATCAAACCAAACTGAATGATCCAATCAGCATTAAAACTGAATGATCAAATCAGGATTAAACTGAATGATCCAATCAGCATTAAAACTGAATGATCAAATCAGGATTAAACTGAATGATCAATCAGGATTAAACTGAATGATCAAATCAGGATTAAACTGAATGATCAAATCAGCATTAAAACTGAATGATCAAACCAGGATTAAACTAATGATCAAATCAGGACCAAGATCACTAATTTTTTGAAAATTTTCATAGAAAGATATTAAAATACAAATTTTTTTTGTCAAATGCTTCACATAGAATTTCGCAGGCATGGACACTAGTGCTGCACGAGAGTCTCGGTCTCGAGTCTCGACTCGAGAAAAGTCTCGGTTTTTTTGGGTCTCGGTCTCAGTGTACTTGGTCTCGAAAATCGAGACTTTTTACACCCCTAAAGAAGGCATTTTTGGTGAGAATTTGTTTAGAATTCTAAGCTTAAAAGATTTTGAAAAACATAATGACAAATCAAATTTAAAAATCCTTAATTCAATATCTTTTGTACAGTCTTTAATTTTACAATTACTCTTTTTCCTGATTCTTAGTCGAAAAACAAAAATAATTTCTCATAAAACAAAAGCGCTTTTTTTTTTGCAAATTTTAGGCACATTTTCCTAATTGAATTCACTAAATTCTTTCATCTTTTTCCCGGCGGCGCTGTCCGACCATTCCTCTTCCTAAAAAGCTTCAAAAAAATGACCACACTTTTAAATTTTTGGTTGCAAATCTGTTAACAAATTGAGTCAAAAAATTCAAAATTTTCTCTGCGGCGCCTATCGGCACCGCCGACCCCCCACCCCCGCAAATGTAAAGCAAAATCCGCAAAAAATTTATAATTTTTTGAATATCCTTAACAAAAAAATGAAATAAAAATTTAAAAATGCAGTCCTAATTGAGTTTTTTTGGAACAATTTTTTTCCTCGGCGGTTCCGATGGACTGTATCATCAGACAAAAAGCATTCCAGAAATAAAAATGGAAATTCAAATTTACCGCAAATTGGTTGGATTTTATAATCGGCCCTGAACAAAATCTCGGTTGAATTTTTAAAAACGATTTTTATAATTTAAAAATTTCTCGAGCTAAAATAAAAGATTTTCAGGGAATTGCCAAAAAAATTTTCAAAAAAGTCTCGAGTCTCGGGTCTCGACTCGAGAAAAGTTTCTGATTTTTTGGGTCTCGGTCTCAAGTCTCGGGGTCAAGACTCGGTCTCGAGTCTCGAAAATTTTAGGTCTCGTGCAGCACTATTGGACACGGTTACCGCGTAACCGCGGTTATCCGCGGTTAACCGCGGTTAACGGTTATGGAATTTAAAAGGTTAGTACCTATTTGATTAAAAAATTTTAAAAATGCACCCCTAAAAATTGACTTTTTCACGACTAAAAATTCGGCCAGAAAAAAATAAAAATTTTTAAAATTCCATATTTTCCAAAAAAATTTCTGAAATGCCTTTAATTTACATATAAAATTTATATTTTTCTTTTTACTTCAATTAGAACCATTTCTTGAAAGTTGATTAAATTTTTCGATTCTATTCAGGATTTAATGTTCTAGCCCCTCTCACAATAAATCTTTATTTCGTTAATTATACTTTAATTCTTTCTTTTTAATATTCTTACAATTTTATTTGCAAAAATTTCAGCAATACTAAATAAAATTCTAAGCATTAACATCAGGGGTCGCATCAAAAATTTTAAAAAAGCACATCAAGGGCAAAAAAAAGAAAGATTTTGGGGTCCGAAAAAAGGACATTTTAAAAAATGTTCAAAAATGAAATGCATGAAATGTAAGTTTTTAACACCGAGAAGCCGAATCCGTAAAAGTAAAATTGGAGGAAACGCCACTCAAAACAAAATGTCCATCACCAACTCGACCGGCAGAACACCCAGCTTGGACAAATTAACCCAATTCAACTGATCAGAATCCTCCTCTCACAGAGTCTGATCACTCTGATAATGCCAAAAACGCTGAAGAACAAAACGAAGTTTCTTCAAACGAAAATATTGCTGACGATGAGCATAAACATGAAATTATTGTCAAATTCGACGCAATGAAAGACGAATTTAAGCAAAAAGGAAAATATTCGAAAAAAGAATGGACTCAAATTGAGGAGAAAATTGCTAAACATTTAAAAGTCAACCGCACAAAAAATATAAATGGAAAAAAGAATTTGGCCTAAGTCAAAAAGAGTTATATGAAAAAGAAAAACGTAAACATTTGGTAGAGAAATTTGATCAAATGAAAGCCGAGTTAAAGCGGGGCGGATTCAAAAACTCTTATCATCACGAAATTGATGAAACTGTCGCAAAAGAGTTGGGCCTCAGTTTTAGAACAATTTACAGGTGGAAACGTGAACTTGGTCAAACCGGTGAGTATTTCGAGCCCAATTTTACTAATTACTTTTATTAATAAAATTATTCAACAGAACCACAACATAACCATAACAAACAAAAAGAATTGATGAAACGTTATTTATGAAATTAAGGACCAAAATCTTAAAAGTGAAGAGAACATTGTCAAAAGATTAAAAATTGGAACGTGCCGCACTTTGTATAAATGGAAAATGCAATTTAAACGACAGCAATTACATCCAAATTCTGTCGATGAACATTCAGTGAAAGAAATGCCGGCTGAAATATTCACGAAATTGGAAACTCGAATTCGGGAACACTCCGCCCCTTTCCCCCACACCATTCACATTTTATTCTTCCGATCTTCTGCAAATCTCCCCCGGACTCCTACCCCTCCACTTTTCCACATTTTTTGTCGGTGGGGGGGGGGGGGGGGACCAGGGCTGGACGTAATTACGCTTACGCTTACGCCGATTACGCCAATTACGCCGTTTTTGAGCGGCGTAATTACGTATTACGCTTACGCCGTAACTGGCATTTTTGCGTCATTTTTGCGTCACTAGTGTAAAAAAAAATGTAGCGGACAAGCTTTTTTTTGTTAAAAAGTCAGGCATAATTTAAGTAAAATTTATATTTTTGGTTGCCCACATGCCATTCCACTTTTTATTGTTTATAAGTAGGGTTGCATGGGACCGGTACCGGGACGGGATTTCCCGGTTTTTTCAGGTCCCGGTCGGGACGGGAGTTTGCGCGCAAAAAAAGAATTATACAAGAGAAATAAATTCATCACGTCTTTCTGGATTTTTGCTTCAATTTCCTTAACAAAGATTGCCAATTTTTGTAAAAATTTCTCCGGCGGCGCCTGTTCTCCCTTGAAAAGTCCCGGTCCCGGTTTTTCCAAAAAGTCCCGGTCCCGGTTTTTCCAAAAAGTCCTGGTCCCGTGCAACCCTAGTTTATAGCTCAAATAAATAATGCCCAAATTGACGCCTGCTAATTGGTGATATTATTTAAGAATAAGTAAAAAATTTAAAAAAAAATTGGATTTTTGTTTTAACCAGTTACGCTTACGCTTACGCCGATTACGCCAATTACGCCGTTTTTAAGCGGCGTAATTACGTATTACGCTTACGCCGTAACTGGCATTTCTAAAAAAATTACGCCTGACACGTGACGCGGCCTCGGGGACCGGTTACGTACCAGCCCTGGTGGCGACAGGTTTAATTACCCATGTTTGATCTTCTAAATAAATCTCTATTTGTTGTTCGAATTCGGGTTCTGGGGATCCTCGGTTCTGCATTCGTCTGAGCTCCGAGCCTAGTGCAACCCCCACCGAAACTTTGTGAAGTTTCGATTCCCCTTAACTTCCGCCCGTGGACGTACTGCTTGAGCCCGTGGACAAGCCTTCCCTCGCAAGTGAGCCCCGGAAGCATTTAGGAAAAGCAAGCTCAAAGAGGGCATAACTCTAGCCCCTCAAACTACAAACCATATGGTGGACCCTTTTGGTTAAAATTTTGAAAATTTTTATTATCTAAAAGTTGTCTGAAATATGTTAATTGATGCACTAATTACAAAATTTTAAAAATAAGGCTATTCTTGCTAGCTAAATGCACTTCCGGTTCTGAGACCGCGCTTCCGGAACCGGTACATTGCTCTGGAGGAGGGATTGAAGGAAATACGGTAATGCATAAACTTAACTAATTAATCTTCAAAAGCTTAATTTTTATTAAAAAATACTTAGGTTTTTTTAGAAAATTGTACCTTCTGATAAGAGCTAGGTTTGGAGTCTACTAAAAACTTGATATGGCTTTTTTTGTCTTCTGATGGCGCGATCCACAAGCTGATCACAGAATTGCGGATGATTAGCAGAAGGATCAGGGGCTTTGAATGGCGTTAATCAGTTTAATCTCAAGTAACCCCTAGGATTTCGAGCTTTGAATTTCGGGATAAAAATTATAAAAATTTAAAATCCCTTACCCCCCCCCCCCCCCACCCCCACCCCCGGTGATCACTGACTGATCCATTCCGATCCATTTGCCGCCTCTCATTTACAATCACCCTCTTTAAACATTTCATAATGTTTGTACTTTAATAAAAAGTTGGATGGCGCAAACCTTAAGAACCTTAAGAACCCAAAAACTCATGAACTTGCACGGCTTGTGGATGAACACAAAAATGACCTTTTACCTGAGAAAGGTTGTGCTTAGTCTCACCAAGTTTCCGTCAAGGCTTGGCAAACCTTCACTGACCACCTATGTGCCCATTTTCCCAAATCTTCAGTTACGGTTAATCAAGTGAAAGAACGAGTGAAATACATGAAAAAAATGGCTGCCGATTCAATTTCTGCCTTATTGTTAAATCGGAAAATTTTTCTGCAATTTGTGAATTTTGTCAAGAATGTGATTTGATGTTGAGAATAAATTTTAATCTTTTGTTAATTTAATTTTTTGACAATCGTAGAGTCCCAATTCCCGTGAAAACTCAGCTCAGGTGCACTCTGTCTTATAGTTGCAGTTCATCAAAGTTGGTCACAAAACATAGGGGGGACCTTTTTGTTCAAACTTTAAAAAAAATTTGTTTTTTAATCGTGTGAAAGTATATTATTAATTCTCAGAGCTTTTAACTCGCAGAGATTAGTCAATTTACATTTGTCATAATGTTTTGAGGGAAATTTGCCTCCAAATTGGTGGAATTTTCCCGAGGATTTTCTTTTTTTACGGGCTCAGTGGTGGTCTGATCACTTTGGGGGCGGGGCGACAAACCGATCTAGCACCTTTGGAGTCTGCGGAGTAAAATGGCGGCAATGATTTGTGTTGAAAGTCAACTGATTGATGTGAGTGATTGAAATCAGCGAATAAGAGCATAGCTACCGGACATTGTGAGAGTAATTGTGAGAAATCATCAATGGACTTTCACCGTAATTTTCATTATTTTAATTGATTTCTAATTTGTATGCCATCCCCACTGATAGTGAACATTTAGATTAATAAATCTTTTTAATTATAATAAATGCAAAAAAGTATTTTCAAAGTGAATTTAAACAAAGAATGATTAAAGTTTTTATCACTCCCAGGTTCTCAATTTCCTCAACCTTTGAACCGGCATTCTCTTCTACAGAATTTGGGTGAAATTGCTGTCGTTTTTAAATTGCCTTTTCCATCTAACCAAAGTTCTTGCTCCAATTTTCAACATTTTTGCAATGTGTTTGTTATTAATTTTAGGATTTTTGTCTTTAATTTTATAATAACGTTTCATTAAGTCCTTTTGTTCGCTGTGGGGGTATTTATTTGGTTCCTGTTAAATAATTTTAATTAATATAAATAAATAATAAAATTGGGCCCAAAAAACTCACTGGTTTGGCCAAGTTGTCGTTTCCATCTGTAAATTGTTGTAAAACTTAGGCCCAATTCTTTTGCGACACTTATATCTAATTCATTTTGAATGTTTTTGAATCCGTCCCGCTTTAACTCGGCTTTCTTTTGATCAAA
Organism: Globodera pallida; assembly: GCA_020449905.1. Classification (NCBI taxonomy): domain Eukaryota; kingdom Metazoa; phylum Nematoda; class Chromadorea; order Rhabditida; family Heteroderidae; genus Globodera; species Globodera pallida. The sequence goes on along the minus strand of JAIXHY010000031.1, from coordinate 895,075 downwards.
TTTTTCAACCAAATGTTTACGTTCTTCTTTATCAAGGAACATTTTTTGACTTAGGCTAAATTCTTTTTTCCATTTATATATTTTTGAGCGACATGACTTTTAAATGTTTAGCAATTTTCTCCTCAATTTGAGTCCATTCTTTTTTCGAATATTTTCCCTTTTGCTTAAATTCTTCTTTAATTGCGAGGAAATTATCGACAATTTTACGTTTTTTGTTTAAAGAAATTTTTTTGATTATTTTGTTCTGTTCTGCACCATATTTGGCATTCTCAGAGTATTCAATTTGTTTAGAGTGATCAGACTTTGTGAGAGGAGGATTCTGATCAGTTGAATTGGGTTCAATTTGTCCAAGTTGGGTGTTCTGCCGGTCGATTTGGTGATGGACATTTTGTCCAAAGTTTGTTGGCGCCGGCGTTTTCAAATCTTCGGCTTCATCTTTGTCCCGCCATCCTTCTCCGAATATTTCATCAAATGTTTTGTTTGGCGTTTCCTCCAATTTTATTTTTACGGATTCGGCTTTGTCCAGTGAATTTGTTGAAAAAAATAAGACCGAAAATTAAAATACAAAACTCTTCCATTCTATTTGGACAAAGCCTGAATTTAAAGGCTTTTATATGAAATTTCAAAAGAATTTTCTCATTAATTTTAAAGAATTACATATTACAAATTATTTTATGATTATTATTTAGTTTTGATAAATGGCAGCCCACAACTGAAATGGCATTGATATACATCTCATAAAATTTCCTTAAATTTTTTGAACCGGGACCAAATCAATGTTCCTGACATTTCCTAAATATTTCTTCTATAATAAACAACATTTACAAAAAGATCGATTTTGAACTATAAAAATCTTCATTTCAATAATGGCAAACGGTTGGTGAAATTCAAAAAAAAATTGAAATTATTTAAAATTCTCCCCGGAGGAAAGTGACATTTCCCGCTTCTTCCAAACTCTCTTATTTATTTGAGCAAAAAACCGCTGAATTTGACTATTTTAGTGAATATGCTTTTTTGAAGTTTTCCTTTGATGTGCCAAAATCGAGTTTTATGAGAGCGCATAACCCACAAATCAAAAATCGGCAAAATTTCCAAAATGCTACGCAATTTTTTTAATATAAAATTTAATAATTCTAAAAAATTTATTGGAAATCGAAATTTAAAATAAGACATCATCACTAATCACTTAAGTTTAATACCAATGTAAAGCTCTAAATGAGTAGAAACTATTTGTAAAACTAAACTAAGCGGCAAATCAAAGTTTTAAAAAGTTATGATCCGAAAACCACGAAAAAGTTCAATATTTGCCCAGTTTACATTATAACTTTTTTGAAACTTATTAAAACACTTCGAATTTGCTGTAATACTTTTCCACTCATCTAGAGCTTTCCAATGGTATAAGGTTTAGCTGATTTATTGCGGTGTAAAAAAAGTTATAATGTAAACTGGGCTAATATCGAACTTTTTAAAACTTTGATTTGCCGCTTAGTTTAGTTTTACAAATAGTTTCTACTCATTTAGAGCGTAATGGTATAAGGTTTAACTGATTTAGTGCGGTATGAATAAACTTATAATGTCTAAAACTACTTCATAAAGTGTATGTGGCGGATTTAGGAAACGCCCTGGCGGATTTAGGAAACGCCCATAGTGGCGGAATTTAGGAAACGACCCAGCACCACCTAAGAATCGACTTTTTGTTTTGCTTGGCCCCCTCCCCCCCCCCCCCCCCCCCCCCCCCCCATTGGTCTAATTAACCAATTTTACAAAGGAAAAATTTAAAACAATTTTTAATAATTGTTTCGTCCACTAAAGATGATCATCAAAAGTGATAAAAAACAATTTACACAGTTGGAGTTTCGTTCAAACCCCAAACCAAAACCCTTACAGAGCCCACCACTCATTATTACACCAGCACATGCCTGGAGCGCCAAACACGGACTAGGACCATAGCACAAATTTGGCCTTTTAATAAAAATTCTGATGTAACAAAAATTGGAATTTTGAAAAAATATGCTAAATGTGGAGCATAATATGGGCTGGACATTCTTTGGGTTAGAGACGGTGACTCGGGCATCCACATGCAATTTGCCAAGAGAATAAATGGGTGGAAATAATCTGCCAATCAATTTTGTTGGCCACATTTACAATTAATTCTATTGCGAAAAGATTTATTTATAATATTTGTTAAGGTAAATTATTTGAATAAAACATGAAAGTTTGGATATTAATTATTATTCCATTTTTTGCGACGAATTTGATCAAAAATGCCAATTCTGTAGGCGAAGGCGGACAAGAACCCAAACTTTTTAAAACATTTGATGAAATATTTCGAAAAGGATGGGACGATGAAAGTTATGATTCAAAAGACTTGAACTGTCGTCATGTTAAAGAAGAAGTTCAAGACGTACAAGCTACAAACACTTCTGATCAGAAAAATATTGATGAAATATTAAAACAGAAATTTGATGAAATTTATGGTGAAAATTGGTCGGAAGACGAAAACAATTCAGCGCCGTCAACGGATGATCTTGATCAGGACAATTCTAAGGAAGCTAAAAATTTGTCTGATCAAAATAACTCAACTGATCAAGATGAGAGTGTTGATCAACAGCAAAATGAGTCCTATGAATGTGAAAAAATTGATAATCAACAAAAACATGAAATTATTCAAAAATTCCGTGAAATGAAAGAAGATTATAAGAAAAAGAGAAAATATTCCAGAATTGAACATATTCAAATTGAGTCAAAAATATCAAATAGTTTGGGTGTAAGCCGCTCAACAATTTACAGATGGATCAAAGAATTGGGTCTAAGAAAAGAAACAAAGTCAAATTTTTCTAATTTTGAGAAATGTGAAATTTTGAAACAATTTAATAAGATAAAAAGCAAATGTATGAAGGCAAACCTCAAAAACATTTCAATGCGCGAACTCGATGAGAAAATTGCAAAAAAATTGGGCGTTTGTTTCAGCACAATTTATAATTGGAAGAGCGAATTTGGCCTTTCTAGCAGTAATAAAATTTCTGACGCAACAAAAATTGGAATTTTGAAGAAATATGCCAAAATAAAAGAGGAAAATCCGAAAATGAGTGATTGTGGCATTGCTGATTTGTTGAAAATCTCAAAAAGCAATTTATGTAAATGGAAAAAACAATTTCAAGATGAAATTAAGAACCTTTAAACGGACTTTGTGATAGTTTTGAATTCTTTGCCTCCCAAATTATTAAAATTTAAGCACTTTGACCTTTTTTCCAAATTTGAGTCTGATAAACCTCGAATTCAAGTTTTGATCGGCAACTGGGCTGTGTCGAAACTAAAAAAGGTTGAAATTTTGAAATTCATAAATCAAAACTTATGTCGAAATCAAATGTTTCATTTCTTAGACACCCAAATCATAAGGACATCGACAGTCGAAAATCGAAAAAAACACATTTTTTTTTCTAGTAAATTAAAAAATATTTTTTTAAATATTTATTTAAAAATGAGTCCAATAAATGTGATAAAAATGAGTCTGATCAACAAAAACTTGAAATTTCAAAAATTCCGTGAAATGAAAAATAATTATCGTGAAAAAACAAACGCGCACATTCAACCAAAGAATGGAATCAAATTGACGCCAAAATATCAAATGATTTCTAAGCCTATGCCTAAGCTAGCCTATGCTTAGCTTAGATCAAGCTTAGGCTAATGGTTTGGGTGCAAGTCGCTAAAAATTATATAAATGGATGAAAGAATTAGGTTTAAACAAAAAGTTTTCTGAGTTAGAAAAACGTAAAAATTTTAAAACAATTTGATGAGATAAAAAGCAAATGTAAAAAGGCAAAACTCAAAACCGGTACAAAGCAGGGATGGGCGCCGACGACCTCAGAAAATTTCGGAAATCGGAATTCCGAGGCCTAAAAAAATTTTCCGAAAATTTCCGACTTTTTGCTCCAAATTTCGGAAATCAGAATTCCGGGGTCTCAAAATTTTTCGGAAATCGGAATTCCGACCCCAAAAATGTCGGAAAGTCGGAAATCGGAATTCCGCCCATCCCTGGTACAAAGCATGAACTCTATGAAAAATTGCAAAAAAATTGGGCGTTTGTTTCACTTTAAAAATTTTTGAGAATAAAAAATCATAGGGGGGCCCCTTTTAAAAATCCGGAATTTCGTTATAGGGATTTGCATAGTGATTTTAGCCGCTTTTAAGCTATTAGGGTACTTATTTTTTCTGTGTCCGCACTTTCAAATTTTAATAAAGGGCAACAAAAACTCTAAAAAGGTGTTTCTAGGGGGTACACATCGGTTCAGTGCCAGCGATTGAAAGGCTATAACTTTTTTTAAACTGAACCAAATCAAACAAACAAGATGTTCTGCGAAAGCTATACGCTTTTAAACGCTATTGTTAAGCCAAAGCTAATCAATTAAAAAATTCGTGAAAAAGTTATTTTAATAAAACTATAAAAAATCCTTGATTTTGCGTGGTTTAAAATAGGGTTGGACGGGACCGGTTCCGGGACCGGGACGGGACGGGATTTCCCGGTTTTTTCAGGTCCCGGTCCCGGTCGGGACGGGATTTTTGAAAAATGAAAAGTCCCGGTCCCGATTTTTTGGTCCCGCCGGGACCGGGACCAACCGGGAAAAAAGTACACCCCTAATGATGGCATCATCGACCGACAATTTCAATCTTTTTTACTTATGGTCCCCTAGTAAGTCGATGGCCTAGTGGTCTACCTTTTTGGTGAGTCTCATGTTATGTGTTGGGTTCGAACCCGCTTGAGTGCAAGCACTTATTTATTGGTTTTCCCCTCTACTCAAATTGGCATCCCCTCATTAATAAGATTTTAAATAAATATTCTAATAAAAATGTGCGCAAAAAAAAGAATAGATACAAGAATTTTTGAAATAAATTCATCACATCTTCCTGAATTTTTGCTTCAATTTCCTTAACAAAGATGCCAATTTTTGTAAAAATTTCTCCGGCGGCTGTCGGCACCGCCGGACATCCTCCACTCTTACGTAAACCAGTTTTTTCCCGAAATTCTGAAGCAAAATTCATAATTTTGCTAAAATTTTGATGAAATTTCTTTAACAATTGAGTCAAAATTTCAAAAATTTTTCTCGGCGGCGCCTATCGGCACCGCCGACCCCCACCCTCCCTAAAAGTAAAGCAGAATCTCAAAAAAAGAATGATGATGACAATAACATCGAAGGTCAAGAAGATCAACAATATGTGTTGCCGGAAAATTAAAATTTTTTAGTGTTTGATAAAAGAAAAATGTTTTCTTGAAAAGTCCCGGTTGGTCCCGGAACCGGTCCCGGTCCCGGTTGAAAATGTTGGTCCCGGTCCCGGTCCCGGTTTTTCTGGTCCCGGCAAGTCCCGGTCCCGGTTTTTCCCAAAAGTCCCGGTCCCGTCCAACCCTAGTTTAAAACAATTAAACCGCTTGGTTTATTTTTTAAATGATTTATCTTATTTAAAGCTTGTTGAAATCATAGATTAGATGAAATCATAGGATGAAATAAATGGTATATTCGTAATCATCGACCTCGATAACCCCCGGGTGCGTCTCAGAATTTAGCGTTTTTTGTTGCCCTTTTTTAAAATTTGAATGTGCGGACACAAAAAGGATAAATAAGTGCCGCTATTAGAGATTTTGTCCGCTTTTGGCTTAGTAGGTGATTTTGTACTGCCACGATTTTCTTTTTAACAATGACAAATTGGCTAAACATTATGCCAAAAATTAATTAACTCTCTACACTCTTAGCTCACAGGCGCGATGACAATCAACTGTCGGCCAATGCAATAGGGTTGATTAAGATGGAAATGCAACCGCTCAAGACTAAGACCGTTACGACGAAGTTGAGGCTGAAAACCCCCTACTCGAACAAAGCACCATGGGTAATTTGAAACCTGCGCTTTAGAGTCCCGATCATAAAATGTGAAAGGCTACCGGTCCTAATCCCCCCACGATGGCCGATTCAGTCCCGTACTGAAGCTAATATAAAGCTTAACTTAGGCCTAAGCCACCCTGGCTTGGGGTTCGTTAGGCTTAGGCCTAAGCCTATGCCTAAGCTAGCCTATGCTTAGCTTAGATCAAGCTTAGGCTAATGGTTTGGGTGTAAGTCGCTATAAATTATATAAATGGATGAAAGAATTAGGTTTAAACCAAGTTTTCTGAGTTAGAAAAACGTGAAATTTTGAAACAATTTGATGAAATAAAAAGCAAATGTAAGAAGACAAAACTCAAAAATATTTTAATGAGTGAACTTGATGATAAAATTGCAAAAAAAAATTGGGCGTTTGTTCAACTACAATTTATCAATGGAAGCGTAATTTTGGCTTTTCTATCACCAAGAACAACATTTCTAATGCAAAAAAATCGAAATTTTGAAGAAATATGCCAAAATAAAAGGGAAGAATCAAAAAATGACTGATTGTGACATTGCCGATTTGTTGAAAATCTCAATAAGCAGTTTAAACAGATGGAAAACGCAATTTAGAGACGAAAATAAACATATTTGAAAGCATAAAATTGTAGAGGTTTGCCTGCCCGGCACCATTGCGACGGATGTTTTTGTTAGCGAATTAACGATTATATTCAAACATTTAAAAACTATTAAAATATTCACTTTTCTTTAAATGTTTAAAAGATTTCAAAATTAAAGGATTTTTTAATATTGCCCTTGATCCATATGCTGGACCCAAAAAGTCCAGAATCCGGTAACATTATTGTTTCTCACCCATGCGATGCGTTGTCGTAAATTGACGAGCGACTGCTTGTATGAGATTTTGAAATAATCTCGGACCCAAAAAGTCCGGAAGTTTCGGCAACCGGAAAATTTCGAAATCTCACAAATTTGATTTTTCGTATTTTTTGATTTTTTCTATTTTCTAATCATTTTTATCTCTTCGCGAGGCAGTTTTTGTACGAATTTTTTTAACAAATTCCATCAAAAATTCAATACATTTTCTCGGCAGCGTCTATCGGTTTAAAAACCAGAAAACCGAAATTCTAGGTGCCTAAAACGACCAGAAATAATACATTTTTTTTTTGAAAATTCTGCTTTACTTTTGGGGTTGGGGTGGTCGGAGATGACGATAAGCGCCGTTGAGAAAATTTGAAATTTTTGGATGGATTTTGTTAAGAAAATTAGTCCGAAAACTGCAGAATTTTGCTAAGGAAATTGCAAAAAAATTGGGCGTTTGTTCAACTACAATTTATGAATGGAAGCGCAAATTTGGCCTTTCTGTCAGCAATAAAAGTTTTCTGATTCAACAAAAATTGGAATTTTGAAAAAATATGCCAAAACAAAAGAAGAAAATGCGAAAATGACTGATTGTGACATTGCTAATTTGTTAAAAATCTCAGGAAGCAATTTATGTAAATGAAAAAAAGAATTTAAAGAAGAAATTAAGAATTCAGATAGCAGTTGGTGAGGATGCAAGCAGTGTATTTGCGGGACCATTATCATCTCCGCGGGGATTGGATTGGGTCCCCTCAATTGACAAGCTATGCAGAGTTTTGTCCAGTTCAGTATGTCCAAATGCATTTTGGCCAGTTCAGTATGTCCAAATGCATTTTGGCAAATAATAGGCGGTTTGGCAAGGTTTTCCTATAATTCAGATGGCCACCTTCCAATAATGATGAGTGGGAATGATCAAATCGGGCTCCTAAGGAAGAAGATTGGGACAAATTTTTGGGTGGGGAGGGACACCCACTTTCTTCCTTAAGGTGGAGAATCCCAATTGAGATTCCGCGCATTTTCTTGAATTTTGGTCAAGCTAAGCTGGCAAAATAAATCAGGGTTTAATAAGAGGCACAAACAGCTAGACAGGTTCTTGGTATGCTCAAAATATGCAAAAATATGCAACGATATACAAAAAATATGCACGAACCCCAAAATACTTCCAAATTTCATTAATAGGTAAAACTAATTTACGCAACAATAATAATTGCAATTGTTTTTTATCAATTGTTTGCCAAATATGAAAATTTCATGTTTTTTTGTTTTATTGCATTTTTCGCGTTTTATAGACTAAGATAAAAAGTTTGAGAGATACAAAATGTATTAAAAAAAGAACAACAACTTATTTTATTCCCATTATTGTTGAGGAAACGCAACTGTTTTGAAAAAGTAAATAAATTGCCAATGTCCATACCAGATTTAGCAATATTAAGTAAAACTCACTTGTCAACAAATTTTTAAAATTATTAGTTCAAATCGTTTTTTTCCTAATTCATTGACCATTCATTCAAAATACACTCCAAATTCGAGTTCCAATTTTCTGACTATTCGAGCCGCCATTTTCTTCCACAGAATGTCCATCGACAGAATTTGGGTGCAATTGTGGTCGTTCAAATTGCTTTTTCCATCTAAACAATGTTGTTCTGCCAATTTTCAGCTTTTTGACAATGTCCGCGTCACTAATTTTAGGATTTTTGTCTTTAATTTTATAATAACGTTTCATCAATTTCGTTTGTTCGCTGTGGGAGTATTTATTGTTTGGTGCTGTAAAAGAATTTTTAATTAATATAAATAAATAATAAAATTGGGCTCAAAATACTCACCTGGTTTGGCCAAGTTCACTTTTCCACCTGTAAATTGTTTTATAAACTGAGGCCCAACTCTTTTGCGACAGTTTCATCAATTTCGTGATTATAAGAGCCTTTGAGTCCGTCCCGCTTTAACTCGGCTTTCATTTGATCAAATTTCTCTATCAAATGTTTACGTTCTTCTTTTTCATAAAACACTTTTTGACTTAGACCAAATTCTTTTTTCCATTTATATATTTTTTTGCGATTGACTTTTAAATGTTTAGCAATTTTCTGCTCAATTTGATTCCTTTCTTTTGTTGAATATTTTTCTTTTTTTTTAAATTCGTCTTTAATTGCAAGGAAATTATCGACAATTTTACGTTTTCGCTCATCTTCGGCAATAGTTCCGTTTGAAGTATTTTCTTTCATTATTTGGCTTTGTTTTTTGTCATTTTTGGCATTACCAGAGTGATCAGACTGTGTTAAAGGAGGATTCTGATCAATTGAATTGGGTTCAATTTGTCCAAAGTGATCAGACTCTGTGAGAGGAGGATTCTGATCAGTTGAATTGGGTCCAATGTGTTCAGAGTGATCAGACTTTGTGTGAGGAGGACTCTGATCAATCGAATTGGGTTCAATTTGTCCAAAGTGATCAGACTCTGTGAGAGGAGGATTTTGATCAGTTGAATTGGGTTCAATTTGTCCAAAGTGATCAGTTGAATTGGGTTCAATTTGTCCAAGCTGGGTGTTTTGCCGGTCGATTTGGTGATGGAAATTTTGTCCAAAGTTTGTTGGCGCCGGCGTTTTCAAATCTTCGGCTTCATCTTTGTCCCACCATTCATCTACGAATATTTCATCAAATGTTTGGAGTGGCAATTCCTCCAATTCTTCCAATTGTACGGATTCGGCTTTTTCCAGTGAATTTGTTGCGAATAATGCCTCCAAAATTAAAATCCAAAACACTTCCATTTTATTTGGGCAAAAAAAACCTCCGAATTTAGAGATGTTTTTAAGAAATTCCAATTAGTTTTATAACAGAAAATTCGATTAATAAATTTCTCTAAAATTTTATTTAACGAATAATAAATCTTAACAAATTTTTGAAATATTAATAAATATTATTTAGCTTTGATAAAAAATGAAAGTAATAAAATGACAGCCCACAAATAAATTGGGCATTTATATAAATCATATTTAAGAAGTTATCTCGCCCGAATGAATATATTCCTACATCTCATAAATATTTTCCTAAACCTTTTGAACCGGAACTAAATCAATATTTACATTTAAACTGAATGTTCTTCCATTTATTAGGGAAAAATAAACTCTGAATTTAGGGCCAAATATTTGAATTCCAATTAATTCTATAATAAACAGAAATGATATAGATTTCGCCACAAATGAAGGTAATTTTTTTCGTTGCTTTTCTCCAATTTTCGAATCGGTGCTTTTAGCACATAAATGGCCTCGGGGAAAAAAATCCGGAAAATTTCCTAAAACTCGAAAGTTTTGAAAATTTTAATCTAAGATACTTTTTAGTGCCTATAAATTAGGGGTGCTTCTGTCCTTATTTATATAATTTAACAACTGATTTACGGTCTTTAATCATCACGAGAAATTAGTGAATCTGGGCTATCTATTAAATTTAATACAGTATTTCTAATCTTCTATTCTATATCCGTGTGTAATAAGTTTTGTGGGTCCTTAGTTATGATACGTTTTTTATGATACCAAAACATAAAAAACAAAAAAATGCAAATAGAATTGGCTGTTTTAACTTTGAATTTACTTTTTTTAAATAATTTCAAAAATATTGGACTGGATCCATTAAAAAATATTGGACTGGATCCAGAGACCAGGTCCAGTGGTCTAGCGATTGGCCGTCTGTGTTTCCCAGCCATAATTATCAAATAAACATAAAATGGAAGAAATAAAATCTTTTTATTAAATAAATAAAAGCCCCCCTAATGGATTTGGCTTACAACTAGCCACTTTTATATTGCCCAACTTTCGCTGTTTGCCGGTGGAATTGACGTGGAATTGTCCCAATTATGCCAGCGCCAATGCTTTCTTTTGATTCATGTGTATCTGGGATGTAACCGGAAACCAAAAAAAGGCCGGAATCCGGAATTCCGGCTCCCAACCGGAGAAATACGGAGAATTTCAAAATATGAAGCCACGTCTGCAGTTAGAATGATCTAAAGTGTTAACTTGAAGCTGAATCGGTGAATTAAAAAACAAAACCTAAAAAAATAATTAAAAAAAAATAGAATAATTTGACTTTTTCTAATTTCTCATCTTGTTTTCAAAACATTTTTTTAAACAAATTTCATCAGAAATTCAAATTTGTTGACTCCCCCCCCCCCGCCGCAGAAAGAGCTAAAATAGGACTAAAAAGGAATCAATATTCCTGACATCTCAAAAATTTCTTAAATAATAATCATTCTATAAAAATGGCGATTTTGTTGATCAACAAAAATAAAAATTCTAAAAATTTTGTACTGCTCGAGAGTGGCGTAAATATTGAAAAATAGCGGTTCGAATACCGAAAATACCGCTGTAAACAGATATCGCTCGGTTGGTATGTGATGAGGCTCTCTGTGCGTCTTGGCTTCTCCATCAAACGGGAGACGGGTGGGAGAGGGTGCTGCCAAGGCTGGGCAAAATCGGAAAACAAAATACGAAATTCGAAAACCCTAAAATCCGGAAGATTTATAATCCGAAAACACAAAAATCCCAAAATTCCGTTGACTGTCGCTTTCGCCGATCACTACAAGCTGAGCTGTACCACCTTCCGGGTTACAACCACCCTCCTTTTTGCACTTTAATAAAAAGTTGAATGGCGCAAACCTTAAGAACCCAAAAACTCATGAACTTGCACGGCTTGTGGATGAACACAAGAATGATTTATTGTCGAATCGGAAAATTTTTCCGCAATTTGTGAGTTTTGTCAAGAATGTGATTTGATGTTAAGCATGAATTTTAATCTTTTGTTAAGATTAATTTAATGTTTTGACAATCATAGAGTCCCAATTCCCGTAAAAACTCAGATGCATTACCGATTCGGCTTTGTCGAGTAAATTTGTTGCGATGAATGACACCAAAAATAAAATCCAAAATTCTTTCATTTTATTTGGGCAAAATAACCTCTAAATTTATAGATTTTATATCTTTCGAACTGAAAATCGGAATTTTAAATAAAATTGCTTAAGAAAAATGCACACCTAAAAAACGACTTTTTTCTGCCAGTGGCATTTTTATGCCTAATTTAAGCTTCTGAGGCAGAGGGGGTCGGCGGTGCCGATAGGCGCTGTCGGGAAAATTTTTGAGCAATTTGTTAAGAAAATTTGTCTAATTAACCAATTTTACAAACAAAAAAACTAGGACCATCGCACAAATTTGGCCTTTCTGTCAGCAATACAATTTCTGACGTAACAAAAATTGGGGGGTTGAAGAAAATGCTAAATGTGGAGCATAATATGGGCTGGACATTCTTTGGGTTATAATCTGCCAATCAATTTTTGATTGGCCACATTTTCAATAAAGATTAATTCTATTACCAAAAAATTTATTTATTAATATTTTTAAAAGTAATTCTAGTCAATAAAACATGAAATTTTGGATATTAATTATTATTTCATTCATTTCAACGAATTTGATCAAAAATGCTGTATCTGTGAGCCAACCAAAACTGAATAAAACATTTGATGAATTATTTGGAAAAGGCTGGGACGATGAAAGTAATGATTCAAAACATTTGAATTGTCGTCATGTTAAAGAAGAAGATCAAGACGGACAAGCTCCAATCACTTCTGATCAGAAAAATATTGAGGATGAAATATTGAAACAGAAATTTGATGAAATTTATGATGAAAATTGGTCGGAAGACGAAAACAATTTAGTACCATTAGCGGATGATCTTGATCATGAAAATTCTAAAGAAGCTAAACATTTGTCTGATCAAAATAACTCAACTGATCAAGATGAGAGTGTTGATCAACAGCAAAATGAGTCCTATGAATGTGAAAAAATTGATAATCAACAAAAACATGAAATTATTCAAAAATTCCGTGAAATGAAAGAAGATTATAAGAAAAAAAGAAAATATTCCAAAAATGAACATATTCAAATTGAGTCAAAAATATCAAATAGTTTGGGTGTAAGCCGCTCAACAATTTACAGATGGATCAAAGAATTGGGTCTAAGAAAAGAAACAAAGTCAAATTTTTCTAATTTTGAGAAATGTGAAATTTTGAAACAATTTAATAAGATAAAAAGCAAATGTATGAAGGCAAACCTCAAAAACATTTCAATGCGCGAACTCGATGAAAAAATTGCAAAAAAATTGGGCGTTTGTTTCAGCACAATTTATAATTGGAAGAGCGAATTTGGCCTTTCTAGCAGTAATAAAATTTCTGACGCAACCAAAATTGGAATTTTGGAGAAATATGCCGAAATAAAAGGGAAAAATCCGAAAATGAGTGATTGTGGCATTGCTGATTTGTTGAAAATCTCAAAAAGCAATTTATGTAAATGGAAAAAACAATTTCAAGATGAAATTAAGAACCTTTAAAAATATACGGACTTTGTGATAGTTTGGAAAAATTAGTGAATCTGGGCTATCTATTAAATTTAATACAGTATTTCTAACCTTCTATTCTATATCCGTGTGTAATAAGTTTTGTGGGTTCTTAGTTATGATACGTTTTTTATGATACCAAAACATAAAAAACAAAAAAATGCAAATAGAATTGGCTGTTTTAACTTTGAATTTACTTTTTTAAAATAATTTCAAAAATATTGGACTGGATCCAGAGACCAGGTCCAGTGGTCTACCGATTGGCGCCGTCTGTGTTTCCCAACCCTAATTATCAAACAAACATAAAATGGAAGAAATGAAATCTTTTTATTAAATAAATAAAAGCCCCCTGATGGATTTGGCTTACAATAAGCCACTTTTATATTGCCCAACTTTCGCTGTTTGCCGGTGGAATTGACGTGGAATTATTGTCCCAATTATGCCAGTGCCAATGTTTTCTATTGATTCATGTGTATCAGAGATGTAACCGGAAACCAAAAAAAGGCCGGAATCCGGAATTCCGGCTCCCAACCGGAAATACGGAGAATTTAAAAATCTGAAGCCACGTCTGCAGTTAGAATGATCTAAAGTGTTAACTTGAAGCTGAATCGGTGAATTAAAAAACAAAATCTAAAAAAAAATTAGAATAATTTGACTTTTTCTAATTTCTGATCTTGTTTTCAAAACATTTTTTAAACAAATTTCATTAGAAATTCAAATTTTTTGACCCCCCCCCCGCCGCAGAAAGAGCTAAAAATAGGACTAAAAAGAATGAATCAATATTTCTTACATCTCAAAAATTTCTTAAATAATAATCATTCTATAAAAATGGCGATTTTGTTGATCAACAAAAATAAAAATTCCAAAAATTTTGTACTGCTCGAGAGTGGCGTAAATATTGAAAAATAGCGGTTCGAATACCGAAAATACCGCTGTAAACAGATATCGCTCGGTTGGTATGTGATGAGGCTCTCTGTGCGTCTTGGCTTCCCCATCAAACGGGAGACGGGTGGGAGAGGGTGCCTGCCAAGGCTGGGCAAAATCGGAAAACAAAATACGAAATTCGCCTAAAATCCGGAATATAATCCGAAAACAAAAAAATCCCAAAATTCCGAAATCCAAAATTCCGTTGACTGTCGCTTTCGCCGATCACTACAAGCTGAGCTGTAACACCTCCCGGGTGCTGGAGACTCGGTTGCGAGTCTGCGGAAGTTCCACGACGTCATCGAACGAGTTTGCTGCGCCAGCTGGCCGACCACCGGATCAAGGACGACAAATGGATCGTCTTCGCTATCAAAGAGAGACTGACTCGAGGAGTTTTTGCCGAATTAATCAAAGAGGAACGCCGACAAGGCCTTGACTGGAATAGCGCGACTCGTGGAGGAAACAGCTGGATCAACTCACCTCGGTCAAGGAGGAGGTTCAAAGGTGCCGAAGTGTCCGAAGAGGAAGACAACCACCCCCCGCGACGAGACCATTGACCGTTTAAGCCGCATCCCGATGACGCGCACGTTTGCCGTCATGAACCGCGGTGGTCGGGAAGGACTGCGTTGCTCACTATATGAAGCCGACACAAACCGAGCAAATGCCACAGATTCAGCAACCCGCAAGCGCGGAGTGACCGCCTCAAGGAATAAAACCGAAATTGCCTTCAAGGACACCGCCCTAACGACCTCAACCGAACCAAGGAAATCTCGACGGCGTTCGAGATGGTCGAGTGGGGCGGAGATGGAGACACCGACGCGATGATCAAAGGACAGAACGGATTTGGGTACACGAAGGAAAAGCCGGACATCATGATTAAAATCCGCCAATTCTGGCGTTTTTACATCGCCAAAGAAGGAGAAGTCGCCCCTGGATTATTTGTGATCCAAACGACCTTCGGAACATACATTTACTGAATCGGCTTTGTCCAGTGAATTTGTTGCAAATAATGGCACAAAATTAAAATCCAAAATTCTTCCATTTTATTTGGACAAAGCAACCTCTGAATTTAGGGGCATTTATATGAAATTTCAAAAGAATTTTCTCATTAATTTTAAAGAATAATACATATTACAATTTTTTAAAGATTATTATTTGGCTAATTGTTTCGTCCAACATCGATGCTCATAAAAGTGATAAAAAAAACAATTTACACAGTTGGGGTTTCGTTCGAACCCCAAACCAAAACCCTTACAGACCCCACCACTCCAAAAATTGGGGGGTTGAAGAAAAATGCTAAATGTGGAGCATAATATGGGCTGGACATTCTTTGGGTTAGAGACGGTGACGCGGGCATTCACATGCAATTAGCCAAGAGAATAAATGGGTGGAAATAATTTGTCAATCAATTTGATTGGCCACATTTTCAATAAAAATTAATTCTATTGCGAAAAGATTTATTTATTAATATTTGTTAAGGTAAATTATTTGAATAAAACATGAAAGTTTGGATATTAATTATTATTCCATTTTTTGCGACGAATTTGATCAACAATGCCAATTCTGTGAGCGAAGGCGGAAAAGAACCAAAACTTTACAAAACATTTGATGAAATATTCGGAAAAGGATGGGACGATGATAGAAATGATTCAAAAGATTTGAACTGTCGTCATGTTAAAGAAGAAGTTCAAGACGGACAAGCTCCAAACTTCTAATCACAATGATGAGCAAAGCTCGTCTAAAGAAAACATATTACTTATAGTAGTGCAAAAATTGGTACAGAAATTTGATGAATGTAGAAGAAGATGAAAACAATTCTGCACATTTAAATAAATTGATCATCCCTGATCAAAATGCTAATGACATTTTGACTGGTTGGCATTTCGACCTGACACGGTTCAAAGTGATTATTAGGGAGAAATTTTTAGGGGACTAAAATTCTCTGCAAACGCATTTTAATTTTGGCCAAAATAGGTTTGTAAATTGGTAAACTCCTTTCTACATCACACAAAGTGATCGGCGCACATTCACCGTTCAAAACTCTTGCAATATCAATCATGCGTTCAAGATCAGGATTATTTTGCAAAACACTATTGAACTTTAGCCACACTTCATCGCCGATTTGTCTAAGTGTCTGTCGAAATCGCACTTTTCACTGAAAATAAAACATCTATAACTTTGGCCAAATTTTTTGCCGACTTCTTTTGAAGCCACAGTAGAAGGAGAAAGTCAGCGAGTCGTTAATGGACCGTTTCAAGCGAAATGGCAAAATTGACCAGATTCGGTTGAAATTCCCCGTTCCTCCACTACATCGAGGGGTTCATGGAGCGTGCTGAAAGCTCAATATGAATCATCACTAGTGTACGGAAAGGGCTTTGGCCGATAAACAAAATGTAATGTATAAATTCGTGCTGGGGCGTTTCTTAAATCCGCCACATATATTTTATGAAGTAGTTTTAGACATCATAACTTAATTCAAACTGCATTAACCCTTATATCAATCGAAAGCTCTAAATGAATAGAAACTATTTGTAAAACTAAACAAAGCAGTAAATCAAAGTTTAAAAGTATAAATTGCAACTAATAGGTCCATCTCACACATCACAAACTCAACATTTTTTCTATGCCATATTGAACAATGAGTTGCGCCAGATACAATATTCGACAAATCGAACCCCCTCCGTCAGTGCTGACAATCAAGGAGTTGAAGTGACGCACTTTGTCAAACAACCATTTAACAAATAATATAATTTCTTTCACTGTTCGTGTTTTGATGTTTTGTGCCAATTAAACTTATTTTCAACCTTTATTGAAACCCCTCCGCCCTCAAATTAATTTGAACACTATCCATTCTCAACATTTGGGAATTTTGTAAATGCCGTCGTAAATGAATATTTGACAAAATGTTCACGGCGAAAACTTGTTCGTTTTGAGCACCTTCTTTGTCGTTTATTTTTGCCCGTGTTGGCTTACAGAAAAACGATTAAACTTATTTAATGAATTATTTTAAAAAAGTTCAGTTAAAATATAAGTTACTTACTTATGTTATTAAATTTTTAAATAATTATCAACGTTTGTTTTAGACCTTTGGCACATTTCGTGAATGTAAAAGCACAAGGTGACGCGGGCATTCACATGCAATTTGCCAAGAGAATAAATGCGTGGAAATAATCTGTCAATCAATTTTTGATTGGCCACATTTACAATTAATTCTATTGCGAAAAGATTTATTTATAATATTTGTTAAGGTAAATTATTTGAATAAAACATGAAAGTATGGATATTAATTATTATTCCATTTTTTGCGACGAATTTGATCAAAAATGCTAATTCTGTGGACGAACGCGAACACGAATCAAAACTTTACAAATCATTTGATGAAATATTTGGAAAAGGCTGGGATGATGAAAGTAACTGTCGTCATGTTAAAGAAGAAGTTCAAGACGGACAAGCTCCAATCACTTCTGATCAGAAAAATATTGAAGATAAAATATTGAAACAGAAATTTGATGAAATTTATGATGAAAATTGGTCGGAAGACGAAGATAATTCCGCGCCAGATCAATATGAGAGTGTTGATGAACAGCAAAATGAGTCCAATAAATGTGAAAAAATTGAGTCTGATCAACAAAAACTTGAAATTATTCAAAAATTCCGTGAAATGAAAGAAAATTATCGGGAAAAAAACAAACGCGCACACTCAGCCAAAGAATGGAATCAAATTGACACAAAAATATCAAATGGTTTGGGTGTACGTCGCACAAAATTGTATGAATGGATGAAAGAATTGGGCTTAAGTCGAGAAACAAAGTCAAAATCAACTGAGCAGCAAAAGCGTGAAATTTTAAAACAGTTTGATGAAATAAAAAGCAAATGTAAGCAGGCCAACCTCAAAAGCGGTTCAAAGAATGAACTTGATAAGGAAATTGCAAAAAAATTGGGCGTTTGTTCAACTACAATTTATGAATGGAAGCGCAAGTTTGGCCTTTCTGGCAGCAATAAAATTTCTGATGCAACAAAAATTGGAATTTTGAAAAAATATGCCAAAATAAAAGAAGAAAATGCGAAAATGACTGATTGTGACATTGCTAATTTGTTAAAAATCTCAGGAAGCACTTTATGTAAATGGAAAAAACAATTTAAAGATGAAATTAAGAACCTTTAAAAATATACGGACTTTGTGATACACTCGAGATCTTTTGATTGCGGTCGGACTATGTTGAAATTTTTTAAAGATGAATACAAACATGTTGATTTTCAAGTACTCAATTTGTTAAGAGATGCCAAGTTCTCATTTTCCAAGTACATTCTTGGAAATTAGTATTGTTCTAAATTTGTAAGTACGAGGATCCGTTTCCAAGTACTGTACTTGGTATCTAAGTACGAATCTCAGCCCTGTAATAGTCACCTTCAAACCATGCATATTATACGAATATTATCGGTTGACAGTGTTCAAAGCAAAGTTATTCGAAACAGATACAGAAGAACTGCACAATGCTAAAGACAGAGGCAAAAGTCAAAATCCGGGGAATGCTCTAGCCACTGAGCTACGCAGGCACCCTCTCACACCCATCTCAATTCCCTTTTCATCGGGAAGAGAACTCTCCTCGCGCCGCCAAGACGCACAGAGAGCCGCAACACCAGAATCAATGCAGTGCAGCAAAAGCAAAGTACGCCAAATTTGGTGAAAAGGGAGAATTCTGCGAAGCCAAACAAAAGCAAAATGCTTACAACGGCACGCCCTCTCAGGTCAATTGCTACCGCTGTGGCTACTGCATTGGGCCCGAAATTGCACCAAGTTCCAATACGTTTGCACAAAGCACATCCTACTCTATAACGGTGGCCAGCGAAACGCCTGCCAACCAGAGGGTTATACCCTTTGACATTCCCGGAAAATGTTGTTACTGTAAGTCGACAGAGGGTACATGGATTACATAGTGACGAAGGAGGGTGTGACCGTTTGGCGCGCATCAACGAAACCAACGTTTGTGCCATTCGATTGTCTACAATCTTCTCGGGGTACCCCTCCGTTCAAAGTAAAGAACAAAGAAGAGGGCATTTGATGGGGAACATGTACAAGCATGAGCCTACGTGTGTGAAGCAGGCCATGTGGTGGATAATTCATCCTCGCCCCAAAACGTCCCAAGAAGTGTTGAACCCACAATCCCGGTGTAAAATTCCGACCCGTCAACTCATAACCCTCCCCCCCCCCCCCAATTCGGCGACTTCTCTTTTGTAACTTCTTTCTTTTCGTTCAGCCCCCCCCCCACACCTCCCGATAATGTTTCATCGATCGGCTGCGCAACTGCGCAACACTCCCTCTTTTCAATTTTTCTTTTTTTATATAATCTTCCTCACACATCTGCTGCAAGCGTTTTATTTTCAGTGCTTTTAAATCAAAAGAAGAAAAGGTCGCGCTCGCGAATAAAATGCGATAAGCAAAAAAATTATATAAATATTTAAATAAATCAATGATCATTTGCTTTGCGCATAATTCCCTCCTTTTCTTTTTATTATAAAGAATAAATATTTATATAATTTGCTTAAATCGCATTTAAAATCGTTCTTAAAATCAATCCATTACTTCAAACGCTCGATCATCTCCTCTCAGCATCCATCATGAGCGGACGACCAAACGTTGGTTTTAACTTTAAATTTTTTTGAATTAATAAGAATAATAAAATATTTGTTATTTGTTTCGTTTAGCAACTTAATAAGTGGCAGCCACGACGTTCAAATAGGATTGAGGCGCAGAAGTACACAGCGAATGGGTAGAAATTTTGTGTAAATTCAAAAATTTTAATTTTTGGTTTATTAGCCTCTAAGTAAGCAGTATTTCTAAACCTTTTTTAGCAAGGACACGACACCGCCAACACCCACACACGCATCGTTACCTCCGCAACCACCCAACGTTTTTGCTGGAAGTTCTCCGCCTCCGCAAACAATCACCGTTGCTGCTGCTGCTGCTGCTTCTGCTACTGATACACATTGCGCTCCACAACCACCCACCGCCGCTGCTCCAACCCCGTCAACAACTGCACCACTGATGAATGATGAAGAAGAAATGCCCGTCGATGAGACAGACAACGACGATCAGCAACAACAGCAGGATGAAGGTCTTCTCCAACCGGAACAACAACAATCGCAAGCATCTCACGAGGGCACCATAAAGGCCGCTGCTACTGCAAAGGCGAAACGACGACGACAAGCGAAAAATTGGAACAAAAAACGCCGGATCCCAGTAAGCATCTGGTATACAAAAGGGTTTAAGAGGTTTTACGAATTCTGAGAAGTACTAGAGGTATAGAGGGTCGCTGATCACGAATAAAACAGCAGATTTATTGCCGTCTTCACCTAATCAAATATTTGAACATCTAAAATTTTTTTTGAAAAAAATATAATTTTTTATTGTCATTTTAATGGTATTTGGGGGGCGTAGAATCCAAATCTGACTATTCAAAATAATAATTATACAAAATATTTGGTATACAAAAGAGTTTAAGACGGTTTTACGAATTCTGAAAAGTACTAGGGGTATCGAGGGTCGCGGATCACGAATAAGACAGCAGATTTATTGTCGTCTTCACCCAATCAAATATTTGAACATTTAAAAAATTTTTTGAAAAAAATATAATTTTTTATTGTCATTTTAATGGTATTTGGGAGCGTAGAATCCAAATATGACTATTCAAAATAATAATTATGCAAAATATTTAGTATACAAAAGGGTTTAAGACGGTTTTACAAATTCTGAGAAGTACTAGGGGTATCAAATCTGACTATTAAAAATTAATTAAAGTAAATTTGACAGATAGCGGTCAGTGCAAATGCGAATTACATACCAAAATCAGTGCAACTGAATCCGAGAACTCAAAACTACGAAGTCGATAGCATCCTGGCGGCCTTTACACAAAGTGGCCGCACGGCATACTTCGTAGAATGGCTCGGTCCGATTTAAATTAATAAAATATTAATAAATAAATTATTCTATAATTCTTTTGTCGTCTCTGCTTCCCTGGCAGCCGGTCTATCTTGTATAGATCCGCTGCCAGGGAAGAAGTCGAGACTTTGGCCGAGTTATTTTATATAACTTCGCTTTAGTCTCATCATCGTCATGAAATCTATCTAAAATTAATTTAAAAAAAGCAATCGATGAATTGAATCATTTTTTTGGTGTTTAAGGTTTTCGGGGACAGCAATCTTGGACTCTTAGCGAGGATACGGATGCAACAGAGTTCATTGCGAACTTTTGCAACAAATCATCTGTAGCGGGCTGCCTCGACGCATTTCTCGGGAATGAGATAAGCGAAAGCCTGGCCACAGAACTTCGTGGTAACCCAAAATACAATGAAGGTAATTCTATTTTACAAAAAAATAAGAAATTTTTGGCCAAACTAATTTAGTATGCGAAATGTTTGGAATTGGTGACCACTTGCATATTAGCGAGTTCAACGTTTCTTTTTGTCCTAACACAGCAATAGCTTTGCAAAAAAAAGTGGGGTTTCTATTTTTAAATTTTATTTATTTACTCCTTTAAGGCAATCGACGCTTTGCCACAGTTCATACGTGACTGTATGACCCCATAAGTGTTTGGGGGTGCATTTCTATTATCGATTTTGTCAATAAAAAAATATTC
Source organism: Globodera pallida (assembly GCA_020449905.1). Lineage (NCBI taxonomy): Eukaryota > Metazoa > Nematoda > Chromadorea > Rhabditida > Heteroderidae > Globodera > Globodera pallida. Next base: position 873,418 of record JAIXHY010000031.1, on the reverse strand, counting down.
AGGTTCTTCTGAAATTAATTGGTATTCAAGCGTATGCGAATGAATATGATTGGAACTTTGATGGACGATTATGGACCTTTGTTGGACTGATTGAATTTTTAGTTTTATAATTTTGATGGACAAACTATCTGGGACTTTGTTCGACTAATTGAATTTGTTTATAATTTTAGATGACTCTTGGCCATATGCTTTTAAGTTCACCCTTTTCACATTTGTTTTTAAAAATTTTTCCATCAAACAAATTTAAAACAATTCAAACTTTGTTAAATGTTTTTTTGATTTCACACATTTTACAACAGTTTTTATAATTGAATAAATTTGACATGATCGAGAAACGTCTTGCGGTTCCAACCCTCGACCATTCTTCGGAATTGACAGCAGTCGAACTGGTCATCCGATATAACAAAATTTTAAAACTAGGGGATTACAATAAAAAGTTTGGTTTTAAATTTTCTTTGTTCTGGTTAAATTAAACTATTATCCTTTTAAACAATTCTGTGCGTCATTAGCGTTGGGGTTGCCAGACCCACAGTAACCAGTTGTTTTTAATCCATGTCTAAATGTCGTGTTCATCACCAAAATTTAGAAAAGGGTTTCTCCGTTTTTTGATTAACCAAAAACAATTAAGTGTTTTCTCAATCAATTCGGTTAACCAAATCAAAAGCGTAAGAAATTTGCTAGGCTGGGAATCTAATCAAGAGTGGCAAGTCAAAACCGGAGGAGTGAGAGATTCCGATAGGCTTAAATAATGACAATCGAAAAGGGGTTGGGCCAAAGAGAAGTGGTGATTAGTTAGTGAGACAAAGTGGAGGGTTGTAGAAGACGCAAGATGCCATTCGAGATTGGTTTGGGGAATGCTCGTGGTTCAGTGATGGCGAGATTTGGGATTGGACAATTGGGCAATTGACGATACGAAAGGATTATAAATGTTTACATTAAAGATTTTTTCGTTGGGTTTGAAGGGGTTGCAGCATTATTTTGGGGAAGAAATTAATAAAAATCGAATCTTGCAATAATTTTTGGTCAAAATTAATTAACACATATTTGTAAAGAAAAACATTTAGATTCCCTCTTAAACCAAACCCATTAAATCTCACCCCTACACAAAAAAACACAAATTTTTTATTCCAACAACAAAAAACCTATGTGAACTGCCCCGATCGCTTTTTCCCCTGATCAATTTCCCCCCGAAAAGTCGGCGTCCCCACACCCGGATCGGTACCAATACCGATCCGGGTCCTCTCTTTCATCCTTCTTCCACGCATCCTCTTGTTTTTTCAGCTCGGTCTTCTGCTGAACCCAATTCTTTTCGGCCTCGGCATCGGCTTTCGCTTTCTGGCGCTCCCAAAGCTTTGGATCTTGTTTTCGGCGTTGCTCGTCCTCCTTCCGCATCTGCATCTCTTCTCTCCACGATTCGGCCCAAAGTTTGCGGATCTCCTGCTGTTGTTGTTGTGGAACTTGTTGTTGCTGTTGCTGCCGCTGCTGCTGCTCGCGTTCCCGATGCTGCAGTTGTTGGCGGTGCCACTCGTCCGTCCATCCAGCCTCGAACGTTAGCGTTTCCGCACCATCTGCGGCCACCTCACTCCACCCAACAGCTTCCTCTGCTTCGTTGTAGAGTGGGAGTCGGAAGGGCATTTTTGTCGCTTGAGCAGAATGGCCTTTGTCTTATTTGTCGCCACTTTTATACGCCAAAATCCCCCCCCCCCCCCCCCCCCCCCCCCCCTCCCCATTTGTCAATTACATTGCCCCAGGGGTTTGCACGGCCGGGAGCGAGTCTTTTTTAAAAAGTGTATGTATAAAAACGCAAAAAACATAAAGTTAATTACTCAACGCAACTTTTGCGTTGAGTTTTTTGGCAAAAAATAAACGAACGTCCTTCAAACGGTACGTTAAGAGTTAAAAAATTAGCGCAACGACTGGCCAAGTGGGACGAATGGGGTTTTTATGTTATTTTTTTCAATTTGTAATAAAATTAAGTCAGGATAATGCATATTAGGCGAACTTTCGCCCGATTTACCCCATTTCACCCGACCCTTTTCACCCGCCTGAGTTTCACCCTTGTTCGACATCAAACTCGTCATAGACCGGCACCGCACCGCTAGGTAGGGTAGGAACAACTGCCGGTCTTGTGCGTCTAGGCCTTGTAGAGAGTCTTTCGTTCGGGTTTGTAGGACATCTTTCTGAATCCCGCACCTTGTCTGCTAAGTCGGCAATCCCGAGATCGGTTTGTGTATAGGCGTTTCGATAGGAATCTCCAATTTCTTTTCTGTATTTTTTGGCTTCTTCGAGAGCAATTTTGGCGGTATTTGCCAACTCTTTGCACATTATCAAATCTTTTCTGTCTAGGCATTTCTCCATCTCATTTTTTGCTGTCCCTATTTTATGTGCTTCGTCATTTATTTTGTCTGCTAAATGAAGCACTTTGCGCACCCCTGTGGCCAACCTGTCAAACCATATTTTGGTGTTTTCATCGTTAGGTTTTCCTTCCATATTCTTCCGCGCTTCCCTTCTCGCATTATAAGCTGGCGTTGCAAAATCCCGGGACTCATGGACCAGCCTCCCGACATCCGCATAAGCCCTCTCGACGGCCCGCCTAGCAGAATTTAGTTGTTGCTTTTCTTCTTTTGAAAGATCGCAACTGTTAATTCCCAACACAAAAATCGAAAATATTAATATTTTTATAGAAACCATTTTTATTTGTTTAATTTTTATTTTTGGTTTCTTTTATAGGTTATTCCAATACATCAAGAAACGCTAATACCTCAGACTGGAGCCAATTTTCTAAATTCAAAATTCGGGAACGAATACGCTTCGCTTCCGAATGGAAATTTCTTGCGGTCGTTTGCCCTTTCAACAAATTTTTCTCGAGGTCCCTAACCCGTTCTATATCAGTGCTTCTCCCAACCGCCTGCCAGGCCGTTTCAGCTTTATGCCGCTCTTCGTGTGTTTTGTCTTTTACCGTATAAATTTCCCATATGGAATCAGAAATTTTCTGAAACCATTCTTTAACATCCTCATCGAAGGGAACTTTTTCTCGAGCTTTTATTGCTCGAGTTAAAGCACCCCTAGCAGAACGGGTATAGTCGTCCACCTCGTCTGACATTGCGACTATATCCCTCCAAACCCTTTCGGATTCATTCTTGACATGTTCAAGCAGCACAACGGCTGCAGTTTCATTTTTTTCAAAGTTCATTTTTACTTTTCTTTTATTCTTTCATATTTTCTTTTATAGTTTTATGATATGATACATAAAAGACACAAAAATATAACAAAATTTATCGTTCAAACATCAAATATGGAACAAGATAGGATCAATTAAAGATATTCTTTTTAATTTCTTTATACTTCAAAAATCTATATAATTGATCACCGCAGTCTGTAACCCATTGGCTTTCGGAAGTAGGGTCCGGTCTAATAAGTCGAATTATTAAAAGAGCATTTCCCCAATCGTAACAAAAATAATGGAATACAAACTCTATCCCAGCGCTTGTCAATGCTATCAATTTTGGCCCATAAAGTGGGTGGCGCTTATAGACAGCAGGAAATGCTTCAATGGCGTGTGCGCAGGCAATGCTTGCTCGTTTCTGGCCCCATTGCGAATAAGCGTCAGAGACAAGAAAAGTCGTTCGCGGGAGCTTTGTGACGGGCAGAAAGTTGACGATTTCGAAGTGAAGTTCGGCAGGCATAAATCTTCGCGACATCTCTTTACGTTAAACAAATTAAAAAATAAGAAATTATTAAATAAAAATTCGTTGCAAAACGATTAAACAAAAAAGTCAAAAAAAATATTAACAAAATTTATTCAAAAACAAAAATTAAAATCCCTTAAACCCAGCCATAAAATACGAAACTCCCTTCTTCCCTTTAAATTCCTTAATTTTAGCCCCAATCTCAATATTGAGCACAACACCGACAAGTCGCTCCGCTTCTGACTAAAATATTTTTTTGTTAATTTTATTGCTATAAAAAATTACCCATCCAAGCCCCACTTTTTCCAATTTCTCACTTCCAAAAAGTGCCACATTTTCCAACGCGCCTGTCTCATCCGCCAACGCCAGCTTTAAATACAAAAAATTCTCCTTATCCTCCGGACACTTACAGCGTCCCTTGCGGCAGAAAACGCATCCCTTAAAAACGACCTATAAAAATTTCCAAAATATTTTTACCAAATACTCGCAGTATTCGAGTCGTTCAATTTTTGCACGCACTACAAAGTAGCTGTTGACATCTTCATTCACCTCCGCGTTCTTAATCTCAAAAATTGTTGGCATTTTTTCTTTATCTAAATAGTGTTAAATACAAAAGAAAAATTAGCTTAAAATACGAACGGTTGTAATAAACACTTAAAATTCAAAAAAAACACAACAATTAATTTTATTCAACACTTGACAAAATTTTTTCTAAAGGGGTCGGGCAACGTGACGAATCTGGTCATATCCGTTTTTGAGATCGCGCGGCAACATAGCTCAACTAGGGACGGCACGCGGAAAAAAACTAGTTTCCATAGGCCCACGGTTTCTCTGAAAATTAAAAAGTTTATGATTTTTATAAATTTTACCTGTCGCATTTGAAAAAAAAAGCATGAAGTATGGCCTCTACGGGAGAAATAAGAGACTCTTTTTCCCGGACGGACGTCCGGACATCAAAAGACGGAACTCGGACCAAAAAAAGAGCACTTCCGTAGAAGTTGTTGTAGGTCTGGCACCATCCTTCGCGAAAAAAATAAATATAATATTTCATATAGCCGAAGAATTCGACCTGTACAACGCCGTGCAGAAGCATTGTGTATCTACTTATTCGGTGTCGCTTGACACCACAGCACAGCCGGACGTTTTTTTCGACCATGATAAAAGCAAAAAGGGTGATTCGCCCGCTTTCTAAAATAAATTCGGCAAAAGGATGACTGTAGTCTCTATGGATCGCCACCCTATAATTTTTCCCTGCTTTCAACATAATTTCAACTTCCTCCCTTGATCCCGCCCAAAAAAACGCCTCATTCTCAAGCCCATTTTCAAAATAGTTTTGAAAAGAATACATTTTTCTGCACCTCAAAACAAATTAAAAAAAAATAAACAAAATAAACATGCCAAAAACATTTAAGAATAAAAAATAAACAAATAATACAAGTTTATTCAGTAAAACCCAAAAGGCAAGACATTCAAATTGTCATCAATTATTCCTTTCTTCTGTATGGGTCCATAATCCTTCGTGACGTCCTTTGAGAGTATCCGGCTGTCCTTGTTAGGTCCAATCTTTTCCGGATAGCGAAATTGCTTCTTCTGCCCTTCCTTATACTCCAACACCATCCTCTTAAAGTCCTCATAAGTGAGCTCGTTGTCCATGTTCAATGTCATCCCACGTATTTTCGTCTTGTGCCAAACGAGCCCATCCGACTTTTGCCTCAATTTCAACGAGTACTGTTTCGGGCCTTAAAAATAAAATAAGAAATGCAATTATTTTGATTATTACCGGCAGCCACAAACTCCAAAATATCGCAATCCGCATATTCCCGAGTCATCTCCCCCAAAAAATTCCCCTCCTTAAGCGGGCAATCCCCTCTCGGGTGCGTAAAAATTAGCGAATCCGTATCACAATATAACAATTTACACCCGTTTCTCCTATAAACCTTTTGCATATATTCGTACAATTTTATTCTTGCCGCACTCGTAGTCCTTAATAAAAATTATTTAACGACTATTTTTTGAACTAACCACAAAGACAGTATTATATTCGACACGTTATGCTCCTTGATGAATTCCTCCTTCTTTTTGTAAATTACTCGAACCATATTTTCGTTTATACGGGTCGGCTTAGCAAATTCTAAAGTATCATCATTCATAATCTCGTCCCATCTTTTTGCACTGTTGACAAGCTCTGTTGTTGAAAGGGTGTTCCGCATCGAAAACTTTCCCCATAAACTGTTCAGACCCAATTTTGCAATTAATCTCAGCCCCGGGTTCTTCTTAATATTTTCCCGCTCCAAATAAATATCATATTTGGCCCTGTACATGTCGATGAACGCTTGTTTTTCCTCTTTCGTCTGCACATCAGATGGCCATCCCGAAGCTTCAATCTTTATCTTCAAAAACATTCTAACATACCCTTTGAACAACTGACTGTCGAACTCCTCAAAATGATAAGCACGATAAAACCAAACAACCCGGTAGCCCAGTTCCATTGCCTTCCTTAACTCAATCGACGTGAATGTCCCCATCAACGCCCTCTGACTTGCACGATGGTTGCATTTCTTTACATCCTTTGTCATAATGAAATCCTTTTTCTCTCTCTTAGCACAAATACCGCAATTCGGGAAAAGTAACATTTCATCAATGTGGAGGGCCAAAAGGGGATACATCAAATTCTTCGGCGGGATGATTTTCACTTTTAAGAGCCCGTCAAATGGGATATCATCGGGCTGGGTCCACAAAACTTCGGCATTAACTTTTTTGATTTTTGGAATTCCCACGGGGTATGGAGTGTCTTAAAATATATTTTAGAATATTTAGGAAAATATTTTTACCATAGTTAACAAAGGGGTAGAGGGAAATGATATCAAACATTGATATCTCAACATTTTCCGCTTTCTCCGCAAATAGACAAAATGGCATTGTCCTTCCCCCAGAGTACGCGTCCCTTGGATTGATTGGACCTTTGTCCTGCACGTTGTCAAAAAATCGCTTCATTTCTTTATTCTTCTTTAGCTGTTCCTTCACTTCGCATTCCCATAACTGGCAAAGTGTCATTTTCCCACATGCGTCGCTCAAGTGCTCCATTCGTATCTCCGTTCGCCGGTAATTTTCCGCTGCACACAACCCATTAGGCCCTATAGTCCACGGCAAAAAACATTTGGTACACCCGTGCCACGCGCATCCTTGGAACTCGATTATTTTTTTCTGAGCCCCAATCACACAGTCAACTTTAAGACCGCCAAATTCCAATTCTCCCCCATTGCACGCATGACGTACTTTAACCCCGTCTCTGCGGGCCAACCACTCAAAGTATCTGATAGCTATTTTACTTTGATTTTCTGCTCTTTCAAAACTGAAACAATTTGTTAAATGTTGAAAAAGGTCTTAATAACAAACCCGCCCTCCGGAATTATTGGAATGTGCCGCTCCTTGAGAAACTTGGCCCTGAATATTTTCATAACTATGCTAGCAATTGTCACGCTGTCTTTGATAACATCCATATCCTTTGTGATACCCAAAAATAATTTCCGAAATTTTAGCACAGAAGCCATCAAAATTTCAACATCGTTCTCACAATACAATTTTAGTTGTCGTCCTAAAAAATATTGATTTTTTTGTTTATTCTCAAATTATACCTAATTCAAACTCCGTTTCATAATTCTCATTGTACCATTTCTTAAATTTTGCATAATCCTCATTTTTCATGTTTCCGGGGCAATAATCCTCAAAAGGCGGCAGATGTGACAGCCTTCTCCCGAAATTCTCGTTCTTATTAAAGTTGTGCGGGAAGAATAGCTTTGCCGGGATGTCCAATTCCAGTGTTTTTGGCAAATCCGCGAGCTTGTTTTGACTTAAAAGCCAAAAATCCCGAAAGTACACTTTGCCGGCCTTAATCTGATAGATCTTTAAATCTCCCATCATCAGCTCAGTCAAAATCCCTCTGTTGGTCAGCTCACGCAAAACAAAATGTGAATCGAATCTGCCTCCATAATGCGCAAAAGCAACGGTTTCAAAATTTTTGAAACCCATTATCCATCCGACAAATTCACTCAAAGGCTCTAGTCCTTCCGCCACCGACCACGTCATCATCTTGGGTCCTTCTTCACAAATTTCGCATTCCTTCTCTTCTCCGCTGCAAACACTGCACGAAACCGCAGCAGAAACCAGATTTGGCTGATGTTCGCCGTTCACCCTCGTGGTCTCCAGATCGTACGCCACAATCCGATAGTGGGGGAGTTGTGGTCGAATTTTGATCTTCTTTATGAAACATTGACGACCCTGATGAAACACCAAACATTTTTTGCAAAACTTTTCCCCACAGGTGTGCTTAAGGCGCGTTTGATAGGTTTCCCCGCATTTTTTACATTTGTGATACATTTTACAAATTCTTCTTTTGTGAGCCTCAAAACACTCGCTGTTGTAAAATTTCCTATCACACTCTTCACAATAAATCGGCTCATATTCATCCGTACACGGAAAACCAAACCCCATCCTGCAACACTTTTTACACCTTTCCTTGCAATCAATTCGGTGTCTTTCGGCCCGGTCGTATGTAATTTCACAGCTTACACAAAAATTCCGCACTTTGAAAAATTGGCTCACGGACTTAATCCCGTCCCAATGTCCTTCGTGCGTTATCACACACACATCGAATTTTCGCACATTCTCACCTTTAAAAATCGGTTTAAGCCCAATTCTCTGCAAATAGAATCAATAAAACACGAAAACTTTACTTTTTCATACCACGTCAAATGCTACAAGTCGAAACATATCCGGGTAAGTCCGGTCCCAGTAAGCCTGAACAGCTCCGAGGTGTCCAATCCCATAAGATTTTGCTTCGCCATCTATTGCCAAATTCCCCATCAATTCGAAAGCCATTTCTCGTTGTTTTTTTTCCGTTTTCATCATATAACGAAATTTATCCTCCGTTATTCCCCTATTAATCAGTTGGTAATTTCTTGTTAGCTCCAGTGCATAAAAAAGACCTAAATTTTTAATAGACTATGATTTTTTATTATATTTTCTTACAATATTTCCCCGCGGGAGTAGGGATGCGACCTAGCTCCTTAATTTCGACAAACGGGTTAAAACGGAACATTTCAATAAAAAGTGCAGAGTTTTAAAGCAACTAAAAGATTAAAAAGACGATTGTAATTTAAGATAAGTTCGTAAAAACGGTTTATATTTACAGACAAGGCCGAAAAATTAATCAACATTTATTCGAAATAACTAGTATCTATCAGCGAGTCGGTGAAGAATAGGTGGCAACTATGATGGAGAACTGCTGGTTCAAAAGATCCACTTCCCTGTACGATTGTTGGATTTTTACAAATTCGTTCAACACCGCATCGGGAGTGATTTGAAACAGCGGGCGGGCGGGGACTATAATTGGGTCGGACAAAACATCGCAATAAATATTCACCGAGATTTTTTCAATTTTCCGCCCAGTTGTTTCTTTTTTTATGGCATCTTCGATTAATTTTTTAAAAATAGTTTTCAAATTTTTTTCGGCATTTTCGTTTGGCATGTTTTTGAAATAGAAGGTTGTGACGTGTTCATTGATACCGAATTTTTTGTTTTTGTTGACGTGGGTTTCCACTTCTTCGTAGTGTTTCGAGATATCTGGAGACTTTTTAAAAAAATTGCGGGTGTTCCTAGCTCTTCGTTTCTCGGCGGGGACTTGTAGGAAATTTTTAGAGGGCATTCTAAAATTGTTAAGAGACTGATAAATGCTAAAAATATTTAGGGTTTTAATACCCCAACCAAAAAAAGAATACAAAAAACAAAAAGAATTTATTCTCTAATGATAAACGGTAGGGGATTGGAGTGTCACTTCGGCATCTTCTTCATATTCGACAGTTTCGCGAGGTTCGAACCAAAAAGCGCAAAGGATGAGAAGGGCTAGAAGAACAAGTAGAAACGTGAGGACGAGTATCGCAAAGGCAAAACCGGCAAGAAAAATTATAAAGTCGGGCATTTCCTAGAAATTAAATAAACCCCCAAATTATAAGATTAAAATATCTTGGCAATGAAACCGAAACAAAAGTAAGGAGCTCTAACCACAAATTTTTTATTCATTTTCTATGGCAAAACCATAAGACTGCTAGGAAAAAACAGCAAAAACAAAATATGTAGAAAATTCCCAAAATAATTGCTCCTTGTGGTCCGGTCCCAGTAAGCCTGAACAGCTCCGAGGTGTCCAATCCCATAAGATTTTGCTTCGCCATCTATTGCCAAATTCCCCATCAATTCGAAAGCCATTTCTCGTTGTTTTTTTTCCGTTTTCATCATATAACGAAATTTATCCTCCGTTATTCCCCTATTAATCAGTTGGTAATTTCTTGTTAGCTCCAGTGCATAAAAAAGACCTAAATTTTTAATAGACTATGATTTTTTATTATATTTTCTTACAATATTTCCCCGCGGGAGTAGGGATGCGACCTAGCTCCTTAATTTCGACAAACGGGTTAAAACGGAACATTTCAATAAAAAGTGCAGAGTTTTAAAGCAACTAAAAGATTAAAAAGACGATTGTAATTTAAGATAAGTTCGTAAAAACGGTTTATATTTACAGACAAGGCCGAAAAATTAATCAACATTTATTCGAAATAACTAGTATCTATCAGCGAGTCGGTGAAGAATAGGTGGCAACTATGATGGAGAACTGCTGGTTCAAAAGATCCACTTCCCTGTACGATTGTTGGATTTTTACAAATTCGTTCAACACCGCATCGGGAGTGATTTGAAACAGCGGGTGGGCGGGGACTATAATTGGGTCGGACAAAACATCGCAATAAATATTCACCGAGATTTTTTCAATTTTCCGCCCAGTTGTTTCTTTTTTTATGGCATCTTCGATTAATTTTTTAAAAATAGTTTTCAAATTTTTTTCGGCATTTTCGTTTGGCATGTTTTTGAAATAGAAGGTTGTGACGTGTTCATTGATACCGAATTTTTTGTTTTTGTTGACGTGGGTTTCCACTTCTTCGTAGTGTTTCGAGATATCTGGAGACTTTTTAAAAAAATTGCGGGTGTTCCTAGCTCTTCGTTTCTCGGCGGGGACTTGTAGGAAATTTTTAGAGGGCATTCTAAAATTGTTAAGAGACTGATAAATGCTAAAAATATTTAGGGTTTTAATACCCCAACCAAAAAAAGAATACAAAAAACAAAAAGAATTTATTCTCTAATGATAAACGGTAGGGGATTGGAGTGTCACTTCGGCATCTTCTTCATATTCGACAGTTTCGCGAGGTTCGAACCAAAAAGCGCAAAGGATGAGAAGGGCTAGAAGAACAAGTAGAAACGTGAGGACGAGTATCGCAAAGGCAAAACCGGCAAGAAAAATTATAAAGTCGGGCATTTCCTAGAAATTAAATAAACCCCCAAATTATAAGATTAAAATATCTTGGCAATGAAACCGAAACAAAAGTAAGGAGCTCTAACCACAAATTTTTTATTCATTTTCTATGGCAAAACCATAAGACTGCTAGGAAAAAACAGCAAAAACAAAATATGTAGAAAATTCCCAAAATAATTGCTCCTTGTGTTTGTTCGAATTGTTCAGCGGCAAAAATCTCATGGTCGTTTAAATACATTTTTTTTGTCTAAAAATCCCTTAGTTTGTTGAGAAAATTAAAGTTCCAATAACTCGGACCAAACCGAACCTCCAAAAAACAAAATCTCAACAAAAATTTTTATGATCGCTTTGAACTGTCAATTCAGATCGGAAAAAAACTTGTGATTTCCGGCATCCCTCTTTCTCAGCGCCTTGGACCTCGCTGCAATCGTGGATCAACCGGTCGTCCGTGCCACGGTCTGATGGGCCACCGAACCTGGATCTGAGAGAAGATGCAATTGAAATGAATTAAGTTAAACAGAAAAAATGATTCACCCTGTTGAGCGGTATTGGGCGTGCTTGTGCCACGGGATTTTGGGCAACAAATTGCTGTTGCGCATGTTGCCACTGAAAAATTGGACAATTAGAATGGAAATTTTGGCTTGGTCGAAAAAACTACCGGCAGCGGTGGCGGCGGTATGTGCACGGGATGGAGCTGAAAAAATGCGCAAAAGATTAGAGCTTGCGTTGGTATGTTAGCACAACTACCGCAACCGGCGGCGGTTGCATGTGAAACGGTTGCTGCTGCCAGCCCTAAAATCAGAAATTACAACAGGATATAAGAGGGCGGACAACGCTACCGGTGGAGGGGGTTGCATGAAAAGCTGTTGGACCTGAAAAATGAGCTCGGAATATTTTAAATCAATTTTTGGAATGAGCAAAAAAAATACCCCTGGTGGTGGAGGCGGCAAAAAAAGCGTTGGCCGACGGGTGGCAAAGGCGCCATATGAAACTGATGTGCCTGCAAAAGCTCGGAATGTTAGAAAATGAAGTTTGGCAGAATGATACCGGCAGATGGGGTGGTGGCAGGTAAACATGATGCATCTTAAAAAAATGTCAAAATTAGAACAGCATTTTGGCTTGGAACTCGACCGCTTGCGGTGGAGGTGGGGGCTGCATGTGCCCATTTGGCAAAAAAACAACATTCTAGAAAACAAAACAATAGAAAAAATCGCCTAAGGTCATAAAATTATAAGCTACCTGGTGGTGTAGCGGTTCCGGGCCCAAATCTTCCACTTCACCAAAACCATCATCATTTTCTTGCTCATCCTCAAGGCCCGGTGGCGGGGGTTCATTGCCTGCAATAGCTTTCCATCAGTGTGTTTCAGTTCCATATTTTTTGGGTTTAACCATAGTTCTGTGGCGGTGCGATCTCTTGGCCTATTACTGGGATATGCATCTGGACTCCGGGGCTTGGTGGTGGGGAGCCGGGAGGTGTTGGAATCGGCATGGGCTTGGGCCGGTTTTCGAGCACCCAGTTGCTGAATGTCAGGGTATGTTCAGATTGGGAAAATGGGGGTTACTTAAACGCGCTCAAAATGTTTGGGTTGTATGGTGCTGTGGCATTAAAGCGCGTAGCATTTTCAAAATAGAGCGGGCCGTAGCCCTTGGAAAAGTTGAAGGCCATGTTAGTAGTTTTGGCTGAAATCGGGGCGGCATTTAAAAAGACATAATAAAGAAAAAATTAGAAAGTGCGTTTCAAGAATGCCAAAAATAGCCAAAAATGCAAAACTTTTTAATAATTCGGTTGAAAATTGGGGCAGCATCGGTGGGCAGAATAAAGAGAAAGAAAAATAGAGGAATATAGGCAGTGGAAAATAATGTACGTATTAAGAACGCCTAAAATAGCCAATGGAAAAAAGAATTGCCTTTTAATTAAATTGGCTGAAAATTGGGAGGGGATTTGAGACGACCGAATATTGCAAATGACATAAAGTTTGAGATCTTGCCTGATACGCCTTGTCCCATGTTGATGTGCCAGCCACCCCGCCCATTTCCTATTTGCCAAAAAAACGACCCTGAAACTATGAAAGAACGAGAATGATTAGTTTGAAGAGGCCAATCGCTAGATGACAGGTTGCAGCAGAAAAAAAGGCTGCAGAACGAATTGCCATTCGGAGGCACGAAGTGCCCTCCTCCGAGTCACGTTTAAGTTGGAATGCGACGCCAAATATTGTGAAGATAAAACAATGCCGAATCAATGAATGGTCTGCCCCGGAGCAAAATGGTCTCCCTCGCATACTTTGATTGACAGGCCTCGGCCATAAAAAACTGCGCCCGTGACAGGTGTGAAAACGTGATTGATGGGTTTGTGCACTGAGCGAATTTGGAACGTTGAAATGAAATGAAAATTTTTTTGATGATTAATGGGTTTTAAGATGTGGAAATTAGGATGACATGAAAATATGAAAAATAAGATTTTTGGACTAATTTTTTGGGTCGATTTTTGGGGCCGGATTTCTAGCCAGGGATTCTATTTCTTTTCAATATCTGAATCTTTTACCCAGCTATTTGGTTTATTTGTGTCTGCTATCCATCGTACGAAATGTTCTTTGGCCCCTTTTCGAACTCGTGTTTTTAAAATCTCAGCAAGACGGGCGTTCTCCGATACCCTTACAAGCTCCTCATTATAGAAAATACCTTTTATGTTTTCACCGTTAAGATCTTCAATACGATAAGATTGGGGTACGGTCGAAAGGACTTTAGCAATTTTGAATATTTCCTCTGTAAAATTCGGATAATAACCTTTTGCAAATGTTCCTTTTTCTTTGGTAATTCTTACCGTTTCTCCGATTTTGAATTTTGGTTCGATTTTTGGCATTTCCTTGTCTCCATACATTTTTTCCCATAATGCTCTGGCATTTTCAAAATTTACTGAGGTTGGTTTCATCCCCGTTGTTCGATGAACACTATTATTTATGTTTTTAACAATTTCATCTATAACATCAATCCATCTACGGGTGTCATTCTTTGTGAAATATTTGTAAAGCCGCTCCTTTATTGTTCGATTAGCCCTTTCCACGACACCGGCGTGGAGATGGGGGCTATACATGACATTTTTTATTATGGTTTTGTCCTCAAAATATCTTTTCATTTTGTTAGCTTGAAATTCTAACCCACTATCACTATATATTTTTATTGGTAAAACATTGGCCTTTTTGAATATTGTTTCAAACGCCTCTATCATATCTTCACTCCTCTTTGATTTAGCCGGGGCAACAAAAAGCATTCGACTCAGAACCTCTATGCAGACTAATAAATATTTATATCCGTTGTTATATTGTTTTAATTGGTCAAAAATACAAAGGTCGCATTGCCAATCGGTATGAAAACCGGTAGGTATTGTCTTCAGTTTTGGAAATCTTTTTCTAATAGGTTTATGGAGTGTGTAAGTTTTCTGTTTTTCGAGAAAATTGGTAACGTGCTCCATTTTAATTTTTGGATTTATCTTCCTTGCTTCTTCTAAAATTTTATTTACCCCCGCAAAACTTGCGGGGGATTTGAGATCGTAATAAACTTTTGATATAATTCTATCTATAGCCTTGCCCATATTGTTGGTTTATAAAGCTTATTTTCTCGAAGGATACCGATTGTTTTTATAGGTTTTATCCTGACAAAAAAAACCATCAGATATTCCTACAGAGATATATTCAATATCTCTCGCGGATCGGGGGGGGGGGGGGGTTATGAGTTGACGGGTCGGGATTTTACACCGGGATTGTGGGTTCAACACTTCTGTCCCATCGACAACCGACCCCGCAGCACAAGAAGCTAATCACCGGCAGAGCAGATGGGGCCTCAGATGGCCATAATACATTTCAGCGCCAGAATTATTATAATACATGGGTCCAGGTCATTTTAGTCTTTCATTTTTTTATTCTCTGGAATAAAAAATCCAATTTTGCTCCCTCCATGGAACCCTCCCCCCGTCTACTTGGAAGGTTAAAGATAGGGTAAGACGGCAAACCCCAGGTTCCGTGCGGTGGTGGGACAGTTGGGCACGTAATCCCAAGCGGTATCAAACCACGGGCCATAGCCAGCAGAGAGTCAGTGTCGACGGCTGCTCGTGTTGTACCCCCATTTTACGGTGAACGGAAAATTGGGCACCGGAAAATTGGGCACCGAAGATTCTTGGAAATTGGGCACCGAAAATTGGGCACCATGGAAAATTGGGCACTGATTAAAAAAGCAGAAAATTGGGCACCGAAAAGTGGGCATCACTTTGGAAAATTGGGCACCAAAATTGAAACAAAATGGTTAAAATAACTAATTTGTAAAAAATAAATAAACTTTAAATGAGCTTTTTTTATAAAGTAAAAGATTAAGTTTTGAAAACAACAACAGTTTTTAAAAAGATCAAACGGGGCTTGGCATACGGTAACTAATGGCGCTCATAAAATCCAATGGAGCCCTTGCACCACGAGTGTGGTATATCTCAAACAAATTTTGATCTTGTTCAAAAATATTCTGCTTTTTGTTTCTTGCCCTTGCCGCGAATCTCATTAACCGGAGATCAGGTCTGTGTCGATTCGATTTTCGAATTTCTTTTCGACGTTTTTTTCCTTTCGATTTCGACAAAAAGGTGCTGTTTTTCGAAAATAATTTCGAAAGTCGGAGGTCCCGGTTTTTAAATTTTTGCCGAGTAGGCAGTGGTCTTGCGAACTCTTTGACAAAATTTCTACTTTACATGAGTCCCACAGGGAAATTGTTAGCTCAGTGGTTTGTCTTTTCTATGGTGTGTTTTGGGTTCAAACCCGCTTCACTGCGATTATTTTTTTAACCTTTTTTAAGCCTTCACAATCTTTTTCCCATTAGAGTGCGGCAAAATCGCATTTGCGGGTTCCCGCTGCGGGATTTTTTCTGAAATCTTTGCAGGACCAAATCCCGCAAAAAGTGCGGGATTGCGGAGTGTGAGCCCGCAAAATCCCGCGCGGGATCCGGTCCCGCGCACTCTATTTCCCATTAACGGAACATTTTTAATGATTTTCAAATATTTTTAAATTAAAATGCGAGCAAAAAAGACAGCCGGGCATCCTCCACTCTTATGTAAAACCAATTTTTTCCCCGAAATTACGAAGAAAAATGCTTAATTTTGCTAAACTTTTGATGAAATTTCTTAACAAAATTGAATCAAAAGTACAAAAAATTTTCTCGGCGGCGCCTATCGGCACCGCCGAATTTACAATTAATTCTATTGCGAAAAGATTTTTATAATATTTTTTAAGGTAAATTATAGTGAATAAAACATGAAAGTTTGGATATTAATTATTATTCCATTTTTTGCGACGAATTTGATCAAAAATGCTAATTCTGTGGGAGAACGCGGCGGACAAGGACCAAAACTTTACAAATCATTTGATGAAATATTTGGAAAAGGCTGGGATGATGAAAGTAACTGTCGTCATGTTAAAGAAGAAGTTCAAGACGGACAAGCTCCAATCACTTCTGATCAGAAAAATATTGAAGATAAAATATTGAAACAGAAATTTGATGAAATTTATGATAAAAATTGGTCGGAAGACGAAACAATTCAGCGCCAGATCAAAATGAAAGTGTTGATGAACAGCAAAATGCTTCTAATGAATGCGAAAAAATTGAATCTGATCAGCAAAAACATGAAATAATTCAAAAATTCCGTGAAATGAAAAATAATTATCGTGAAAAAAACAAACGCGCACACTCAGCCAAAGAATGGAAGCAAATTGACGCCAAAATATCAAATGATTTGGGTGTAAGTCGCTATAAATTATATAAATGGAAGAAAGAATTAGGTTTAAAGCAGACATTTTCTGATTTTGAAAAAGGCCAAATTTTGAAACAATTTGATGAAATAAAAGAAGAAAACGCGAAAATGAGTGATTGTGACATTGCTAATTTGTTAAATATCTCAGGAAGCAATTATGTAAATGGAAAAAACAATTTAAAGATGAAATTAAGAATCTTTAAAAATATACGGACTTTGAGATAAACTTGCGAGTTGTCAGATAATTTCTGTCACACCAATGTACCAAAATAAAATCATTTAAAAAAATTGATTTTGTTGGCAAAAAAAAAACTTCACATTTTTGATTTTGGCCGCTTTTAAGTAGGGTTGGACAAAACCCGATATTATCCGGGTCCCCCGGATAGCTCAAAAACCCCCGGATACCGGTCCCGGATAACCCGGGTTTGTCCAATCCTACTTTTAAGCTCTTATGGTACTTATTCTTTCTGTGTCCGCACTTTAAATTTTAAAAAAGGCAACAAAAACGCTAAAAAGGTGTTTCTAGGGGTATTGGGGGCAGTGAAGCCGATTCTGGCATCCATTTCAACCATCTCCGAACCCCGGACCCGAATTTAAACAATTTTCAAAAATTCAAATTTAAAAACAAATTGATTTGTTATTGTAACTTTTTATCGGCTTTGAAAAAACTAGATTCTAAACATATTTATAGTGTGTAAACAATTTCAAAAGTTTCTTAAATTTCCCAATTTTTTTAAATTTAGATACAAGTTACTAGTTTCTCATTTCATTTTTTAATTGACGAATTCACTGACTATTTAAAAAATGTATAACTTTGTTCAAAGTTGAGTGAGACAAAAGCCAATTGGCAAAATACCATCGATGACAACTAGGACAAACTCAGTTAAAATGCCAACTGGTCAAAATGCCAACCAGATCAATAACGGTAAAATGCCACACCAGATTAATAACGAGCAAAATGCCAACCAGGTCAATAACGAGCAAAATGCCAACCAGATCAATAACGAGCAAAATGCCAACCAGATCAATAACGAGCAAAATGCCAACCAGATCAATAACGAGCAAAATGCCAACCAGATCAATAACGAGCAAAATGCCAACCAGATCAATAACGAGCAAAATGTCAACCAGATCAATAACGAGCAAAATGCCAACCAGGTCAATAACGAGCAAAATGCCAACCAGGTCAATAACGAGCAAAATGCCAACCAGGTCAATAACGAGCAAAATGCCAACCAGATCAATAACGAGCAAAATGCCAACCAGATCAATAACGAGCAAAATGCCAACCAGATCAATAACGAGCAAAATGCCAACCAGATCAATAACGAGCAAAACGCCAACCAGATCAATAACGAGCAAAATGCCACCAGATCAATAACGGTCAAAATGCCACACCAGATCAATAACGAGCAAAATGCCAACCAGATCAATAACGAGCAAAATGCCAACCAGGTCAATAACGAGCAAAATGCCAACCAGATCAATAACGAGCAAAATGCCAACCAGATCAATAACGAGCAAAATGCCAACCAGGTCAATAACGAGCAAAATGCCAACCAGGTCAATAACGAGCAAAATGCCAACCAGTTCAATAACGAGCAAAATGCCAACCAGATCAATAACGAGCAAAATGCCAACCAGATCAATAACGAGCAAAATGCCAACCAGATCAATAACGAGCAAAATGCCACCAGATCAATAACGGTCAAAATGCCACACCAGATTAATAACGACAAAATGCCAACCAGACCAATAAAACGGTTAAAATGCCAATTGCGCCAAAATTTTTACTTTAAAACAAAGATTAATTGATTGTTAATTAATAAATGCATTGACCCCAAAATTTGATCAGAAGACCGGGACATAAATATGAAAAGCATTGAAAATCAAAAAAAAATTCAGATCAGCGAATACGTTTGTTCAATTTAAAGTCGCATTGAAATGTTTTTCATTTTATATGGTCTCGGTTCAGTTTTAATTTGAGACAACTCGAAAAAACGGACAAAAGGTCTCATAAACGGAAATCGGACTAAATGCCCCCTTGCCCACGAAAATAAATTTTAGATTGGACTAAGTTATTTTAAGTTCAGAATTTTGAAAAAGCCGGGCCCGGGTACACGCATTTCTCAGCCCAAACCACCAATTTCAAACTTGAAATCTCGAAAGTATCTCGTGAAATTATACGGTATTCGAGATTTTTCCATGATTCGCGATCAAAATTTCGATTTTAGATTTGTTTGGTCACTTTACCCATTTTTGTGCTGACAGATCAACAATGACAAATGGCCGGATAATTTTAATTGATAGGAGGAAATGGCGACTTTTAAGCACAGCGCGACGTCCCGTGAATTGAGAGGTAAGATCGGGAGTGGTTCTAAGATAATTAATGAGCTTGTTAAGAGATTAGATCCAAAAATACGAATACCTCGCACAATTTTTATTAAATCGTGTTCAACACGCCTTATTCGGTGAGCAACAGTGGAAACAAGTTGGATTCGATGCTTTAGAAGCTGAAATCTGACTCTTTTTTTTCCAGGGCGAAAATTTAGTATTTTAAAATTTGTTGCATTTGCTATTAAAAATCGATCGCCATTTTTATAAAATGATAAATTAGTAGGAATATTTATGAGATGTCAGTAATATTATTGATTCGGGCGAGATAGTTATTAAAGAATATGATTTATATGAATGCCCATTTCAATTGAGGGCTGCCATTTATTGTTTATACATTTTTTGTCAAAGCTAATAAAATTTATTAATATTTTCTTCGAATATTTCTTATTCTTAAAATTTAAATTTTTAAGAGACTAGTTCTTAACATATCGATTTTCCGTTAAATATTAAGTTAATTGGAATTTCATATATACCAATGCCCCTAAATTCAGAGGTTATCTTGCCAAAATAAAATGGAAGAGTTTTGGAATTTAATTTTGGTTTTACTCTTTGCAATAAATTCATTGGACAAAGCCGTTTCCGTACAATTGGAGGAATTGCCACTCCAAACATTTGACGAATTATTCGTAGAAGAATGGTTGGACAAAGATGAAGCCGAAGATTTGAATAGGCCGCCAACAAACTTTGGACAAAATGTCCATCACTAAATCGACCGACAGAACACCCAAATTGGACAAATTGAACCCAATTCAAATGATCAGAATCCTCCTCTCACAGAGTCTGATCACTCTGATAATGCCAATTCAAGCAAAAACATTGCTGAAGATGAGCAAAAACGTGAAATTATTGACAAATTTAACGCAATTAAAGACAAATTTAAGCAAAAAGGAAAATATTCAACAAAAGAATGGAATCAAATTGAGGAGAAAATTGCTAAACATTTAAAAGTCAATCGCACAAAAATATATGAATGGAAAAAAGAATTTGGCCTAAGTCGACATAACTTTGGGAAGAAAAAAGAAAACCGTAAACATTTGGTAGAGAAATTTGATCAAAAGAAAGCCGAGTTAAAGCGGGACGGATTCAAAAACACTTATCCAAATCAAATAAATGAAACTGTTGCAAAAGAGTTGGGGCTTAGTTTTGTAACAATTTACGCTTGGAAAAGTGAACTTGGCCAAAGCAGTGAGTATTTGGAGCCCAATTTTATTACCGTATAACCTAAAATAGAACGCCCGGGAGTTCTATTTTTCAACCCCCCCCCCCCCCAAAAAGGGGAGTTCTATTTTAGGGGGGCGTTTTATTTTAGGTTATACGGCATATTCATCTTAAAATCATTTTTTACAGAATCAAATAAACACTCCCACAGCGAACAAAAGGAATTAATGAAACGTTATTATACAATTAAGGACCAAAATCCTAAAATTAGTGATGAGAACATTGCCAAAATGCTGAATATTGTATCACGCACTTTGTGTAGATGGAAAAAGCAATTTAAACAACAGCAATTGCATCCAAATTCTGCCGATGGGCATTCTGTGGAAGAGAATTTTGGGCCAACTATATATGGGAATTCGGAGATGAATAAATTGTTTCAATGATTTGGGAAAAAAACAATTGGGCAATGATTTTAATTGAAAAGAATCTTTGTACTAAAATAGGATTCGATCTTTGCTTTTTTGGTCTTGTAATTTTGTGCTTTTTAAACCATTTTGAGTAAAATATTATGTTTCCTTAGGTGAATATTTCAAATTTTGAAAGTGTTGGGGGGATTCGTACGTGGACATTAACTTGGCCCTCGTTCTACCAACCGTCATAGTCACAGCAATCGAGGCATAAAACGTGGGCACAAATTAAACAGATAATATCGCACAATATGCTAGTCGAGAGATGCCTTTAAAAGAATGAAATGATTTTTGCAACAAAAAAAAACAGTCCTTGGATGATCCAATATGGCTCATTTTATATAGAAAAAGAAAATTATTAAATTTTGGCCGTAGGGGGGGGGGGGGACTTTTATTTTAGTTAGTCGACTCCCTCCTCTCAATGAAGAAATTACGCAGCAGGGCTGTCGATATCGTCTCCTCAAAAATACGAATCAGTTGATTAAATAACATATTTTCAAACAATTTTTTTAATAAAAATATTTTACACAAATTTTGACTAAACGGGTTTCCAGATTAAAATCGCTGCTAATTTTGCACAATTTTCTTATATTGTCTATATTCTCGGTAATCCTAAAAATAGGGTTCCGAAATTTTTTTTAAATTGGATTAAAAATTTGCGTCCGGGGGTTTTTGAGGGTGCTTATCACGAATCTAACATCAGTTTGTCAAAACAGTCAAAGAATTTAAAACAATTAAAAGACATATATATTTTTTTGATTTTCTAAGCAAAATAATATTGCCTGTAATTGTTCGAATTTTTTAATTAGAAGAATTTGGCTTTGAACGATTTCTTCATTTCAGGAAATCAATATAAGCATTGGATTAATAAACAGTTGCTTTTTATTGACAAAAACTAGTTTATTACAAAAATTATTAACATTGAGTTTTCCATCTTTTTAAACTGCATATTGAGATTTTCAACAAATCAGCAATGTCACAATCACTCATTTTCTGATTTTCTCTTTTTATTTTGGCATATTTCTTTAAAATTCCAATTTTTGTCGCTTCAGAAAACCTTTTAAAGGTGACAGAAAGGCCAAATTCGCGCTTCCATCGAATAATTGTGGCAGTAGAAACGCCCAATTTTTTTGCAATTTTCTCATCGAGTTCTTTCATTGAAATGTTTTTGAGTTTTGCCTTTTTACATTTTCTTTTTATCTCATCAAATTGTTTTATAATTTTACAGTTTCTGAAACTCAGAAAACTTTGAGTTAACTTTGTTTCTTCGACTTAGACCCAATTTTTTGAGCCATTTGTAAATTGTTGTGCGACTTACACCCAAACCATTTGATATTTTTATCGTCAATTTGAGCCCATTCATTTTTAGAATATTTTCTTTTTTTCTTATAATCTTCTTTCATTTCACGGAATTTTTGAATAATTTCACGTTTTTGCTGATCAGACTCAATTTTTTCACATTTATTAGGACTCATTTTGCAGTTCATCAACATTTTGATGTTGATCTGGCGCTGAATTGTTTTTCGTCTTCCGACCAATTTTCATCATAAATTTCATCAAATTTCTGTTTCAATATTTTGTCCTCAATATTTTTCTGATCAGAAGTGATTTGGGGCTTGTCCGTCTTGAACTTCTTCTTTAACATGACGACAGTTCAAGTCTTTTGAATCATTACTTTCATCATCCCAGCCTTTTCCAAATATTTCATCAAATGATTTGTAAAGTTTTAATTCTTTTCCGCCTTCGCCCACAGAATTGGCATTTTTTATTAAATTCGTCGCAAAGAATGGAATAATAATTAATAGCAGAAATTTCATTTTTTTTGACTAAACTTAAGTAAAATATTATAATTAAATCTTTTGATAATAGAATTAATTTCATATTGAAAATATGGCCAATCAAATTGATACAATCTATGAACAAAAGTGAACATTCATAAAAATTGCTAAAATGTGGAGAATAAATGGGTCGGTTGGGCATTCTTAGGGCGAGAGAGGGCGACGAGGGCATTCACATGCAATTGCCAAAAAGATTTTGAGGGGAGAGAATAAATGGGTGGGAATAATATGCCAATCAATTTTTGATTGACCACATTTTCAATAAAAATAATTCTATTACTAAAAGATTTATTTATTAATATTTTATTTAAGTTTAGTCAATAAAACATGAAAAATTGCTATTAATTATTATTATTTCATTCATTGCGACAAAAACTAGAGTTGGGCCCCCGACGTCTGGGGTGAGAATTGCGGGTTCGGGGCTTTTTGGGGCAGGACTTTTTGTCAAAAAGTACGCAAGTCCACTGCCCTGTCCTTGGCAAAAATAATTTTGTCGTTCGTCGATGATGCCATCTTTAGGGGTGTATGTTAACCCAGAACCCAACTCGGAGTTAGGGTTCGGGGTCGGGGTTCGCGGGGTTGGAAGTGTCGGGGACGGGGCCAACCCCCTCAACCCCCTCAACTCCGAGGGAGCACAACAATTTTAAACACAATTTCGCAATTTGTAAATTTTTTGATTTGCTGGGAAAAATTTGATTTACTTATGCAACGTATTTTGTCAAAATTAATTGAAAAGTTATTTGTTTGAATAATATTCATTCACATGATTTGCGTGTTTGGTTAATTTTTTTTATTTTGTGTTGTTTTGGTTAATTATTATTATTTATATTTGCCTAATTTTTGTGTAGTGATAATAAATTTTATTCAATGATTTCTGCTTTTCCTCTTCCGCGCGCAGCCTCGTCCCTGGACTGATCTTGCGGCGAAGACATGGAATGCGCAGATCACATCCACGGATACTTGTTCGATTTCTGCCTCTGAAAGTGTCGGGGACGGGGCCGGTGAAAACCCCGAAAAATGGACTAAATTTGCGGGGTCGGGGACGGAGTCGGGGGCCTAACCCTAATTTTAACATTTGTTGGAAAATTGAATAAATTTGAAAAATTAACCGCCAGGCCAACACATCGATCTTGGTCATCTCAGCGCCAGCCCTTTGAGATTGGGATGGATTTCACAAAGTTAAGCCCATTATTTGGTCCACTGGTTTTTCTTAAATAAGCCGGTTGTCAGGTAAGTTTTATGAATTTGACCGAAGCTGAGCTTTGGCTTAGAAGGCGTCGGTGAGTCAAGATCTATGGATGTGACGGAGACAGCCTTTTCTGTATCATCCACGTTTACGCTTGGATCACGCAAACGCTTGGATTTGCGCCGTGGAGTCTCCTCATTGTCACCGCCGCCGTAAAGCCTGGACTTAATTGTTGTTTTAACAGCCAGTTGCTGATCCATAGTCAATGATTGGCCGCACATGGCGAGTATAAGTCGCTTCAAGAACACAACTGCAGTCTTGTCTCCTTTCTGCATCAAAGACAGAAACTTGTCGAGCCGCGTAGCAGAATTGTTAAAAAATCGATGATGAAGCAATTGAAGTTGAAGACAATTTTTTATTATCGATAGTGCAAAAATTTCCTTGAAAAAATTTCGGATCGGATATTTTGGAAATACCGGGATTTTTGGCTTTTCGGATTTCGGATTTAAAATCGTTGTGGATTTTTAGGATTTTGGAATTCGGATGCCCGGACAATTGGAATTGGGATTGTTACAAAACGTATTTGTTGGCTTTCCAACTATCTATGTACATTAATTTTTATTTAATTTTTTCCAATTTTATAAGAAGTTTTTATACAACTGTATTTAAAGAAGCGAAAATTCATCTTTAAAAAAATTTCAACATAGTCCGACCACAACCAAAAAATCTCGATTTATCACAAAGTCCGAATATTTTTAGAGGTTCGTAATTTTCTCTTTAAATTGTTTTTTCCAAGTACTTAGGCTTCCTGTTGAAATCTTTAACATTTTAGCAATAACGGCATCTGTCATTTTCGGATTTTTCCCTTTTATTTTGGCATATTTCTTCAAAATTCCGATTTTTGTTGCATCCGATTTATTGCTGCCAGAAAGCCCAAATTTTCGCTTCCATTCATAAATTGTTTTGGAACAAACGCCCAATTTTTTTGCCATTTTTTCTTCAAGTTCATGCATTAAAATGTTTTTGGTTTTTGCCTTTTTACATTTGCTTTTTATTTCATCAAATTGTTTTAAAATTTCACGTTTTTCTAACTCAGAAAACTTTGATTTAAACATTGTTTTACGACTTAAGCCGAATTCTTTCATCCATTTATACAATTTTGTGCGATTAACCCCCAAACCATTTGATATATTTGTCTCAATTTGATTCCATTCTTTGGCTGAGTGTGCGCGTTTGTTTTTTTTCCGATAATTATCTTTCATTTCACGGAATTTTTGAATAACTTCACTTTTTTGTTGTTCAGATTTAATTTCACATTTTTTGGACTCATTTTGTTGTTCATTAACACTCTCATCTTGATCAGTTGAAATATTTTGATCAGACAAATGTTTCTTAGAATTGTTCTGATCAAGATCATCAGGGGATGGCGCTGAATTGTTTTCGTCTTCCGACCAATTTTTATCATAAATTTCATCAAATTTCTGGTTCAATATTTCAGCCTCAAGATTTTTCTGATCAGAAGTGTTTGGAGATTGTCCGTCTTGAACTTCTTCTTTAACATGACGACAGTTCAAGTCTTGTGAATCATTACTTTCATCATCCCAGCCTTTTCCAAATATTTCATCAAAAGATTTATAAAGTTTTGGCTCTTGTCCGCCTTCGCCCACAGAAATGGCATTTTTGATCAAATTCGTTGCAAAGAATGAAATAATAATTAATAGCAGAAATTTCATTTTTTTTGACTAAACTTAAATAAAATATTAATAAATAAATCTTTTAGCAATAGAATTAATTTTTATTGAAAATTTGGCTACTCAAATTGATTGGCAGATTATTTCCACGTATTTCTTCTCCCCCTCAATTGTTTTTGGCAACATGTGAATGCAAACGGTTAGATTTTGAGTTGGTGAAGTGTGCGGCACTGAAGTGTGCGGCACTGAAGTGATATGTACCAGTTAAAATACCGGATTTTTTTCCAAATTTATTCAACTTTCTATAATGTTAAAATAATATGCAAAAAAGGCTTAAAATTTAATTAGACGTAGAAAGAAAACATTAAATGTTAAGCAAATTAGAGCACTAAAAGTGCCATTTTTTGTGAATATTTCAGTTTTTGGTGAATACCGATCCCAGCCCCGCTGATCACTAAACTGACCTCAGCAAATTGTAAAATGATCCGCAAGCAAAAATTTAAAATAAAATACAACAGTTCACTCTGAGCCTAACAAAAGCTTAATTTTTTTTTAAAGTTAGCGAATTTTGGTTGCAAATCTCGTCGTGGTGTTGAGAATTTTTACTATTAGCCCTTATCGATTCCGATTCGAGACGCTGGTCCCGATCCCGGCTTTCACAATCTCGGTCCCGGTTTTTCTCAAAAATCCCGGCCTCAGAGGTTTCAATGCACAAGAACCCGTCGTCTCCTCTGCTTCTTGGCGGTGATCCTTATCTTCACCATTGCGGGTCATCAATCGGGGGAGGGGACCAATGTCCCTCATCAATCGGGGGGGGGGGGCAATTTGGTCACTCGCCCCCGATAGTAGTGTAAGGACACACGGAGGTAGCCATCTGAGAACTAAGTACCAGATGACTAGATTAACCTTAAACCTTAAATTACCCGGGAGCTTCCTGGTAATGAAATGTCCGGCGCTCAGATGTCCACCCCCTCCCCCGAACCCCCTCAACCGCCACCCCCCCACCCGCACCCTCAACCCCTCACCCCAACCCCCCACCCCAACCCCGAGGCAGCACAACAATTTTAAACACAATTTCGCAATTTGTAATTTTTATTAATTTAACTAATTATTTTAATATATTAAACATTTTAACGTACCTGCAAAAGCGCAATTACAGACTATGGCTGCTACGAAAAAATGTTATGGAACAAAACCCCGCAAAAACAAGAAAGCATCTTGATTTCTCTTTTCTTTCAAGGGCAACATTACAATAAAGCATCAGAAACAATACAAATTTTGTTGTAAAAAAACTAAAGTAGGTCCTAAGCAACAAAGAAACAGGAAAAATTTGGCAAAAGCGTACTTTTGGCAAAATTGGTGTAAAAACATTGAACTGCTGCTCACAAACGTTAAGTTAACGAAAAACAAAACATAATAAATTTGTTGTGTAAAAAACATTAAACTATGCGTCAGCAGTGTTGCCCTAAGAATCCCGGTGTCCAAAGGGATTCGAACCTGCGCTCGTCCACCTACACACTAACCAGTCGGCCACATCAACACTGAAGCGAATGGATTATAAGGCATTGAGGAGGCGAACAATTTCGTCAGATGTTTTGATTTTGCTGGGAAAATTTGATTTACTTATGCAACGTATTTTGGTCAAAATTAATCGAAAAGTTATTTGTTTGAATAATATTTGTTGACATGATTTGCGTGTTTGGTCAATTATTTTGTGTTTTGGTTATACTCTTATTTGCATTTTAATTAATTATTATTATTTATATTTGCCTAATTTTTGTGTAAATAAATTTTATTCAATGATACGAAGGAGAGGTCGGATTATAAGGTGAGGCAACATATGTATAATTAAAATTAGGAACATATTTTGGGGGTGTAGTGCTTTCGTTTTGCTCTGGCCGTATCGGTCTTTAATTTATTTTTTTTTGGAGCGATTGTTGGCATTTCAAAACGGTCAAGAAAATCTTGATCAAGCCTCAATTATTTTTTCTGAAGCTTTTAGTTTCGTTCATTAATTCCCTTTTTCGATCTTTCAACTTGTTCTTTCTGCTTTATCTCTTCCGCGCGCAGCCTCGTCCCTGGACTGATCTTGGCGAGGATGCCCCCTCTTTTCTCCTCGACTCTACCGTCTCTCATACCCTCTCTTTAGATCATAAAACCTATTTAAACGTTTAGCAAAATTTGACATAATAACCAAATCATTCCTTCGAAAATGGCTTCAAAAGAGGACGAGTACTAATATCTTTTAAAGGTTTGCATATTTAGCTTTTTTTAAATTTAAACACAAGAATGTTTTGTTTTCTTCATTTCTTTTAGCGGTTTGTTTGACGACGTGGGCGTCGGCAAGTCTAACCTGCTGTCCCGATTTATGTGCAACGAGTTCAACTTGGAGAGTAAGCCGATCATCAGGGTCGAGTTCGCCACCAGAAGAAGCATTCAGGTTTAAAAAAACCGTTTAAATGTTTTCGTGGATTTGGGTCCGCAATATCCGATTAAATTTTTGTCAAAAAACAACTACTACAGGTTGATGGCAAAACGGTGGCGCAATTTGGGGAGACGGCAGGCCAAGAGCGCTACCAGGCCATCATTTCGCGGTACGACCAGTGCATAGTCTGGGCATTGCTCGTCTACGACATTGTCAAGCATGTGACTTAAGAAAATGCGGAGCGATGGTTAAAAGGTTTTTTATTTTTGAGCAAAAAAACGGTCAAATACGGCGCCTCCGTCGGGAAAAGTTAAATTGTAACTATTGAATTACGGTTTTAAAGTTTTGGTAAAGGTAACGTTGGGATAAGAAAATTTTCATTTGGGTATAGTTAACAGAGTCCAAACATATACTATTTTAAAAATTTTTCGGAACATTTCCAAAAAAACGAGCGGAGCGCAAAGTCTGTTGTATAAAACTCTTCATTTGCGCGTTTGTTCAAAGCTTTGCGACTATTCCGACCAGAACATTGTGATCATGCTGGCGGCAACAAGGGCGATTTGCGTCATCTTCGAGCAGCGCCGGTGTGTTAAAAAATTTTGTTGGGTTCCGGCTTAACAAGACGCGTATTTTTAAACAAATCAGTTGTTTAAATTTGTTGTTCGAATTGTTGAGCCTAGTTTTCTGTGGACAGATTTGCCTTGGGTCAATTTCATGCAAAAAAAAATTTGCGAAAAACGTTGTTCTTTTTAGACGGACGAGGCCAAGGCGTACGCGGAACGCAACCAGCTGTCCTTCATCGAGACCAGCGCGTTGGATGCCATCCATGTGGAGTCGGCGTTCACAAACATTCTCTACAGCCCAGCCAGCACCCGGTGGGAGAATCAAACGACAAAAAAAAATATGTCCAGCGCATGGAGGCGCACAAAAAGCGAAAGGGTTTTTATATTAAAAGTAAAAATTTAAATGAATTTAAACAAATTTAAAGCCCAAAGACGTGCACCGCCATGTGCTGCCGAGCCATCCGCAGAAATGGACTCCGCCGCGGTGGAGGTGACCGAAGTCCAACCCGTCGCAGGACCATCCACAGAACTGGACGTTGGGGCGGTGGAGTCGACCGTAACTGAAGGGCTGGTAATTACCGAGGAGGATGTGTGTAAGGAGGGGTGGAGGGTGAAAATGCAATTATTTTTTGCCGAAGAGGCTGTGTGATAAGGAGGGGTGAAGGGTGGGAAATGCAATATTTTTAATTGGTAAAATAAAATGTTAAAGGGGAAATCGCGTTCGGTTAAGGCACCCCATTGTGACTTATAATCTATTTCTTGTTTATTAATTACAATTCTGGGTTCTGTTGACTGATGGACAACTTGGATGGTTAGGCCTTTTGGCGTAACAATAGCATCCGAAGCGTAGCCTCCTGGCTGCACCGATATCAATAGACAGAAACGGGAATTTTCTTTTAACTAATAAGAAATAAATTATAAGATGCAATGCGCTTCCTTTACCGTTGCCAAACATTTTAAAAATCCTGCAAGTTTCTTTGAACATGCCGCCTCTAAACCCACACCTGTTGGAGGGGTCAGGTCCTTCGAAGCCACCGTCCACCGTCACTTATCGGAAAAGGTCTTTATGTCTTCCCTCGTACAAGTCAAATTAACTGCCCAAACCAACTCGGGATTGTGATTATGTTGCCGTGTAACGGTAATTCCACTATTATCCCCGTAGCCCCACCTTGCACATCCGTATTTAAAGCACTCACACCTCCACCACGTTTTAAATTTTGTTGACTTGTGTTTATAATAGCAATAACCGTCACAAAATTTTCCTTTTACGTTTTTTATTGTTTATTTGGGCCATGTTTTACATATTACCCTATAAAACACATGCCCTATATACTTTTAAGTGAACTTTCACCCAATTTCACCCGATTTCACCCGTTTGTTTTCACCCTTTTCACCCGCCTGAGTTTCACCCTTGTTCGACATCGTACTCGTCATAGACCGGCACCGCACCGCTAGGTAGGGTAGGAACACTGCCGGCCTTGTGCGTCTAGGCTCTGTAGGGCGTCTTTCGTTTAGGTTTGTAGGACGTCCTCCTGATTCCCTAACCCTGTCTGCTAGTTCGGCTATAGCGAGATCGGTTTGCGTATAGTCGTTTCGATATGAATCCCAATTTAAATGCGGCATTTTTTGGCTTCTTCAAGAGCGGTTTTCGCGGTATTTGCCAGTTCACGACTCCTTATCAAATCTTTTCTATCTAAGCATTTTTCCATCTCGTTTTTTGCTGTCCCTATGTGTGTGCTTCGTCGTTTATTTTGTCTGCCAAACGTTGAATTTTTCGTACTCCTTCTGCCAATCTCTCAAACCATAATTTATTTTCGTCGTTAGGGTTTCTGTCCATATTTTTCCGGGCTTCTCTTCTCATGTTATGAGGCGTCGTTGCAAAATCCCGGGATTCATGGAACAGCCTCCCGACATCAACATAAGCCCTCTCAATGGCACGCCTAGCCGAATTTAGTTGTTGTTTTTCCTCTCTTGAAAGGTCATAAGTTTTTAACTTTTTGCTATCGATATATAAAGCGCGAATATTAATATCTTTATAATTTTTTTGTTTTATTTTAACTACATCTGCATCCGAAGGGGCTTTTTCTCGCGCAAACATCCGCACGTAGTTTTTGAAAAGTTGAGTGTCAAACTCCTCAAAATGGTATGCCCTATAGAATCCGATGACCTTATAGCCTAGCTCTAATGCTTTTTTTAACTCAATGAACGTGAAAGTCGCCAACAGCGCCCTCTGTTGGATGCGATGCAAACATTTCTTTACATCTTTTGCCATAATAAAGTCTTTTTTTGCCCTCCTAGCGCAAACCCTTAACTCGGAAAAAAGCAGCATGTCGTCTGCGTGAATCGATAGAAAGGGATACATCAGCTTTTTCGGGGGGATGACTTTCACTTTCAGCAACCCGTCGTATGGCACATCGTCCGGGCGAGTCCTTAGAAAATGCCAAATTTTTTATGGGTACGAAATAAATTTCCATCGAAATTTCCACGCTCTCCGAAGCAGCCGCGTATAAACAAAAAGGCATTGTCCTTCCTCCGCCATCTGCCTCCCTTGGGTTACGGTCCTTTGTCCGGCACACTATCGAAAAATTTTTTCATTTCCCTATTTTTCTTCAATTGCGCTTTTACATCACATTCCTAAACAAATAACATGCACATGTTAGATTTTAAATATTACCTAAACTTCTTCCAGATTTATTTTCCCACAAATTTCGCTCAATTGGCCTGGGGGTTTAACATGTTTTTTTATTAATAGGGACGGTCATACATAAGGAATAGCAAAGAAAAAAATGGTATTTAAACAGCTGAAAAACGACACTTGGGCATTGGTTAACTTTTCCTGCTAAAATATGATAATGTCAGAACGTTTCCTTCAAAAAACTTACACCCTAAAAGATTTAAGTCATTTTTTTTAGATCTATCTTTTTTCTAAAAATGTCTGACCCGTCTAGCACCATCCCCGAGGATGATACTTTTGAGGTGCTATTTGTTTAGCTTTTTTTAAATCATTTTTCAGGTAGAGAGAGTCTTGAATAGCCGTGTTTATAAGGGACAAAAATAGTATCTGATTAAGTGGAAGGTATTGACAAATGCTTTTTTATAAAGATATTTGGGGGATAATTATTATTCTTTTTACAGAATTATTCCCCCGAATACAACAGCTGGGAGCCATCGGACAACTGTGACTTTAAAAATCTGGCCCTCAGGTGGCCTCAATACTAGGATGTCATTTTCTTCATAAATGGCTGGCGCTCAGACGGCCTTCCAGGGAGAAGGGAGTTGTGTGCGCGGGAAGGGGGGGGGGGGGGGATATGGAAAAGCGGAGGACGGAAGGAGGAAGGTGGTGGCTCGGGAGGGAGGGAAGCGGGGAGAGGGTTGACGGGCAAAAGGCTTGAGCTCGATGTGCATGGAAATAAATAGGTTGACGGATAGATGTTGCTTTTTTGTGTGTGTTAATTTTTGTTGGACCAGACTTTTAATATTTGAAAAAAGGGGTTGTCGATAAAACCCTCTAGTTAAAATAAATATTTTAAAAACATTGTCAAAATTGTTTAGAAAAGTCAATATATTTAACATCCTTTAGTGGGGGGAGGGGCAAATTGATTATGTGAGCCATCAAAAAAAAAATTCTCTTTGTGTGCGCGGGAAAGGGGGGGGGGTATGGAAGAGCGGAGGGCGGTAGGATGAAGGTGTTGGCTCGGGAGGGAGGAAAGAGGAGAGAGGGTTGACGGGCAAAACGTGGGCCCGGGATTTTACACCGGGATTCTTAGGGCAACACTGCTGACGCATAGTTTAATGTTTTTTACACAACAAATTTATTATGTTTTGTTTTTCGTTAACTTAACGTTTGTGAGCAGCAGTTCAATGTTTTTACACCAATTTTGCCAAAAGTACGCTTTTGCCAAATTTTTCCTGTTTCTTTGTTGCTTAGGACCTACTTTAGTTTTTTTACAACAAAATTTGTATTGTTTCTGATGCTTTATTGTAATGTTGCCCTTGAAAGAAAAGAGAAATCAAGATGCTTTTTTTTTTGCGGGGTTATTTCAGTACCAGGAAGCTCCCGGGTAATTTAAGGTAAATCTGGTCATATGGTACTGAGTTTTCCGCGCTCAGATGGCCACCTCCGTGTGTCCTTACACTACTATCAGGGGCGAGGGGACCAATGCCCCTCATCAATTGGGGGGGGGGGGGGTGCCCTCATCAATCGGGGGGGGGGGGGGGGTGGGGGTGGGCTCATCAATCGAGGTTGGGGGAAGATGGAATATGGGAAAAATATTTTGGACGAATCCGGATTAGGAATGGGCGGAAATTTATTTTTAAAAAACTGAAAACGGAAATCGCCTTTCTAGGGGTTTTTGTGGTCGTAAAATTTAATTGTGGCTTTTTTTGCAGAATTTTGCATTAAATCATTAAATTGTAAATTCAGAGGACGTTTTTTGCCGTTTTTAATTTTAATAAGGCCGCCAACAATATTTGGTAGAGAAATTTAATCAGTGAGTTAGAGCGGGACGGACTCAAACACTCTTATAAGCAAGAAATTGATAAAACAGTCGCAGTAACGATTTACATTGTAAACGGAACTTGGCCAAACCGGTTCCTGAAATTTTAAACGAGGACATTGGTGAAAATTGGAAAAGCCACTTTGTTTAAATGGAAAAGGCAATTTAAACGACAGCAATTGCATCCAAATTTTGTCGATGGGCATTCTGTGGACGAAAATACCGCGGCAAATGTTCAGGAAATAGGGAATTCGAATTTGAGGAACAACCACCGCAGAGAAATTGCCGAAAAAGTGCTTTGAGATTTCTAAACCAAAGGGGGGGGGGGGGAAGGACGGCTTTTGGGGTTTCATCAAAAAGTTTCTCTTTAAATTCAGTTAAAATGACCACCGGAAACCGCTGAAGGCTTATTGTTCTCAACAAAACATTGCCCAAAATCAAATAATAAGTAGTAAATTGTTTTGTTCATTTTAAAGTGCAATTCAAAAAGCCCAACAAAAAAAAAACCGAATTACTAGGAAAGCAATCAAACAAAATCGATATCATTTTTTGATTAAGCGAAAGCTAACCACCGATTTAGCTTTTCTCACAAAAGTTATAGCTTAAAACTTGTGGAAATCAAATGTTTTACAATTAATAAAACCTTTGTTTCAGGACACTAAAATTCGGTTAGCTTCAAAAAATTTTTTAAATTTCCTTCATTTGCTATCTGCAAAAATTTTTGGCAATAGGAGAAGATGAGACGTCAGAATATTGATTTGGTCCCGGCTCAAAAATTTCAATTGTAGGCTGTCATTTATTACTTTCAATAATTTTTGTTTGCCAACGCTAAATAATATTATTAATCTTTAAAAATCTGAATATTAAAGAAATTCTTTAACACAAAAATTATTGACAAATTTTTGCAATTGAATTTTGCATTTAAATTATAAAATTAATTGGTAAATTCAGAGGTTGTTTTTTGCCCAAATAAAATGGAAAAGTTACGGATTTTAATTTTGCTGGCATTCTTCGTAACAAATTTACTGGACAAAGCCGAATCCGTACAATTGGAGGAATTGCCACTCCAAACATTTGACGAATTATTCGTAGAAGAATGGTGGGACAAAGATGAAGCCGATGATTTAAAAATGCCGCCGCCAACAAACTTTGGACAAAATGTCCATCACCAAATCGACCGGCAGAACACCCAAATTGGACAAAATGAACCCAATTCACCTGATCAGAATCCTCCTCTCACCGAGACTGATCACTCTGGACAAATGGAACCCAATTCAACTGATCAGAATCCTCCTCTCACAATGGCTTCAAACAAAAATATTGCTGAAGATGAGCGAAAACGTAAAATTATCGACAAATTCCGTGCAATTAAAGACGAATTAAAGCAAAAAGGAAAATATTCAACAAATGATAGAGTTACAATTGAGGAGAAAATTGCTATACGTTTAAAAGTAAATCGCTCAAAAATATATGAATGGAAAAAAGAATTTGGCCTAAGTCGAAAAGTTGTCTATGAAAAAGAAGAACGTAAACATTTGGTAGAAAAATTTGATCAAATGAAAGCCGAGTTAATGCGGGACGGATTCAAAAACTCTTATTCCAATCAAATAAATGAAATTGTCGCAAACGAGTTGTGCCTCAGTTTGGCAACAATTTACAGGTGGAAACGAAAACTTGGCCAAACCAGTGAGTATTTCGGGCCTAATTTTATTTTTATTTATTTATATTAATTAAAAATTCTTTTACAGCACCAAATGAATATGCCCACAACGAACAAAAGGAATTGATGAAGCGTTATTATAAAATTAAGGACCAAAATCCAAAAATTAGCGATAAGGACATTGCCAAAAACTTGAAAATTGGAAAAGCCACATTGTACAGATGGAAAAAGCAACTTAGGGTCATTCCGCGAATTCCGCGGCTTCAGGAAATTGATAAATCGAACGCGGGAAGTATTTGAATGAATAGTCATTGTTAGCAAATTTGTATCAAACTATTCGTCAATAAAAAATTGTTTCATTTTTTTCCGATAAATTACAAACAAAATGAATCAAATATAATTGAATATAGGATTTGAAGGGTTATTTGGTCGAAAACTCGCTACAAAGTGCAGCAAAATCAATGGGCACGACGCCACCTTTTTGATGTTTTTTTTTTCGTGGCATAAACGCTTAATTTCATCTACGCCATTTTATGGCAGTTTTCATGCAAAAACGACCCTAACTTGTTTTTAATTTAAAATGGAAAATTCGTAGAAAAAAAAAGTTGGAAAAAAATTAAAATATAATTAAATGATTTTTTGACTTAGCCTATTCATAAAATACCTTCAGGCAAATGACCGACCACTATCATTGCCGCTTTATCTCGTATTTTAAGAATCCGGATTTTAAGCAACCGGCGGGACGGCCTGGGCGGCACGAAAGTCCCGGAAAACCGCGTTAAAAAATATTTAAATTTTAAATGAAAAATTTTTACTAACTTTTTCAAACGTTAAATATTATTAATTTTACAGTTTCTGTCGCACAATTTAAAATTGTTTAAAAACATCAATATTTCGAAAATTAAAAAGTTCAAATGCCAATTCTAATTTTTGCATCGTTTTCAAGGTCCGATCGGCATTGAGGGCGCGCCCGGGCCGGAGGGCGCACCGGGCGCCCATGGATTGTCTGGCCAACCCGGCTCTACCGGTTTCAAGGGCATTTGCCCTAAATACTGTGCCATTGACGGCGGCATTTTTTCGAGGATGGCACACGACGGTGATCAGCAGAGATCACCGATAATCAAGCGATCGAACAAAAAAAAACGAAAATATTTATCGTAGCGATAAAATTTATACGACTTTTTTTCATAACGAAAAATTTACTTATAAATGTTGCTGGAGTCCGAATGGCTTTTATGTGAAAATAAAGACTGGAATTTATATATTTTTGCATCAGAGCTGGGCAAAACTGTTTCTTTTCGTTTCGTGTTTTTCGTTAATTATTTTGGATGTTTCGAGTTTTGTTTTGTTTTTGTTAGGGTACCCGGTATCCGGTGGAGCCGGGTAATATCCGATTTTGTCCAACCCTAATTTTTTTTATAAAAATTGACCCAAAATGCTTCATTTTCCTTTGGTTTTGAATGGTAATCAAGAAAAAAGCATGAGATTTGTATAAATTATAATACGGAAAGTTCGAAATATTTATTTAAAAAAATGTAAAATAATTATTAAACTTATTTAATTTGTTTTTAAAAACAACTTTCTGCACAAAACATTCATAAAAGAGAACCGAAGATTCGTGGAATCGGACTTTTGACAATTCCAAAAAGTCCATTTATTAAGGGTGTAAATTTTTCGATTTTTCGTAACATTTTAATTCAACGAAACGACAAAGATATTTTTTCATTTACGAAAACGAAACTCGTAACGAAAAAAAATTTTATGACAAAAAAAAACCCAAAAAAACTTCTAAAAGACGAAAAAACCAAAACGAAACAAAATTTTGACCACCCCTGATCGGTACCGCCAGCCACTTTCGTTCTAATATAATTAAAATTTTAGGTAGAAATCGCAATATTATAACCTTTGAGGGATCAATTTTCTGAGCAAAAAAAATGGTTTACAATCATCAAAAATAGCCTTATTAAATCTTTAATAGAATTTGTTCGGGTGGGATCACCCGAGAATTTTGAAACGATCTTTGGCGTTCTGACATTTTATTGTGATCTTTTCCCCCCTCCCATCCCTTCGTATTGTCTTTGTGTCTGATCTCTCATAGGAGAGTCAGACACATCTTTTCAGTCCATTTTTGACCTCTTCTCTTTGGTGGAGGTCATATCGTTTACTTTTGTTATTTGTCTTGCGTGCTCCGTGCCGACCCCATTGATTATTTATATTTTATTGGTCAACAATAAATATTTTATTTATCTTGTCTGTTGGTCCCAAAGCAAGGACCCAACAAGTGGCGACGCCCGTGCAGAAATAAAGCACAAATTTAGCAATTTCGGACAGGTCCCGAATTGCTCGAAATTAGTCACTTCGGAAACTCCGACATTAACCCGTTTAAGTCGCTGGGTGCGATTAAACGTGATTCGACGAAAACCGAGTATACCCTAGGTGGGAGAAAGGTCTGCCAGGTGCAGTTCAATCATCAGTCGGCAGGAAAAATCCGCCAGGCGCGGTTTTTCCCCAAATCTACAAAAAACCAAAACAACCCAGGAGGTTTGAGGTTCCGCTGGGTGCGGTTTTCTCGACAGTTCGGCAAATTCATCGCAAGCCATGGCAACGGACGCAACCATCGCGCAATTGACAAAATTGCTGGTCGAGCAACAACAAATGATGAAGTTGCAATCGCAACAAATTGATCGACTGATCGTCTTGCAAAATACGGCGCCGGCCGCTGCAGCTCCAAGTCAGAGTTCAATAACAATCCCGGCTCTGCCGGATGTTTCGGTATTCGAACCGAGTGATGAGCGAAGCAGAGTGGCCGAATGGCTGGACCGATTCAAATTTGCGCTCGATTGTGCAGCGCCGACGGTAACAGACGAGACAAAAGTCAAATGCCTGATGAACAAGCTAAGTGAAATGGCATTTCAGCGAGTACAGTCGCTCAGGTCCTCCCATCGTCGGTGACGGACTTCAATTTTGCGACAACCATCCAAAAGTTGGAGAAGTTATTCGCCAAACCCCAGTCTATCTTCATCGACAGGTATGAGTGCCTGAAAGCGGTGAGGGGAGAGGGCGAAGACTTCCGCCAGTTCGTCAACCGCCACAAGAAATTGCTCGCGGATTTCAAATTTGACGATCTGAGCAAGGAACAATTTTATTGCCTCATGTTATTGACGGCATTGAAGTCGCACAGCGACGCGGTACTGCGACAGCGCATTTTGGCGAAATTGGCGATGGACGGAGCAAACGTCAAATATGAAAGTGTGGTGGAGGAGCTGATCAACTTCCAAGCGACAGTTTCGGAGGCCAGGGCTATTGAGGCCCCAAGTTATTCGACGGCTGTGAATGCCGTGCAGAAGATAAGAAAGTCGCCATCCCCGAGGCGAAATGATTTGGATAACTATTCGAATAGAAGTGATTCCTCGAGCGGCAAAGATTGGAAGCCGCGTGATTGTTGGCGGTGCGGAAGCCAACACCTTCCGCGAGACTGTCCGCATCGAAATTGGAATTGCCGGAAGTGCAATGGATTTGGACATCGGGAGCGAATGTGTGAGCCGCACCAGGCATGGCTTCAAAGAAATGGAGCTCGGAAGAACCAAATCCCGACAAACACCGTTCGGCTTGGAGGAGTGAAGTTGGTGAATTCGATAAACCACTCACACAACAGGATTGAGGCCCCAATTTGGGTCAACGGAAAGAAGGTAAAATTCCTGGTTGACACCGGCGCCGAAGTTACGGTGGTGGACAAGAGAACCCACCGATTGATCGGCAGCCCACGGTTGTGCTACTCAGGGAGAAAGCCAAACTGTTCGACGGGACGACCCGCCCCTTCTTGGGAAAGGGTGAAGCACTTTTCTCGTTCGGCGGGCAGATGACAAAAGGGAAATTTTATGCCGCCAAGGAAGGCGCAGAAAATTTGTTGGGACTCGACATGATGGAAAAGCTGGGACTTTTGGGTTCCCTGAGAAAGGTAGCAACCAATAATGGAGGTCGGCCCAGACGATTCGAGACGAGGCCAACCGTGATCGCAAGCCCTCGCAAAACGGTTCGATGAGCCCGATCGATTAGAGGCACGAAACATTCGACGAGGAGCGGATTTTTCACAGGGGGGAGGTGTTCGGGTGGGATCACCCGAGAATTTTGAAACGATCTTTGGGTTCTGACATTTTATTGTGATCTTTTCCCCCCTCCCATCCCTTCGTATTGTCTTTGTGTCTGATCTCTCATAGGAGAGTCAGACACATCTTTTCAGTCCATTTTTGACCTCTTCTCTTTGGTGGAGGTCATATCGTTTACTTTTGTTATTTGTCTTGCGTGCTCCGTGCCGACCCCATTGATTATTTATATTTTATTGGTCAACAGTAGTTACTACCTGCTTTTTGACCGGACCTCGCTTTTTTTTTTTTTTTTTTTTTCGAATTTTTTCGAATTTTTTTCAGAATTTTTTTTCCGAATTTTTTCGAATTTTTTTTTCGAATTTTTTACAGAATTTTTTTTCCGAATTTTTTTCGAATTTTTTTCAGAATTTTCTTCAGAATTTTTTTCAGAATTTTTTTCAGAATTTTTTTCCGAATTTTTTTCAGAATTTTTGTCCGAATTTTAAATTATTTTTTAAATCAACTAAAATCTTTTCCATCCAGAGGGATCCGAACCCTCGCTGCCACTGCGAGAGAAGGAAAGCCCTAACCACTAGGCCATGGTGTATTGGGAGCAATTGCCCCTAATTATCCTTATATACTGGGTAATGACGTCACCCAAAATTTTATCCTTTGCAGAGAGACACTGCAGTAGTGAATAACAGCAAAGTTCAGTCCTTTCAGGGTGCAAATATTATTTAACTTTAAAGTATTTTTTAATAAACTAAAATCTTTTGCATCCAGAGGGATCCGAACCCGGAACCCACTGCGAGCGAAGCGAGAGCTCTAACCACTTGGCCATGGTGTATTGGGAGCAATTGCCCCTAATTATCCTTATATACAGGGTAATGACGTCAGTCAAAATTTTCTCCTTCGCAAAGGGAATAATCAAATTACCCTTGCAGTAGTGCCCTAGGGGGGGGTATGGCAGCCAACAACCAATTTCAATCCTCTCAGCAAACAAATATTTATAAAATCGATCAAAAAATTTCTTTTCTGCAGTGGAAGATTAAAGTTTTAAAATTTATTTATTGTAAACTATTTGTCACAAAGGCATAAACAAATTCATCGGGCCTATTTGATCGGTTAAAAATTTGCATTACAACTTCAAACTCAAAGCCAAGGGACATCAAATAGATAAAAGTGATTACATAATGGCCACAAACATTTGAAAAAATAGATTGAAATATTCTTTTGTTAAAATAAATTTTCTTATATTTTTTTGACAAATATTTTTTAATCAAAGAGTTTGGCATATCGCCGTAAGAATCAAAAAAATAGGCTTCAGTTGGCGACTTAGCCCAAATCGCGCACCAATGAGAGCCCGGCTTGCCAGCTCGGTCCTTAAAATTAAATTTCTAATAAATAATCTTGCAAAACATTACCAAATTAACAATCAGGCTGCAGGGGAATCTTGAGCACCCTGGCAGGCCATCCGAAGGGAAGGTGCCCATAAAAAATCTCCTTGTTGCCGGATTCTCAAACAGAATCTTGTCGATGAACCGGTTGTCCATTTTGGCGCCGAATCCTCCTCTCTCGCAAGAACAAATAAAACCCGACGGCTGCAGCCCCTGCGGTCCCAAACAAATAGAGAAGACACAGCGCAAAGTGTATAGGCGACTTTTCGATCACCTCCGGAAAACAAAGAACAACCCCCTCGCGCGGGGAAGAGGCCATTTGAAAAATATTTTCCAAGGAGTAACTGTTGTTTTTCATAAGGACAGGTCACTTGTAATTGACCTATTACGATCAATTAGAATGAGCCCGTCCGCCTCTCCGTAGGCTATTAAAGTGACTCCCTCGGGGGGAACAGGTTCGGAAAATCGAATGCTAACCGCAGTACACCCCTCCTTGATCAGCTCAAAGCCAGGTGAGTCTTCTTGCGAGTTGGTCATTTGGAAGACATAAAGGCAAAAAGCCGTCTTGAACATGCTGTAGCTCAGCCCGTTGCTTTCCGTTGTGCAGGCCATTCCGAGGTGTTCCTGTGCGTCATGATAGGCCCTTGCGTAATTGTTATTTTTGTAGTCCAAATTGTAAGTGTATTGAGGGTAAGTTCTGCCAGAGGCCGTCAGTTCAATGTCCCTTACCTAAAAAAGTCAAACGCTTCAGCAAGTTGTAATTGTTTCTTACGTTGTGGTGATTAAAGTAAAAGGGGTTCTTCTGTTTGTGGCCAATGTAGTTCTGATTGGCGACTAGCCCGATTATGACCCTTCTTGGCACTTCCTCCGTGAACAAGTTGGCCGAATAGTCGTATCGCCCTCCAGTTATAAACAAGGACTTCATAAACGATTTGCGAATCCCATATCTGGCCGGCTCAACATCCAGCTTCCTTGCAATGTCCAAACTCAGCCCATCCATCAGATCGACAGTTTTCACAATCAGCCGGCAGTCGGAAATTTCCAAAACAAATTTTTCTTTCTCTTTTTCTTGGTGCAACATAAAATCATCCGACTGCAGTGCGAGCTCAATGTCAATCTCGACATTGCTGATCATGTACAAGTCTTGGTTGAATATGTCGGCACTCAGCTTGCTGATTGTTTGATAGGACTTGCTTTCAGCCAACGGCTTCTTTCGCTTATCATTGAGCTTAGAAGGGTCGGAATCGCGAAAATAGCCAGCCACGCCAAATAGGCATCCTTTGCAGCAATCGGATAACTCAGTTCCGTGTCGAGGTACACCTTGTAGCTGTACAACTGGTTGGAGTCGTACACCTCTCGCTGGTTGATATGCACTTTCAAGTTGCGGATAAACGTTGCTCCGGGCATTTGGATCAGCCCAACTGAGTCAGCCGCCACAAGATTATTTGACAATCCATCTTCGGCAATCTTTTTGATCTTAAACTCAGTAAACACAAGCACCTTGCTCAGATCAATGTAGCTGGTTATTGGGTGAATCTAAATTTACTTGGCAATGAAGGCCGCAGAGACAAAATTTAATCGATTACCTTAAAATGGAAAGGCCTAGAGCTTATCGGGTTTAAGGTCAAGTATTCCCGGTAGCTTGAGTTTGCCACTGCGCAGTTTGTTGGGGGAGTCGTAAAAAAGTCTAGCCCCGCATTTGCCACCTCCGCACTTGCAGCATCCACTTTTTTATACAACATTTGGCGAATAATTAATAATAACCGAGGGAATCAAATCGTTTCTTTTTTAAAAGAGCTCTCTGGGGACAGTTTGCCCAACAACCTCAAAAGGCTTCAAAATGATCTCAGCTTTTGGTTTCTTCCCTCTCTTCTTTCGTTTACCCCTGCCCTTTTGTAGTGACGAAGAGGCCTTTTCCAGCAGCTTTTTCGCTCCCTCTCTTCCCTCCGCCAACAGAGCATCTTTGATGTCGCCGCCTTTGGAGACTTGGTTGAGGACTCGCGCACCAGTTTCGAGGCCCTCCTTGCCAAGTTCAGCAGCAATATTTGCAGCATAAGGCTTAGCTGCAGAGATCATGGGGCGCAAGTAGCGCCACAAATTTCGCAGAACAGCCCCGACTCCTGCCCCTTTTTGGCGGGGAACCCCCAAAAAGTACCCGTATCCCCGTTGAAAAGTTGGCAAGCCCTCAAAGTAGGATATAGGCCCGCTGCCTGTTTGCTGATAAAATTTGTCTAGTCGCAAATTGGAGCCGTCGAATATTACACGAACCATTTTTTTCAAAAGGTCAACACCTTTTTAAACTGAAGGGTCAAAACAACTTGTCCAAAATCAAACGGAACTTCCCTAAAATAGATTTAAATAAGGCCTCAGAAGTAAATAAGTACACATACCGGCCGGTCAGAGTTCGAATCTCAACATCCAAAACATCGACCTCGCGGGCGATTATTTTATGAAACAAGG
This sequence comes from Globodera pallida, assembly GCA_020449905.1. Classification (NCBI taxonomy): domain Eukaryota; kingdom Metazoa; phylum Nematoda; class Chromadorea; order Rhabditida; family Heteroderidae; genus Globodera; species Globodera pallida. Next base: position 830,767 of record JAIXHY010000031.1, on the reverse strand, counting down.
GCGACTGAAAATCTTTCTCAACTACGCTACCCGATTTGCCTTCGACTGCAATCACTTGGAGGAGATTGGCAAAAGTATTGCCAAAGATCATATTTTCAATGATCCCACTATTGAGGTAGATACACAAATGGCTTACGCCGCCGCCCAAATCAACGGAATATTTGGCGAGATCGTCGTTTAGGATCTGCTGTTCCTGTTCATAGCCAAGTACGTAGGCCAACTGGTCGGTCAACGTGATGTGGGAAATTTTGTTGTCGAAGATTTTCAACATAAATCTGCCAATGTCTTCCATATAATAGAAACGGAAGCCTTTGACCAGCGCGATCAACTCTTGGTTTTCCTCTCGCGTTTTTGACCCATAGTTTTCGTCGTACACTTCACGATCAAACAACCCTTTGAATTCTGCGATATTCCGCTGTATGTGGGCGGATGGGTTAAACTCCGGCAGATCCCAGCCCAGTTCGGGGTGATGAAGTCGATATTTACCCGCTGCGTTGGCAAAGTGGTACTCATCTTTTTCGTGCAGATAATGGACATCTGGGGTAGGGTCTTTGCCTTGCACTAGGCGCATCCATCCTCCCCTATACGGCTTCAGCCCCTTGAGAAGTTCGAGCTCTCGCAGTCGAAATTTTCTCTCTTGATCTCGCCGCATTCTCTCCTCTTCTTCTGTTGGCCTGGCTAATCGTTCAAGGGCTTTGTTTTTGCCATTATCTACAGCTTCGGGTTGTTTGGCTGGGGTTTCTTCCTCTTCCTCTCACCGAGACTGATCACTCTGGACAAATGGAACCCAATTCAACTGATCAGAATCCTCCTCTCACAATGGCTTCAAACAAAAATATTGCTGAAGATGAGCGAAAACGTAAAATTATCGACAAATTCCGTGCAATTAAAGACGAATTAAAGCAAAAAGGAAAATATTCAACAAAAGATAGAGTTACAATTGAGGAGAAAATTGCTATACGTTTAAAAGTAAATCGCTCAAAAATATATGAATGGAAAAAAGAATTTGGCCTAAGTCGAAAAGTTGTCTATGAAAAAGAAGAACGTAAACATTTGGTAGAAAAATTTGATCAAATGAAAGCCGAGTTAATGCGGGACGGATTCAAAAACACTTATCCCAATCAAATAAATGAAATTGTCGCAAAAGAGTTGTGCCTCAATTTGGCAACAATTTACAGGTGGAAACGAAAACTTGGCCAAACCGGTGAGTATTTCGTGCCTAATTTTATTTGTATTTATTTATATTAATTAAAAATTCTTTTACAGCACCAAATGAATATGCCCACAACGAACAAAAGGAATTGATGAAGCGTTATTATAAAATTAAGGACCAAAATCCAAAAATTAGCGATAAGGACATTGCCAAAAACTTGAAAATTGGAAAAGCCACATTGTACAGATGGAAAAAGCAACTTAGGATCATTCCGCGAATTCCAGCGGCTTCAGGAAATTGATAAATCGAACGCGGGAAGTATTTGAATGAATAGTCAATGTTAGCAAATTTGTATGAAACTATTCGTCAATAAAAAATTGTTTCATTTTTTTCCGATATATTACAAACAAAATGAATCAAATATAATTGAATATAGGATTTGAAGGGTTATTTGGTTGAAAACTCGCTACAAAGTGCAGCAAAATCAATGGGAACGACACCTTTTTGATGTTTTTTTTTTCGCGACATAAACGCTTAATTTCCTCTAAGCCATTTTATGGAGTTTTCATGCAAAACCGACCCTAACTTGTTTTTAATTTAAAATGGAAAATTCGTAGAAAAAAAAAGTTGGAAAAAAATTAAAATATAATTAAATGATTTTTTGACTTAGCCTATTCATAAAATACCTTCAGGCAAATGACCGACCACTATCATTGCCGCTTTATCTCGTATTTTAAGAATCCGGATTTTAAGCAACCGGCGGGACGGCCTGGTCGGCACGAAAGTCCCGGAAAACCGGGTTAAAAAATATTTAAATTTTATATGAAAAATTTTATTAATTTTTCAATCGTTAAATATTATTAATTTTACAGTTTCTGTCGCACAATTTAAAATTGTTTAAAAACATCAATATTTCGAAAATTAAAAAGTTCAAATGCCAATTCTAATTTTTGCATCGTTTTCAAGGCCCGATCGGCATTGAGGGCGCGCCCTGGCCGGAGGGCGCACCGGGCGACCATGGATTGTCTGGCCAACCCGGCTCTACCGGTTTCAAGGGCATTTGCCCTAAATGCTGTGCCATTGACGGCGGCATTTTTTCGAGGATGGCACACGACGGTGATCAGCAGAGACCACCGATAATCAAGCGATCGAACAAAAAAAAACGAAAATATTTATCGTAGCGATAAAATTTATACGACTTTTTTTCATAACGAAAAATTTACTTATAAATGTTGCTGGAGTCCGAATGGCTTTTATGTGAAAATAAAGACTGGAATTTATATATTTTTGCATCAGAGCTGGGCAAAACTGTTTCTTTTCGTTTCTTGTTTTTCGTTAATTATTTTGGATGTTTCGAGTTTTGTTTTGTTTTTGTTAGGGTACCCGGTATCCGGTGGAGCCGGGTAATATCCGATTTTGTCCAACCCTAATTTTTTTTATAAAAATTGACCCAAAATGCTTCATTTTCCTTTGGTTTTGAATGGTAATCAAGAAAAAAGCATGAGATTTGTATAAATTATAATACGGAAAGTTCGAAATATTTATTTAAAAAAATGTAAAATAATTATTAAACTTATTTAATTTGTTTTTAAAAACAACTTTCTGCACAAAACATTCATAAAAGAGAACCGAAGATTCGTGGAATCGGACTTTTTACAATCATCAAAAATAGCCTTATTAAATCTTTAATAGAATTTGTTCGGGTGGGATCACCCGAGAATTTTGAAACGATCTTTGGGTTCTGACATTTTATTGTGATCTTTTCCCCCCTCCCATCCCTTCGTATTGTCTTTGTGTCTGATCTCTCATAGGAGAGTCAGACACATCTTTTCAGTCCATTTTTGACCTCTTCTCTTTGGTGGAGGTCATATCGTTTACTTTTGTTATTTGTCTTGCGTGCTCCGTGCCGACCCCATTGATTATTTATATTTTATTGGTCAACAATAAATATTTTATTTACTCAAATATTGAGTTGGTCCCGGTTCAACAGATTTGGGAGATATTATGAGATGTCATAATTATTGATTCGGTGAGATATATTAAAGAATATGATTTTTATTAATGCCCATTTCAATTGTGAGCTGTCATTTATTACTTTCTTTTTCCCCAAAGCTAAATAATATATATTATATTTAAAAATAAGAATATTGAAAGAATTCTTAAACACAAAATTATTGATAAATCTTTGCAATTTTTCCATTTAAATTATAAAATTCAATTATAAATTCAGAAGTTGTTTTTTCCCAAATAAAATGGAAGAGTTTCGGATTTTAATTTTGGTGGCATTCTTTGTAATAAATTCACGGGACAAAGCCGAATCCGTACAATTAGAAGAATTGCCACTTCAAACATTTGACGAATTACTCGTAGATGAATGGTTGGACAAAGATGAAGCCGAAGATTTACAAAGGCCGCCAACAAGCTTTGGACAAAATGTCCATCACCAAATTGACCGACAGAACACCCAAGCTTGGACAAATTGAAACCAATTCAACTGATCAGAATCCTCCTCTCACAGAGTCTGATCACTCTGGGAAAATTGAACCCAATTCAACTGATCAGAATCCTCCTCTCACAGAGTCTGATCACTCTGGGCAAATTGAACCCAATTCAACTGATCAGAATACTCCTTTCACAGAGTCTGATCACTCTGGACAAATTGAACTCAATTCAACTGATCAGAATCGTCTTCTCACAGAGTCTGATCAGTCTGATAATGCCAATTCAAGCGAAAATATTGCTGAAGATGAGCAAAAACGTAAAATTATCGACGAATTTCACGCAATGAAAAACAAATTCTCGCAAAAAGCAAAATTTTCGAAAAAAGAATGGGTTCAAATTGAAGAAAAAATTGCTAAACATTTAAAAGTTAATCGCACAAAAATATATAAATGGAAAAAAGAATTAGGCATATGTGGAAAAATCAATCGAAAAGAAGAACGTAAACATTTGATAGAAAAATTTGATCAAAAGAAAGCCGAGTTAATGCGGGACGGATTCAAAAACTCTCAAAATGAATTAGATAAATCTGTCGCAAAAGAATTGGGCCTCTGTTTTACGACCATTTATAAGTGGAAACGTAAACTTGGCCAAACCAGTAAGAATTTCGAGCCGCAATTTTATTAATAAAAGTTCTTTTACAGCACCAAATCAAAAATACCCTCACAGCGAACAAAAGGAATTAATGAAACGTTATTATGAAATTAAGGACCAAATCCCTAAAATTAATGACGAGAAAATTGCCAAAATGTTGAAAATTGGAAGAGCCACTTTGTATAAATGGAAAAGGCAATTTAAACGACAGCAATTGCATCAAAATTCTGTTGATGGGCATGCCGGCTCAAATGTTCAGAAATTGGGCACTCGAACTCGAGAAGTATTTGAATGAAACTTGAGCAATAGAATTTTCGACAATTCATTTTTTTCAAGATGCTAAATATTAGTTATTTCTCTAATGAGCCTTTTTTTAATTTTTATGCAAAAATTGTTACGAATTTTTTTGTGAAAAATTATTTTTTCATAAAATTGACTATAACTTAATTAATATAAAAATTCACTTGCACATCGGTTTCTAACTGTCCCAACTTCGGTCTTACGGAAAACATGTCCATGCAACGACTTCTTAGTCAACAGTTTTAGACTTGTCGCAAAATAAACGCGTCAATTCTGCGTAGACCCTTTATTGAAATAACCTTTCACGAATTTTTGAATTGTTTAGATTTGGCTTAACAATAGCTTTTTAAAAGCTTAGAGTTTTCGAGTGCGTCTTGTTTGTTTGATTTAGTTGAGTTTAATAGAATTTCCAAAATTAACCTAACATAGGCACTATTCCACTCTGATTGGTTGTTTTGGTGTACAAACTCCGGAAGTGGTGAAGCCGGGAAAGCACGAAATTTTACTTTTTGTTAGGAAAAACGGCGTTTTCGACCTTTTTTACAACCCCTCGTTGAATTATACTCGTGAGACTGAATCAAAGATTTTAAATTTTGTGTTAAACAGTGTCTATCGCCCAGGGGCCTATTTCAATTCTCGTCGTATCTCAGATACGACGTCGTATCTCCGATAAGACGTCGTATCATGTAATTCTGTTTCAATTAAAAACGTCATTTCTGTTTCAATTAAATATAAGACATCGTATTTACGATCATCGTGAAATCGTGTAAATTTGCACGACGTCTTATATTCCTGTTTCAATTGTTCATTCACATCGTAAATCCGACGTCGTATATACGACGAACTCAAAGGGAAAAATCGTGAAAACTTATACGTGCTCCTACCCACGTATTTTTTCTCATCGTGTAAATTTTAAATATTTTTAAAAAATATATTTGAAAACTAAATAATCTGAAAAAAATATATCTTATAGAATAAAGTCTCCTCTTTGCATTGGCATAAGAATCAACTCCAAATTCAAAATAGTTTTTAAATTATGTTTATGCAAACCAAGCTAGGTCAAAAACATGTTAAATTCACTGCAAATTATTCGCAAGATTAAATTGTTGAAGCAAATTTTGCATACGATTATTCATCTCAATTGGTCTAGCAATGTTTAAAACTTCTTCTTCATCCTCGCCATCATCTTCAATGGGCATATCCAAATCGGCAGGATCATTTTCTGCATTCGAATCTCGGGTTTCGATCAAAAAATTGTGAAGAAACGCTAGCGCCTTGATTACTCTTGCAGCATCAGTTGGATTTTTAAAACGTAATGGGCCTTTCAAACAAGCAAATCGATTTTTGAATAAAGCCCATGCATTTTCAATTTTGCTCCGACATCTTGCATGGGCTCTGAAAGTGTCAAAACTTTTCAAAAATATTTTTATAATTACTCATAAAATGGCTGCCATTCTCCGATAAAATTGCGAGTCGGCACCAAATATCCAATTGAGGATATGCCGCGTCAGCTACGATAACGGCACCATTGAATGGACGAAAACCGTTCTCAAATAATTCGAATAAACCAGATCGGCGAAACACACGTGCGTCATTCACGGAGCCAGGAAATTTGATAGAAAATGAGAAAAATTTCAAATCCGGACCACAAACACCCATTGCGTTCAATGAATGGTTTCCTTTCCTATCAACAAATTGACTCTCATCAACCGATGGCGAGACGATTTTGATTAATGAACCATCCAAGGCGCCAATGCAGTGGACAAATCCTGATATATTTATAGAATTTTAATAAAATAGAAATTAAACCGGGGAGCTGATTGTTCGCTCCTTTTGATTTGTTAAAAAATTGAAGGGAAATTTGGCGAGAAATCATTTCATCCGCAGGCCATTTAATGTTTTGAAGCCGCCTTGAAATGGACTCAGTAACAGCATAGACACATCTATACACTGTCGACTTAGATACGTGTTCGGCATCGCCGACTTCAAAATAGGGGCCATTAGTTCCAAAAAATCTGGCAGTTGTTTAAATGCAATTAATTAGTCTCAAATGCTCAACCTCAATGCACAGCACAATTTTTGCTTAACATTTAGTGCGTGGTTTGTATATTGTACAGGTTCTAAATCAGGTCCGATAATTCTCAGTAAAATTTCAGCCTGATCGGGACTCATTCGAAACCTTAAACGGGTTTCAATGATAGAATGCCTAAGGCCAAAACCTCTCAATAAAATTTGCTCGGCTGAGATAATCCCAATTAATGCGCGGACGGAAAATTGGTGCTGCCCTTAAGGCATGAAAATCCTCTTCAGAATCACTGCTGCTGCTGGTATCCATTATTGGGTCTCCTTCAGTCAAAATCATTAGTTTCAATTACAGTGATAATTAGTTATTTTTTTGGCCAATGACCAATTGCTTAAAAAGTTTAAGAATAATTCATAAACAAATTGTTATTGTAAAATGATTTTGTTTCTTCAAAATCGGCTAAGCTCTTCATCCTCCATCTGCCGTGTGCGCTCCCATTCGAACTGTTCATCCTGAGTTCGGAAAATCGGCTGCAAATCAGATTGGCTTCTCAAGCGAAGACTTTCGGACGCCAAACCAGCTAATGATGAGCCAGAGGACCTACGACTTCGCATTTCCTTAAATGTTGCCTACTTAATTATTTCTTGCTCAAACAATTGAACCTCGATTTCTAACTCCATCTTTTCGTTCGCCAATTTCTGTCCACGCAACTGTTCTTTAACCAAAAGCAGTTTATTTCGCTTGATCTCCGCGTCAATTTGATCACTCTCACTTGACGAACTTCGCTTACCACTTGGAGAACGTCGTTGCTAGAAAAACTAAGTCCATTTATTCATTTGAATTTATTATTACAAATTGCCGTGGGCTACGAAAAGTTGTCGCAAATATTGAACGGCCGCCCGAACTGCTGCATTCCCCCTTAGGGCTTAACACTTCAATTTCCTGCCTTTCCAATCCCGACTTCTCTGCCGGACCAAAGTCTTCCAAACTTTTTCCAAAAAAATCTTCCTCCGTGTCTTTCACATCTAATCCTTTGACGACACTACTATCTCGGCCAACTATGTCGAGAATAACTTTGTCAACCTAGAACCTTTCTCATTTCAAATATAATTCAATAATTAAACCTGGGAAAACCGCACAGCTCCCTCACCAGACCTTTGGGAAATGTCGTATTTTTTTACAGGCATCCCTTCTCGCGGGTCCCCAAACACCATCCCGGATGTATTTCCAATCTTTTTCTGCAAGATTTTTGCAGCCTCCGGCAATTGCGGCTTGCCTAATTGCCTCCCAGGCGTTTTCTTTATCTCGGCGCGTCAGAACGGGGCTTAACGCATTGAAGAGGATGGGCTTTTTTTCGGCAACCAACTGCGCAACAATTAGACGGCAATTATCAGCCATAATTACTCTATAAATTTAGTCATGATTTACATAATGTATTTTATTAGCAATGGCGGATCAAATGTGTGAAAATCCCCTCAGGGAACATAGCGGCTGGCAGCAAGATAGGTGGAATGACGAACGACAAAGAAAAGGCGATTTTAATTTCCCTTTTTGTTCAAATTTCCCTTCTGGGGACAAAGCGTCTTGCAGAAACGGCGATATAGCGTATGAAGAGAAGCAAACGGCTTGAAGCAACCAATCGATCCAATCTCCCCCCCCCCCCCAAGGGAAAATCGACTGCAGCAGAAAATTGGGGCAATAAAAAGATTTATTCATCCTCAAAAGTTATTATTCCAACATTTTTGAAAAGAACACCGTTTGGCAATTTAATTAGGTATACATAAATATTTTATTTATTATTTAAAATTAATTTGAGAATTTTAGTTAAATATTCTCTTTTGGGACAATAATTCAGGGCATCGGATATCACTGATGTGATTGTCGTATCTTATAATTTAATTGAAATAGAATTGCAGCGTATTTACGATGTTTCGTCGTATTTACGATTTTTAGCTCATCGTAAGTACGATGTCGTAAATGCGATGAAATGTCGTAGAAACGATGAATTGAAACAGCTTTTTTACACGATACGACATCTTATCGCAGATACGACGAGAATTGAAATAGGCCCCAGCGCTATAATGTAGAAGGAGGGAAGGCAGGAAGGGTAAACAAATCAAATTTTAAGAGATAGCTCTAGCTAGCTATGTATTCCCAGCAAAACCCCGAAGAAAATGCTGGCACTGGTCTTGAAAATGGCCTTGCCGTTTAACACAGAGCCCTTCGGGATCTAGGTTTGTTAAAGAATTTTAATATTTAAAAAAATAAAATTGGGTTCGAAATACTACTCACCAGTTTGGCCAGTTCACTTTTCCATTTGTAATTGTTATAAAAATGAGGTCCAACTCTTTTGCGACAGTTATCAATTTCTTGCTTAAAGAGTTTTTAAATCCGTCCCGCTTTAACTCGGCTTTCATTTGATCAAATTTCTCTACCAAATGTTTACGTTCTTCTTTTTTATAGACCACTGTTGACTTATGCCAAATTTTGTTTCTCATTTATAAATTTTGCGCGATAGTCTTTTAAAAGTTTAGCTTATTGTAAATTTGATTTGTTTTTTTTCGAATATTTTCCTTTTTGCTTAAATTCGTTTTTCAATTGTCGACAATTTTACGGTTTTGCTCATCTTCGGCAATCCATTGGGCAAAGTACAAAAAAACGGTTTCTAAAACGGCTTTAGTTTTTCTGTTTAACATATTGTTTCCCGCTCTTACGATTTTAGCCGTTTTTGAGATGCGGATTTCTAAACTATTTTTTAGGAAATTTTAGCTTTCTATTAGCTTTCTGAATATTTTGTCCGACGGATTTCTTGCTGCGAAATGAGAAAGTATTCCCGGATCTGTGTTATCACAAAAAATTCGTGGGTGTTTTTTGTTTTTGTCATTCCCCCCAAAAAAATGTTTTTTGTTTTGATTGGGCACTAGAGTAGATTGATTGTGCCTAGTAAGCCAGACACTTTTACAAAATATTTTGGATCAGAGCCGTGACATTTTGAATATAATAAATAACTAAAAACCTAACAAAAATTAAAACCCTTCCTACTTTTAAGCAAGAAATTACAAAAAATATGCGCCTAAATAGGCACGAATTTGAAATAGGAACAAAACACCCCATTCTAAAAAAATTTACCGGAAATTTTAACAAAAAAAAAAAGCGATCATTTCTGGTACCAAAATCTGATCGCATCCCGGCGGGTCATTGACAAAAAGCCAAAATAGGTAAAAAAAACAGTGTAAAACTCCTCTAGAAGCTCCAAATAAAGCTAAAATGAGTTTTGTGTTACTCAATAAGGAAAGTTCTCAGAAAAATAGAAATTTGTCTATAAATATAGCCGCTGATAATAAATAGTATTTACGTCTGCACGTCTAGGCCCCCAGGGCGCGCCCGGCAATTTAAAATTTGTTTTCATCTTTAGCTATTCTATTCATAAACGATCCTCAATTTTTTATAAAAAATGAAAATTATCATAGTTTACAATTGATCGCCATTTATAAAATTGACATTATTTGTAGGAATTTAATGTTTATAAGATGTCAATAATATTGATTTGGTCTCGGTTTAACCATTTCAACTGTTGTCTATTATTTATTAATTATTTTGCTTAATAATATTCATTATATTATCAAATATGCAAATATTTCATTATTCAACAATTTTAATTTTGTGTTACCCGGCAGTTATTATCACTAAACCCGCGGTATTTGTTTCAATACGGCATTAAAAATGCCCACCGAATGATGGCTTACTACCGAAATTTTTAAGCCAAATCAACTTGATGGTTTTTAAAATCCTACCACTTTGGTGCATGTGGCTGGCATTTTTTATGAAAAAATTTTTAAATTTGTGACCTCGGCAAATACAAAAATTCGAATTATAGGGATATAAATTCCGATTTTCGAAACATTTTGTGGTCTAGGAGATGATTTAACTGATTTTATCTTAAACGACATCATCCTAGCCAGCTAATTGTTTTCCAATACATTCGTACTATGTACTAGGCCATTTTTGACAGTGTGAAAAAGTGCAAAGCCACAAATAAAAAGGCCAGAATGTAAAGACTCGGTCGCCTTCGGGAAGAAAGGGCTCAAATGACGTCGAAGCCACGAGGGCGCGCTCGGCGAGCAGGGATCAAAGGACCAAGCACCTGGACCCCCCGGGAAGGTGCAAACCCAAATAGTACGGTATACGAAAAGTACCCAACTCTTACCGTAACCGTGCTTTCACTTTAAACTTGGCATTTGAAACACGGTGGTTACTACCGTTATTTTCGGGGCCGGCCCACCAGCGCCAGCGCCAAAACCAATCAAATTTTTTTTAAGTTAACAAATCGCGCGAGAAAACAAAAACTTTTTTGTTTCCATGCGCATAAATTAAAACCATTGCTGCTTCACCACCAATCCCTTTGTATAAAACAGGGCTCGGATATTTGATGCTTTAGCATCTTTTTGTGGTTTTTTGATAAGCCAATGATGTCTTTTTGGAAATAATGCTTTTTGTGGTTTTTAGGAACTTTGTAGACTTTTATTTTTTTTATTTCATTTATTGGGTTTAAAATTTACCATTTTATTTATTTATTCTTTTTGTGAAATTAATTACCTTCAAAATTTAAGAATATGCCCATAAATTCAAGGATAATTTGCCCAATAATGGACAATTTTTGGATTTTTATTTTAATCTCATTCTTTGCAACAATTTCACACGTCAAAAAAGCCGAATCTGTACAAATGGAAGAATTGTCACTCCAAACATTTGACGAATTATTCGTAGAAGAATGGTGGGACAAAGATGAAGCCGAAGATTTGCAAAGGCCGCCAACAAACTTTGGACAAAATGTCCCTCACCAAATCGACCGACAGAACACCCAAATTGGACAAATTGAACCCAATTTAACTGATCAGAATCCTCCTCTCACAGAGTCTGATCACTCTGATAATGCCAAAAATGTCGAGGAACAGAACGAAATAATCAAAAAAATGATTTCAAACAAAAATATTGCTGAAGATGAGCGAAAACGTAAAATTATCGCCAATTTCCTTGAAATTAAAGACGAATTTAAGCAAAAAGGAAAATATTCGGTAAAAGAAAGAACTCAAATTGAGGAGAAAATTGCTAAACGTTTAAAAGTCAATCGTACAAAAATATATGAATGGAAAAAAGAATTTGGTCTAAGTCGAAAAGTGTTAAATGAAAAAGAAGAACATAAACATTTGATAGAGAAATTTGATCAAATGAAAGCCGAGTTAATGCGGGACGGATTCAAAAACTCTTATTCCAATCAAATAAATGAAACTGTCGCAAAAGAGTTGGGCCTCTGTTTTAGAACAATTTACAATTGGAAACGCGAACTTGGCCAATCCAGTGAGTATTTCAAGCCCAATTTTATTAATTACTTTTATTATTAAAAATTCTTTTACAGCACCAAAACATAAATATTCCCACAGCGAACAAAAGGAATTGACGAAACTTTATTATGAAATGAAGGACCAAAATCATAAAATTAGTGACGAGAACATTGCCAAAATGTTGAAAATTGGAACAAGCACTTTGTGTAAATGGAAAAAACAATTTAAACGACAGCAATTTCAACCAAATTCTGTCGACGGATATTCTGTGGACGAAAACATCCGGCTTTAATGTTATGGAAATTTGATAACTCGAATTCGGGAAGTATTTAAATGAGATTATTCGATGATTAAAAAACCTCACAAATCTATATCATTAAATTATTTTAGTCTGTCTCCTCAAAAAAAACACGTTCAATTTCATAAACATTTGAACAATTTAAAAGCTTTTCCCTTAAAAGGATTTTCCGTCAGTATAGGCCCGACAAACCCCCGCTAGACCCCAGTTTTAAATAGTGATAAAAAAAGATGAATGGGGGGGCAGGGTGGCCCAAATACCATATTTATATCAGGGTGAAAAAAATCTCGGGTCGGGTTTCGGGTATCGCGGGTCGAAAAAAAAAACCGGGTTTTGGCTCATCGGGTTTCGGGTCTTTGGGTTGAAAATGTTTTTCTTCAAAATATTAATCAAAAATCAAAATTAATATGTAAATTGATAAATTGCTAAATAATGGTGCAAAACAACAATTTGTCCAAGTTTTGTGCTGTTAAAAAGTTCGCAAATTGGTAAGTGTTATACTAGGCTCGTAACCGCTTCCTTTTTTGAGAATTCGGCTTCTGGTGGGCAGAGAGTCGGCGGTATTTTCTCTGCGGCGCCTATAGGCACATTTGACCCCCCCCCCCCCCCCCCCCCACTAGTTCACCTGGCACTGCTTTTTTGATTTTACACATTCACATTGTCTTCAAATCAATCGGAGAAACATTGAGAATAATTTTGTTTTACAGATTTTATCAATCTCATTTTGTATATTTTCGTTTTCAATCTGTTTAAATGTTTCACCAAATAAATAAGAGCGAACAAAGATGTATTGGGGGCGGGGGGGGGGGGGGGGGTGGGGGTTCGCCGCATACATGATACAGAACTGACACTTTTTTTTTAAATTTATAATCCATTCCAGAATTTTGATTCTGTAAGTAGTGAGTAATAATATCCAATCGATTAATTAGTGATTATTTTGATCGCACAATATTAAGCCCGGAGGTGATGGAGAGAATGCCAATGAGACGCCGCTGCTCAGCCCGATCACCAGTCGTCTGGTTCTGGCTGAAACTGAACCAAAACCAACCAATTTTATCAAAACAGTGATTTTTAGATTTATCTGGTTTAATTAACTGTGTCGGACGCACTAAAGTGGATGATGGCTTCCATAATGCACAAAATTCATGTTTTCGAATGATTTAAAGCAAAAATTGATTTTTTTTTAAATTGGAATTTTCAAAAAAGTGCTTGCTCCGACTTATTTTCTCTGTCAAAGTTTGTCAAATAAGCCATCAGGAAATGTAAAAAACATAATTTATTAAAAAAACAGAAGCTTGTTGAATGGTAAATTTCATCAATACGCAAGTCTACAGCTGCCCTCAACAAAATTGAATTTTGATTGAAGGGGGAGAATAAATACGTGGAAATAATCTACAAATCAATTTGATTGGCCACTTTTCAATAGAAATTAATTCTATTGCCAAAAGATTTATTTATTAATTTTTTATTTAAGTTTAGTCATAAAATGAAATTTCTGCTATTAATTAGTATTTTATTCATTTCGAAGAATTTGATCAAAAATGCTAATTCTGTGGGCGATGGCGGAAAAGAATCAAAACTTTATCAAATCATTTGATGAAATATTTGGAAAAGGATGGGACGATGAAAATAATGATTCAAAAGACTTGAATTGTCGTCATGTTAAAGAAGAAGTTCAAGACGGACAAGCTCCAAACACTTCTGATCAGAAAAATATTGAGGCTGAAATATTGAAACAGAAATTTGATGAAATTTATGATGAAAATTGGTCGGAAGACGAAGATTCAGCGCCATCAGCGGATGATCTTGATCAGAACAATTCTAAGAAACACTTGTCTGATCAAAATAACTCAACTGATCAAGATCAAAGTGTTGATGAACAGCAAAATGAGTCCAATTGTGAAAAAATTGAGTCTGATCAACAAAAACGTGAAATTATTCAAAAATTCCGGGAAATGAAAGATAATTATCAGAAAAAAAACAAACGCGCACACTCAGCCAAAGAATGGGTTCAAATTGAGACAAATATATCAAATGGTTTGGGGGGTTAATCGCACAAAATTGTATAAATGGATGAAAGAATTCGGCTTAAGTCGTAAAACAATGTTTAAATCAAAGTTTTCGGAGTTAGAAAAAAATGAAATTTTAAAACAATTCGATCAGATAAAAAGCAAATGTAAAAAGGCAAAAATCAAAAACATTTTAATGCAAGGAACTTGATGAGAAAAATTGCAAAAAAATTTGGCGTTTGTTCCAAAACAATTTATGAATGGAAGCGAAAATTTGGCCTTTCTGGCAGCAATAAATCGGATGCAACAAAAATTGGAATTTTGAAGAAATATGCCAAAATAAAAGGAAAGAATCCGAAAACGACAGATGCCGTTATTGCTAAAATGTTAAAGATTTCAACAGGAAGCCTAAGTACTTGGAAAAAACAATTTAAAGAAAAAATTACGAACCTTTAAAAATATTCGGACTTTGTGATAAACTCGAGATTTTTGGTTGCGGTCGGACTATGTAGAAATTTTTTTAAAGATGAACTTCAAGGCTTAGGCTTAAGCCACCCAGACTTGGGGTTCGCGGAGTCGACTGACATTTATTTGTAAGGAAAATCAAATGTTTTGTTATTTCTTCAGTTTTTTGCAAAAAATGAAAAAATAAAAGAAAATAAAATTCAAAAATGAAAAACCTTAGGATAGCTTAGGCGAACCCCCAGTGCGAAAAAATTAACCCTGGCAAAAAGCAGACAAAAAAAAATTTAAGACTTTGCCGGCGCAAATGTCTCCGGCGCAAATGTTACGGTGCAAAAGAGGGAGCACCAACCGGTTAATTCCAGAACTAACAATTACCAAAATTAACCGGTTAATTCCAGAACTAACCAATTTCCAAAATTAACCGGTTAATTCCAGAACTAACAATTTCCAAAATTAACCTGTTAATTCCAGAACTAACAATTTCCAAAATTAACCGGTTAATTCCAGAACTAACCAATTTCCAAAATTAACCTGTTAATTCCAGAACTAACCAATTTCCAAAATTAACCTGTTAATTCCATAACTAACCAATTTCCAAAATTAACCGGTTAATTCCAGAACTAACCAATTTCCAAAATTAACCGGTTAATTCCAGAACTAACCAATTTCCAAAATTAACCGGTTAATTCCAGAACTAACAATTTCCAAAATTAACCTGTTAATTCCAGAACTAACCAATTTCCAAAATTAACCTGTTAATTCCATAACTAACCAATTTCCAAAATTAACCGGTTAATTCCAGAACTAACCAATTTCCAAAATTAACCTGTTAATTCCAGAACTAACAATTTCCAAAATTAACCGGTTAATTCCAGAACTAACCAATTTCCAAAATTAACCGGTCAATTCCAGAACTAACCAATTTCCAAAATTAACCGGTTAATTCCAGAACTAACCAATTTCCAAAATTAACCGGTCAATTCCAGAACTAACCAATTTCCAAAATTAACCGGTTAATTCCAGAACTAACCAATTTCCAAAATTAACCGGTCAATTCCAGAACTAACCAATTTCCAAAATTAACCGGTTAATTCCAGAACTAACCAATTTCCAAAATTAACCGGTTAATTCCAGAACTAACCAATTTCCAAAATTAACCGGTTAATTCCAGAACTAACCAATTTCCAAAATTAACCGGTCAATTCCAGAACTAACCAATTTCCAAAATTAACCGGTCAATTCCAGAACTAACCAATTTCCAAAATTAACCGGTTAATTCCAGAACTAACCAATTTCCAAAATTAACCGGTCAATTCCAGAACTAACCAATTTCCAAAATTAACCGGTTAATTCCAGAACTAACCAATTTCCAAAATTAACCGGTTAATTCCAGAACTAACCAATTTCCAAAATTAACCGGTCAATTCCAGAACTAACCAATTTCCAAAATTAACCGGTTAATTCCAGAACTAACCAATTTCCAAAATTAACCGGTTAATTCCAGAACTAACCAATTTCCAAAATTAACCGGTTAATTCCAGAACTAACCAATTTCCAAAATTAACCGGTTAATTCCAGAACTAACAATTTCCAAAATTAACCTGTTAATTCCAGAACTAACCAATTTCCAAAATTAACCTGTTAATTCCATAACTAACCAATTTCCAAAATTAACCGGTTAATTCCAGAACTAACCAATTTCCAAAATTAACCTGTTAATTCCAGAACTAACAATTTCCAAAATTAACCGGTTAATTCCAGAACTAACCAATTTCCAAAATTAACCGGTCAATTCCAGAACTAACCAATTTCCAAAATTAACCGGTTAATTCCAGAACTAACCAATTTCCAAAATTAACCGGTCAATTCCAGAACTAACCAATTTCCAAAATTAACCGGTTAATTCCAGAACTAACCAATTTCCAAAATTAACCGGTCAATTCCAGAACTAACCAATTTCCAAAATTAACCGGTTAATTCCAGAACTAACCAATTTCCAAAATTAACCGGTTAATTCCAGAACTAACCAATTTCCAAAATTAACCGGTTAATTCCAGAACTAACCAATTTCAAAAATTAACCGGTTAATTCCAGAACTAACCAATTTCCAAAATTAACCGGTCAATTCCAGAACTAACCAATTTCCAAAATTAACCGGTTAATTCCAGAACTAACCAATTTCCAAAATTAACCGGTTAATTCCAGAACTAACCAATTTCCAAAATTAACCGGTCTATTCCAGAACTAACCAATTTCCAAAATTAACCGGTCAATTCCAGAACTAACCAATTTCCAAAATTAACCGGTTAATTCCAGAACTAACCAATTTCCAAAATTAACCGGTCAATTCCAGAACTAACCAATTTCCAAAATTAACCGGTCAATTCCAGAACTAACCAATTTCCAAAATTAACCGGTTAATTCCAGAACTAACCAATTTCCAAAATTAACCGGTTAATTCCAGAACTAACCAATTTCCAAAATTAACCGGTTAATTCCAGAACTAACCAATTTCCAAAATTAACCGGTCAATTCCAGAACTAACCAATTTCCAAAATTAACCGGTTAATTCCAGAACTAACCAATTTCCAAAATTAACCGGTTAATTCCAGAACTAACCAATTTCCAAAATTAACCGGTTAATTCCAGAACTAACCAATTTCCAAAATTAACCGGTTAATTCCAGAACTAACAATTTCCAAAATTAACCTGTTAATTCCAGAACTAACCAATTTCCAAAATTAACCTGTTAATTCCAGAACTAACCAATTTCCAAAATTAACCGGTCAATTCCAGAACTAACCAATTTCCAAAATTAACCGGTTAATTCCAGAACTAACCAATTTCCAAAATTAACCGGTTAATTCCAGAACTAACCAATTTCCAAAATTAACCGGTTAATTCCAGAACTAACAATTTCCAAAATTAACCTGTTAATTCCAGAACTAACCAATTTCCAAAATTAACCTGTTAATTCCATAACTAACCAATTTCCAAAATTAACCGGTTAATTCCAGAACTAACCAATTTCCAAAATTAACCGGTTAATTCCAGAACTAACCAATTTCCAAAATTAACCGGTTAATTCCAGAACTAACCAATTTCCAAAATTAACCGGTTAATTCCAGAACTAACCAATTTCCAAAATTAACCGGTTAATTCCAGAACTAACAATTTCCAAAATTAACCTGTTAATTCCAGAACTAACCAATTTCCAAAATTAACCTGTTAATTCCAGAACTAACCAATTTCCAAAATTAACCGGTCAATTCCAGAACTAACCAATTTCCAAAATTAACCGGTCAATTCCAGAACTAACCAATTTCCAAAATTAACCGGTTAATTCCAGAACTAACCAATTTCCAAAATTAACCGGTCAATTCCAGAACTAACCAATTTCCAAAATTAACCGGTTAATTCCAGAACTAACCAATTTCCAAAATTAACCGGTTAATTCCAGAACTAACCAATTTCCAAAATTAACCGGTCAATTCCAGAACTAACCAATTTCCAAAATTAACCGGTTAATTCCAGAACTAACCAATTTCCAAAATTAACCGGTTAATTCCAGAACTAACCAATTTCCAAAATTAACCGGTTAATTCCAGAACTAACCAATTTCCAAAATTAACCGGTTAATTCCAGAACTAACAATTTCCAAAATTAACCTGTTAATTCCAGAACTAACCAATTTCCAAAATTAACCTGTTAATTCCATAACTAACCAATTTCCAAAATTAACCGGTTAATTCCAGAACTAACCAATTTCCAAAATTAACCTGTTAATTCCAGAACTAACAATTTCCAAAATTAACCGGTTAATTCCAGAACTAACCAATTTCCAAAATTAACCGGTCAATTCCAGAACTAACCAATTTCCAAAATTAACCGGTTAATTCCAGAACTAACCAATTTCCAAAATTAACCGGTCAATTCCAGAACTAACCAATTTCCAAAATTAACCGGTTAATTCCAGAACTAACCAATTTCCAAAATTAACCGGTCAATTCCAGAACTAACCAATTTCCAAAATTAACCGGTTAATTCCAGAACTAACCAATTTCCAAAATTAACCGGTTAATTCCAGAACTAACCAATTTCCAAAATTAACCGGTTAATTCCAGAACTAACCAATTTCAAAAATTAACCGGTTAATTCCAGAACTAACCAATTTCCAAAATTAACCGGTCAATTCCAGAACTAACCAATTTCCAAAATTAACCGGTTAATTCCAGAACTAACCAATTTCCAAAATTAACCGGTTAATTCCAGAACTAACCAATTTCCAAAATTAACCGGTCTATTCCAGAACTAACCAATTTCCAAAATTAACCGGTCAATTCCAGAACTAACCAATTTCCAAAATTAACCGGTTAATTCCAGAACTAACCAATTTCCAAAATTAACCGGTCAATTCCAGAACTAACCAATTTCCAAAATTAACCGGTCAATTCCAGAACTAACCAATTTCCAAAATTAACCGGTTAATTCCAGAACTAACCAATTTCCAAAATTAACCGGTCAATTCCAGAACTAACCAATTTCCAAAATTAACCGGTTAATTCCAGAACTAACCAATTTCCAAAATTAACCGGTTAATTCCAGAACTAACCAATTTCCAAAATTAACCGGTTAATTCCAGAACTAACCAATTTCCAAAATTAACCGGTTAATTCCAGAACTAACAATTTCCAAAATTAACCTGTTAATTCCAGAACTAACCAATTTCCAAAATTAACCTGTTAATTCCATAACTAACCAATTTCCAAAATTAACCGGTTAATTCCAGAACTAACCAATTTCCAAAATTAACCTGTTAATTCCAGAACTAACAATTTCCAAAATTAACCGGTTAATTCCAGAACTAACCAATTTCCAAAATTAACCGGTCAATTCCAGAACTAACCAATTTCCAAAATTAACCGGTTAATTCCAGAACTAACCAATTTCCAAAATTAACCGGTCAATTCCAGAACTAACCAATTTCCAAAATTAACCGGTTAATTCCAGAACTAACCAATTTCCAAAATTAACCGGTCAATTCCAGAACTAACCAATTTCCAAAATTAACCGGTTAATTCCAGAACTAACCAATTTCCAAAATTAACCGGTTAATTCCAGAACTAACCAATTTCCAAAATTAACCGGTTAATTCCAGAACTAACCAATTTCAAAAATTAACCGGTTAATTCCAGAACTAACCAATTTCCAAAATTAACCGGTCAATTCCAGAACTAACCAATTTCCAAAATTAACCGGTTAATTCCAGAACTAACCAATTTCCAAAATTAACCGGTTAATTCCATAACTAACCAATTTCCAAAATTAACCGGTCTATTCCAGAACTAACCAATTTCCAAAATTAACCTGTTAATTCCAGAACTAACAATTTCCAAAATTAACCGGTTAATTCCAGAACTAACCAATTTCCAAAATTAACCGGTCAATTCCAGAACTAACCAATTTCCAAAATTAACCGGTCAATTCCAGAACTAACCAATTTCCAAAATTAACCGGTCAATTCCAGAACTAACCAATTTCCAAAATTAACCGGTTAATTCCAGAACTAACCAATTTCCAAAATTAACCGGTTAATTCCAGAACTAACCAATTTCCAAAATTAACCGGTCAATTCCAGAACTAACCAATTTCCAAAATTAACCGGTTAATTCCAGAACTAACCAATTTCCAAAATTAACCGGTTAATTCCAGAACTAACCAATTTCCAAAATTAACCGGTTAATTCCAGAACTAACCAATTTCCAAAATTAACCGGTTAATTCCAGAACTAACAATTTCCAAAATTAACCTGTTAATTCCAGAACTAACCAATTTCCAAAATTAACCTGTTAATTCCATAACTAACCAATTTCCAAAATTAACCGGTTAATTCCAGAACTAACCAATTTCCAAAATTAACCTGTTAATTCCAGAACTAACAATTTCCAAAATTAACCGGTCAATTCCAGAACTAACCAATTTCCAAAATTAACCGGTTAATTCCAGAACTAACCAATTTCCAAAATTAACCGGTTAATTCCAGAACTAACCAATTTCCAAAATTAACCGGTTAATTCCAGAACTAACCAATTTCCAAAATTAACCGGTTAATTCCAGAACTAACAATTTCCAAAATTAACCTGTTAATTCCAGAACTAACCAATTTCCAAAATTAACCTGTTAATTCCATAACTAACCAATTTCCAAAATTAACCGGTTAATTCCAGAACTAACCAATTTCCAAAATTAACCGGTTAATTCCAGAACTAACAATTTCCAAAATTAACCGGTTAATTCCAGAACTAACCAATTTCCAAAATTAACCGGTCAATTCCAGAACTAACCAATTTCCAAAATTAACCGGTTAATTCCAGAACTAACCAATTTCCAAAATTAACCGGTCAATTCCAGAACTAACCAATTTCCAAAATTAACCGGTCAATTCCAGAACTAACCAATTTCCAAAATTAACCGGTCAATTCCAGAACTAACCAATTTCCAAAATTAACCGGTTAATTCCAGAACTAACCAATTTCCAAAATTAACCGGTTAATTCCAGAACTAACCAATTTCCAAAATTAACCGGTTAATTCCAGAACTAACCAATTTCAAAAATTAACCGGTTAATTCCAGAACTAACCAATTTCCAAAATTAACCGGTCAATTCCAGAACTAACCAATTTCCAAAATTAACCGGTTAATTCCAGAACTAACCAATTTCCAAAATTAACCGGTTAATTCCATAACTAACCAATTTCCAAAATTAACCGGTTAATTCCAGAACTAACCAATTTCCAAAATTAACCTGTTAATTCCAGAACTAACAATTTCCAAAATTAACCGGTTAATTCCAGAACTAACCAATTTCCAAAATTAACCGGTCAATTCCAGAACTAACCAATTTCCAAAATTAACCGGTTAATTCCAGAACTAACCAATTTCCAAAATTAACCGGTCAATTCCAGAACTAACCAATTTCCAAAATTAACCGGTTAATTCCAGAACTAACCAATTTCCAAAATTAACCGGTTAATTCCAGAACTAACCAATTTCCAAAATTAACCGGTCAATTCCAGAACTAACCAATTTCCAAAATTAACCGGTTAATTCCAGAACTAACCAATTTCCAAATTAACCGGTTAATTCCAGAACTAACCAATTTCAAAAATTAACCGGTTAATTCCAGAACTAACCAATTTCCAAAATTAACCGGTCAATTCCAGAACTAACCAATTTCCAAAATTAACCGGTTAATTCCAGAACTAACCAATTTCCAAAATTAACCGGTTAATTCCAGAACTAACCAATTTCAAAAATTAACCGGTTAATTTCCAAATTAACCGCAATTCAGAACTAACCAATTTCCAAAATTAACCGGTTAATTCCAGAACTAACCAATTTCCAAAATTAAACCGGTTAATTCCAGAACTAACCAATTCCAAAATTAACCGGTTCAATTCCAGAACTAACCAATTTCCAAAATTAACCGGTTAATTCCAGAACTAACCAATTTCCAAAATTAACCGGTTAATTCCAGAACTAACCAATTTCCAAAATTAACCGGTTAATTCCAGAACTAACAATTTCCAAAATTAACCGGTTAATTCCAGAACTAACCAATTTCCAAAATTAACCGGTCAATTCCAGAACTAACCAATTTCCAAAATTAACCGGTTAATTCCAGAACTAACCAATTTCCAAAATTAACCGGTCAATTCCAGAACTAACCAATTTCCAAAATTAACCGGTTAATTCCAGAACTAACCAATTTCCAAAATTAACCGGTCAATTCCAGAACTAACCAATTTCCAAAATTAACCGGTTAATTCCAGAACTAACCAATTTCCAAAATTAACCGGTTAATTCCAGAACTAACCAATTTCCAAAATTAACCGGTTAATTCCAGAACTAACCAATTTCAAAAATTAACCGGTTAATTCCAGAACTAACCAATTTCCAAAATTAACCGGTCAATTCCAGAACTAACCAATTTCCAAAATTAACCGGTTAATTCCAGAACTAACCAATTTCCAAAATTAACCGGTTAATTCCAGAACTAACCAATTTCCAAAATTAACCGGTCTATTCCAGAACTAACCAATTTCCAAAATTAACCGGTCAATTCCAGAACTAACCAATTTCCAAAATTAACCGGTTAATTCCAGAACTAACCAATTTCCAAAATTAACCGGTCAATTCCAGAACTAACCAATTTCCAAAATTAACCGGTCAATTCCAGAACTAACCAATTTCCAAAATTAACCGGTTAATTCCAGAACTAACCAATTTCCAAAATTAACCGGTTAATTCCAGAACTAACCAATTTCCAAAATTAACCGGTTAATTCCAGAACTAACCAATTTCCAAAATTAACCGGTCAATTCCAGAACTAACCAATTTCCAAAATTAACCGGTTAATTCCAGAACTAACCAATTTCCAAAATTAACCGGTTAATTCCAGAACTAACCAATTTCCAAAATTAACCGGTTAATTCCAGAACTAACCAATTTCCAAAATTAACCGGTTAATTCCAGAACTAACAATTTCCAAAATTAACCTGTTAATTCCAGAACTAACCAATTTCCAAAATTAACCTGTTAATTCCATAACTAACCAATTTCCAAAATTAACCGGTTAATTCCAGAACTAACCAATTTCCAAAATTAACCTGTTAATTCCAGAACTAACAATTTCCAAAATTAACCGGTTAATTCCAGAACTAACCAATTTCCAAAATTAACCGGTCAATTCCAGAACTAACCAATTTCCAAAATTAACCGGTTAATTCCAGAACTAACCAATTTCCAAAATTAACCGGTCAATTCCAGAACTAACCAATTTCCAAAATTAACCGGTTAATTCCAGAACTAACCAATTTCCAAAATTAACCGGTCAATTCCAGAACTAACCAATTTCCAAAATTAACCGGTTAATTCCAGAACTAACCAATTTCCAAAATTAACCGGTTAATTCCAGAACTAACCAATTTCCAAAATTAACCGGTTAATTCCAGAACTAACCAATTTCCAAAATTAACCGGTCAATTCCAGAACTAACCAATTTCCAAAATTAACCGGTTAATTCCAGAACTAACCAATTTCCAAAATTAACCGGTTAATTCCAGAACTAACCAATTTCCAAAATTAACCGGTCTATTCCAGAACTAACCAATTTCCAAAATTAACCGGTCAATTCCAGAACTAACCAATTTCCAAAATTAACCGGTTAATTCCAGAACTAACCAATTTCCAAAATTAACCGGTCAATTCCAGAACTAACCAATTTCCAAAATTAACCGGTTAATTCCAGAACTAACCAATTTCCAAAATTAACCGGTCAATTCCAGAACTAACCAATTTCCAAAATTAACCGGTTAATTCCAGAACTAACCAATTTCCAAAATTAACCGGTTAATTCCAGAATTAACCAATTTCCAAAATTAACCGGTTAATTCCAGAACTAACCAATTTCCAAAATTAACCGGTCAATTCCAGAACTAACCAATTTCCAAAATTAACCGGTTAATTCCAGAACTAACCAATTTCCAAAATTAACCGGTTAATTCCAGAACTAACCAATTTCCAAAATTAACCTGTTAATTCCAGAACTAACCAATTTCCAAAATTAACCGGTTAATTCCAGAACTAACCAATTTCCAAAATTAACCGGTCAATTCCAGAACTAACCAATTTCCAAAATTAACCGGTTAATTCCAGAACTAACCAATTTCCAAAATTAACCGGTTAATTCCAGAACTAACCAATTTCCAAAATTAACCGGTTAATTCCAGAACTAACCAATTTCCAAAATTAACCGGTTAATTCCAGAACTAACCAATTTCCAAAATTAACCGGTCAATTCCAGAACTAACCAATTTCCAAAATTAACCGGTTAATTCCAGAACTAACCAATTTCCAAAATTAACCGGTCAATTCCAGAACTAACCAATTTCCAAAATTAACCGGTTAATTCCAGAACTAACCAATTTCCAAAATTAACCGGTTAATTCCAGAACTAACCAATTTCCAAAATTAACCGGTTAATTCCAGAACTAACCAATTTCCAAAATTAACCGGTTAATTCCAGAACTAACCAATTTCCAAAATTAACCGGTTAATTCCAGAACTAACCAATTTCCAAAATTAACCGGTCAATTCCAGAACTAACCAATTTCCAAAATTAACCGGTTAATTCCAGAACTAACCAATTTCCAAAATTAACCGGTCAATTCCAGAACTAACCAATTTCCAAAATTAACCGGTTAATTCCAGAACTAACCAATTTCCAAAATTAACCGGTCAATTCCAGAACTAACCAATTTCCAAAATTAACCGGTTAATTCCAGAACTAACCAATTTCCAAAATTAACCGGTTAATTCCAGAACTAACCAATTTCCAAAATTAACCGGTTAATTCCAGAACTAACCAATTTCCAAAATTAACCGGTCAATTCCAGAACTAACCAATTTCCAAAATTAACCGGTTAATTCCAGAACTAACCAATTTCCAAAATTAACCGGTTAATTCCAGAACTAACCAATTTCCAAAATTAACCGGTCTATTCCAGAACTAACCAATTTCCAAAATTAACCGGTCAATTCCAGAACTAACCAATTTCCAAAATTAACCGGTTAATTCCAGAACTAACCAATTTCCAAAATTAACCGGTCAATTCCAGAACTAACCAATTTCCAAAATTAACCGGTTAATTCCAGAACTAACCAATTTCCAAAATTAACCGGTCAATTCCAGAACTAACCAATTTCCAAAATTAACCGGTTAATTCCAGAACTAACCAATTTCCAAAATTAACCGGTCAATTCCAGAACTAACCAATTTCCAAAATTAACCGGTTAATTCCAGAACTAACCAATTTCCAAAATTAACCGGTCAATTCCAGAACTAACCAATTTCCAAAATTAACCGGTTAATTCCAGAACTAACCAATTTCCAAAATTAACCGGTAAACATCAACAAGGGAAGGGGATAAAATGAGCGCCCGAATTGGCGTCCTGTTATCACTGAATATGAGTCTCGGGTGTAACCCCGAACAAAAATAATAATCCAAACTGAATTTTAATATGATCTGGGAGATTTTTGAATTAGCCCTTTGCCAATTGCTACATATGTTTAAAGTGCGACAATTTCGTCTGCATTTTGCAAGGGTATGACAATTTTGACAATGTTTAAGCCTAGGAGCAGAGACGTCACCAATCAGCATTTGTACAATCAAGTCGGGTTAAAATGAGGAAACGCCACGGCCATACTGGTACGAAGAACTCTGATTGGTTTTCATGGTGTACAAACTCCGGTAGTGGTGAAGCCGGGGAAGCACGAAATTTTACTGTTTGTTTATAGCAGTGTTTGGCCACAAATAGCCCCGCTTTTCCCCTTCTGCCCGCCCCTTAATCCACCCTAAACCACCCTTCCCCGAGACCCAAGCTCTTATCTCCATTCCAGACCCAACCCCAAATCCTGCCAACACAAATTACCCAAGTATGAGCTAGCGGAAAGAAAGGAAGGGGGGAGGCGGGGGGGGGGGGGGGGGAAATCAACGAAGCGGGCCACTCGCGTCTGGCCACTCGCGTCTCAGGAACGTTTAACAGCTCATAACTTTTTTCAAGACTGACTAATCTTCATAAACTTTATATCATTCGAAAGTTCTAAATGATTAGAAGATATATTTCAGTAACTCGAGCCGGTTCGATCCTCCTCTCAAAGAGTCTGATCACTCTGGACAAATTGAACCTAATTCAACTGATCAAAATCTTCCTCTCACAGAGTCTGATCACTCTAGACAAATTGAATCCAATTCAACTGATCAAAAAACGGCGCTCAGGTGGCGTTCCCACCCGTTTGTCTCGACAAATAAAATATGGCGAAATTAATCTAAAGTGGCTTATATTTGAGAATGGATACAACGATAATGAATAACAGACCAAACCGACAAAGAATAAAATAAAATCCAAAACTTTGGGCAAATAATCAAAAATCTCTGAATTTAGAGGCATTTATATGAAATTCAAAAGAATTTCCTTTTTTAATTTTAAAATATTTACAATTGGCCTAGAAAATTCTGATCATCCGGCCTCTAATGGGATCGACCGGAAATTGTCATTATTGGAAAATAAATGTCAGCATTATTGATTTCTGAGTGACTCCGACGAATTTTATTATTTGCATATTTAATGGGCTAAAAAATTTATCATTTATTATTTTTTTAAATAAAAAAAATTTTTTTGCGAGAAATTCTTTAAGACAAAAAAGAACAAACTTTTTATATCGTATTACAATTGCATATAATGCCCCTAAATTCAGAGGTTATTTTGCCTAAATAAAATGGAAGAGTTTTTGATCTTAATTTTGGTGGCATTCTTCGCAACAAATTCATTCGAACAAGCAGAATCCGTACAATTGGAGGAATTGCCACTCCAGACATTTGATGAATTATTTGTAGAAGAATGGTGGGACAAAGATGAAGCCGAAGATTTGAAAACGCCGGCGCCAACAAACTTTGGACAAAATGTCCATCACCAAATCGACCGGCAGAACACCCAACTTGGAAAAATTGAACCCAATTCAACTGATCAGCTTGGACAAACTGAACCCAATTCAACTGATCAGCTTGGACAAACTGAACCCAATTCAACTGATCAGCTTGGACAAACTGAACCCAATTCAACTGATCAGAAGCTTCCTCTCACAGAGTCTGATCTGTCTGATTATGCCAAAAATGGCGAAGAACAGAACGAAATTAATTTGAACGAAAATATTGCTGAAGATGAGCAAAAACGTAACATTATTTCCAAATTCCACGAAATAAAAGACGAATTCAAGCAAAAAGGAAAATTTTCAACAAAAGAATGGAATCAAATTGATGAGAAAATTGGTAAACATTTAAAAGTCAATCGCAAAAAAATATATAAATGGCAAAAAGAATTTGGCCTAAGTCGAAAAACATCAGAAAAAGAAGAACGTAAAAATTTTGTAGAGAAAATTTGATCAAATGAAAGACGAGTTAATGCGGGCCGAATTCAAAAACTCATATCATCACGAAATTGATGAAACTGTCGCAAAAAAGTTGGGCCTCAGTTTTAGAACAATTTACAAGTGGAAACAAAAACTTGGCCAAACCGGTGTCGAGTCCAATTTTATTAATTTATTTAATTAAAATTCTTTTACAGCACCAAATAAATACCCCCACAGCGAACAAAAGGAATTGATGAAACATTATTATGAAATTAAAGACCAAAATCCTAAAATTAGTGACGAGGACATTGCCAAAATGTTGAAAATTGGAAGAGACACTTTGCGTAGATGGAAAAAGCAATTTAAACGACATCAATTGCACCCAAATTTTGCCGATGGACAATCTTTGGATGAGAATGCCGGCTCAAATATTCAATTTGGAAGGGAATTATTTGAATGAACATTTAATGTTTTGACATTTAATGATTTTTTAAAAGCTTTTTTATTTTAATTTGTTTGAAAATACTCTTTTAGTTTATTAGAATTTATAAGATTTGTTAATCAGCAGTGTTTTTCCGATTCCATTTTTTCTGACGGGTTTGCGATTCCGGTTCCAAATTCCACTGAATTGTATATGCGGCATAAAATTTTTTTTTTAAAGATATGGTACTTTTTTGAAGTTCTTTAGGAATGTGATGGGAAGAAAATTTGAAAAATTTAAACGACATTTTCTTATTCCTGTAAAGAAAAAATTAAAATTCGAAAAAGTTCTAATGTCGGCTCGTTTATACAGGTTTCATGAGCCGAGCCTCCCTCCCCATTTGGCCTTCATTGAAAAAGCATGAATATGAGCATTACTTGTTTTTCATTGTAATTTTGTGCTTTTTTAAATGATTTTGAGACTAAAATTGATTTTTTAAAATTTGAATTTTCGAAAAATTGTTTGTGATCCGGTCCGGGGTTCGAAATCGAGCAAAATGGAGATTAGATTCGAATTTACGCCCCCGAATACATAATAAAGGACACTTTGTCAACTTCTAAAGTAGGTATCTACATAGATTTTTCAATCGAATTTTCTTATTGTTTGGAATCAAAATAAATTTCTCTATAATAAAAAAGCATCATGACTAGAGCGTCGTTATATGAGAAAATAATTTAAAAATAAATTTTTCTCTTAATAACCACAAGTTATTTCTTGTTTTTATTTGTTTTTCTATATTTTCTTTATTTTTAAAATAAACGTTATCTTTTTCTAATAATAATTTAATATTTTTTAAATAAATTTTATATTCGTTTTGAATACAAATAAATTGTCGATGGACATTCTGTGGAAGTGAATTTCGGACAAAACATTTAAGAAATGGTAAACTCAAATTTAGGAAGTATTTGAATAATTAAGTTTTATGATTTTAAAACCTTTGTTTGTTAAAATTCATCTTGAAAAATAGTTTTTGCATACATTAGAATTCGGTGACGCGGGCATTCACATGCAATTTGCCAAGATAATAAATGTGTGGAAATAATTTGCCAATCAATTTGATTGGCCACATTTTCAATAAAAATTAATTATATTGCGAAAAGATTTATTTATTAATATTTTTAAAAGTAATTCTAGTGAATAAAACATGAAATTTTGGATATTAATTATTTCATTTTTTTCAACGAATATGATCAAAAATGCTAATTCTGTGGGCGAAGGCGGACACGAATCAAAACTTTACAAAACATTTGATGAAATATTTGGAAAAGGATGGGATGATGAAAGTAATGATTCAAAAGACTTGAACTGTCGTCATGTTAAAGAAGAAGTTCAAGACGGACAAACTCCAAACACATTCTGATCAGAAAAATATTAGATGAAATATTGAAACAGAAATTTGATGAAATTTATGATGAAAATTGGTCGGAAGACGAAAACAATTCAGCGCCAGATCAAGATCAAAGTGTTGATGAAGAGCAAAATGAGTCCAATGAATGTGAAAAAATTGAGTCTAATCAGCAAAAATGGGAAATTATTCAAAAATTCCGTGAAATGAAAGAAGATTATCGGGAAAAAAACAAACGCGGCCACTCAACCAAAGAATGGAACCAAATTGACACTAAAATATCAAATGATTTGGGTGTAAGTCGCTATAAATTATATAAATGGATCCAAGAGTTGGGTTTAAATCGAGAAACAAAGGCTAAGTCAAGGTTTTCTGAGATAGAAAAACGTGAAATTTTGAAACAATTTAATGAAATAAAAAGCAAATATATAAAGGCAAAACTCAAAAACATTTCAAAGAATGAACTCGATGATAAAATAGCAAAAAAATTGGGCGTTTCTAGACATACAATTTATGAATGGAAGCGCAATTTTGGCCTTTCTGTCAGCAATAAAATTTCTGATGCAACACAATTGGAATTTTGAAGAAATATGCCAAAATAAAAGAGGAAAATTCGAAAATGACAAATGCCGTTATTGCTGATATGTTAAAGATTTCAACAAAAAGCCTACGTATTTGGAAAAAACAATTTCAAGATGAAATTAAGAACCTTTGAAAATTGACGGGCTTTATAGCTTCAAAGCGGAAATGTCATTATTGCTTGGATCGAATTATTTGTTGTTATTTAAAGATAAAATATATAATGAGTATCTTTGTAGTGCTTGGACATATAATAGGGACTAAAACCCCAAAAATGGAGCGAAAGATTTTATGCATGCCTTTCCAAACATCAAGGCCAAAATATGCACCAAAATTCCAAAAATGCCGAAATATGCACCAAAAATGCAAAATATGCACCGAAAATGGCACTTTTACTGCACTAATTTGCTTAATACTTAATTTTTTCCTTCTTTTAACGTATAATAAGTAGATTTAAAGAGCGCTCTCCATTTGAGCGTTGCGCCATTGCAGCGCCACCATTTTTTGATTATTTTTTATACGAATGTTCTTTTTCCAGGTGTTTTTTTTCAAAAATGACTAAAGTCCATAGTTAAAGATGAATTATTTTTCAAAAACAGCCAGAAACTCAGATTTTGGGTGTATTTTTTAAATATTTGGTCAAAAATGCCAAAATATGCTCGAAATATGCGAAATATGCCAAAATATGCCAAATATGTAAAAAATATGCAGGAACCCCAAAATATGCAAAAGATGTTTTTTTAAACTTGACCAAAAAAGCTCAAACCAACGCGAAAAGGCTATTTTTAAGCCGCATTTGATTTTTTCTGCTGCTGACACGACTTGAATTTGAACACGGCTGACCACATTTAAACAAATTATTTGTAGAATGTTCTATTCATAATGAACTTTGCTTAAAATAAAATTTATTAAAATTATTTAAGATTATAACACATGAGAATTCGCAATTTTGATAGATTTATTCTTTCAGAGAAATTTATTTGCATTTTAAAAATTCATTCATTTTTATATATAAAAAATTCATTACTAATTTTGGATTTAGATTTTCAAAAACACAAAAACAAAATATGAGCTAATTTTATCTCAAATAAAAACCCTTCACTTCAAATTAATATTATTAAAACCAGATATAATTGAAAAAGTGATTTTGAGCGGTACCCTTTTTGGAATTTCATAAAAAAATTTTTGTGTCAAATTGCACAAAAATGCATTTTCTTACCACTTAGCTTTTGAAAATAAACCTCAAAAAGTTGTAAAAATTAACTCTTAGAAAAAGCTATGTATTTATTTTTGAAGATTTTCGAAACAGCCATTTGCGTCTGGCCATTTGCGTCTCAGTACAAAAAGGGCCACTCCCGTCTCACCCACAAATGTTATTCTTTGTTTTTAGACCGAAAAAATCAATACATTGAACTGCTTCGTTTCGTTGACGACAGTTAACTCAATCATCAGTGAACTGCTTGGTCCAATCATTAGTAAACTGCTCGGTCTTCGTGACCAGTCAATCCAGTCAGCGGCGGCGTACTGCTTCATCTCAGTGACAGCAGTCAATCCAATCAGCGGCATACTGCTTCCTCTCCGTGACAGCAGTCAACCCAATGATCTGTGTACTGATTCCTCTCCGTCACAGCAGTCGACCAATTCCCTTCCAGAGTGGAAGCAGGTAAATTTAAAATTTTGAATTTTAAAAATTCAAAAATAAAATTTTAATTCAAAATTTTTTTTTCTAGAGTTTGTTCAAGATGACCAAGATGATGGAGCTGTTCAAGATGAGCAGAACGATGCGCCTGGAGAGCTTGGCAACCGTTACGCCTCGTAATCGTGGCAGGGTATGTATAATTTAGTGTTCAAATACCGGAATTTTTAAAAACCTTTTTAAAAGTTATAGAAAATTACCGGCGATGCACGACGAAAGAACGCAATCGGTTCAAACGTGGCCCACCACCACTATCATCATCATTATCAACAGCGTCCTCTTTTTTACCCCGCTCCCCCAAACTCTTTTTACCCCCCTCCTCATCCTTTTCCTCCTCGTCGTTCTGCTGCTGCTCCTCCTCCTCCTCATAATCACTATTATTTTCAATGATCATGTATTTCTGTATCCCATCTGCACACGTTGGCCAAGATGAAAAGACCCACCGAGTTCCTTTCTTGATGATTGAATTTAGAAATTGTTGAACATTAAATGATTTTTTATCGACCATTGTTTTTTAAGGAAATACATGATTTGCATCAAAATTTCGAAAAACTTTCATACAATAAAATTGGTTTATGGAGAATACCCTGAGAATTCCTTGTAAAAAGATTGAAATTACAATAGATGCCATCACCGCTCGGAACCGAAGCTAAAAATTTCAAATCAAAATTTTTTAACGTAACTTTTTTTTTACCTGGGAATAATTAAATTTTAAAAATAACCAGGATAAAAAGGGTGAGAAGCTGCAGAATGAGCAACAATGTCAAACATGAGCCAATCTCATGTCCGACCTTTTCAATAGGGGTTTGGAATATGGGCCCGGGCGGTAACACTGATTGTCAACAATGGGATAAATACAGTCCGGGACCAAAACCCACGGGAGCTCGGTAGGGGAGATGACAACAGGCATTTTTTTCGCTAAAAATAATAAAAATACAAAAAAAAAAATTGTATTCGAATAAATTTGGGAGGGGGGAGGTCAAATAGATGAAGACAACGCCATCAAGTTTATGAATAAATGCGCAAATGCCCATACTCCGTTCTCCGCCCAACTCTTTGCCCCCCCCAACATTCTGGCCAATAAAAGCAAAATAAATAACACAATGGAAAAATGCCTTTCCAATGGCTCAAAACCCAATGCCGTGCGTATGTACATTGCTGATTGAGCGTTGAGATTAAAATTGCTTTTTTTTCTGGAGCAGTTCATCGACAAACAACGCTGGGTCGATTCTTAAATTCTGCCACCATGGTTGATTAAATTCACCCGGGCATTCTTAAATTCGTCAGGGCGTTTCTTAAATCCGTCAGGGCGTTTCTTAAATGCGTCAGGCCGTTTATTAATCAGCCAGGGCGTTTATTAAATCCGCCAGGGCGTTTCTTAAATCCACCTTGGCGTTTCTTAAATACGCCAGGGCCTTTCTTAAATCCGCCAGGGCGTTTCTTAAATACGCCAGGGCGTTTCATAAATTCCACCACCATCGGCGTTTATTAAATCCGCCAGGGCGTTTCTTAAATACGCCAGGGCGTTTCTTAAATCCGCCAGGGCGTTTCTTAAATCCGCCAGGGCGTTTCTTAAATTCCCCAGGGCATTTCTTAAATCCGCCAGGGCGTTTCTTAAATTCCCCAGGGCGTTTCTTAAATTCCCCAGGGCGTTTCTTAAATCCACCAGGGCGTTTCTTAAATCCGCCAGGGCGTTTCTTAAATTCCACCACCATCGGCGTTTATTAAATCCACCTTGGCGTTTCTTAAATACGCCAGGGCCTTTCTTAAATCCGCCAGGGCGTTTCTTAAATACGCCAGGGCGTTTCTTAAATTCCACCACCATCGGCGTTTATTAAATCCGCCAGGGCGTTTCTTAAATACGCCAGGGCGTTTCTTAAATCCGCCAGGGCGTTTCTTAAATCCGCCAGGGCGTTTCTTAAATTCCCCAGGGCATTTCTTAAATCCGCCAGGGCGTTTCTTAAATCCGTCAGGGCGTTTCTTAAATTCCCCAGGGCGTTTCTTAAATCCGCCAGGGCGTTTCTTAAATCCGCCAGGGCGTTTCTTAAATACGCCAGGGCGTTTCTTAAATTCCACCACCATCGGCGTTTATTAAATCCACCTTGGCGTTTCTTAAATACGCCAGGGCCTTTCTTAAATCCGCCAGGGCGTTTCTTTAATACGCCAGGGCGTTTCTTAAATCCGCCAGGGCGTTTCTTAAACCCGCCAGGGCGTTTCTTAAACCCGCCAGGGCGTTTCTTAAATTCCCCAGGGCGTTTCTTAAATTCCCCAGGGCATTTCTTAAATCCGCCAGGGCGTTTCTTAAATCCGTCAGGGCGTTTCTTAAATTCGCCAGGGCGTTTCTTAAATTCCCCAGGGCATTTCTTAAATCCGCCAAGGCATTTCTTAAATCCGCCAAGGCGTTTCTTAAATACGCCAGGGCGTTTCTTAAATTCCCCTGGGCGTTTCTTAAATCCCCCAGGGCGTTTCTTAAATCCGCCAGGGCGTTTCTTAAATTCCCCAGGGCGTTTCTTAAATCCGCCAGGGCGTTTCTTAAATTCCCTAGGGCGTTTGTTTCTTAAATTCCCCAGGGCGTTTCTTAAATTCCCCAGGGCGTTTCTTAAATCCGCCAGGGCGTTTCTTAAATTCCCCAGGGCGTTTCTTAAATCCGCCAGGGCGTTTCTTAAATTCCCCAGGGCGTTTCTTAAATTCCCCAGGGCGTTTCTTAAATCCGCCAGGGCGTTTCTTAAATACGCCAAGGCGTTTCTTAAATACGCCAGGGCGTTTCTTAAATTCCCTAGGGCGTTTCTTAAATTCCCCAGGGTGTTTCTTAAATTTCCCAGGGCGTTTCTTAAATCCGCCAGGGCGTTTCTTAAACCCACCTTGGCGTTTCTTAAATACGCCAGAGCGTAAGCTTTTTTGATCAGATTATTATTGATGCTTTAATTTAATTTGAACTAATCAGAACAAAACCCAAGGCTTTAATTCTAAACACAATTCTGAAACATTATTCTCAATTGCAACTCTGACCTAAATACAAATTTGAGCCTCATTTTGAACAAAATTCTTAACCATTATTCCCATCGCAATTCTGATCCAAAACGCATTTCACGGTTGCGTATACTCCGAGAGGTTTCGGCATGGCATGTTCAAAGGGGGCGGGAGTATACATTGGTTTAATGGGAAACACCTTCCTTGAACATTTTCCGAGATGATCGTTTGATTATTTGTTGTAGAAAAATATTTAAGAGATGTCAATAATATTGATTCGGGGGGGGGGGGGATTGTAAAAATTTGTAAAAATTTGTTAATATTTTTATTATTTTAATACGCCAGATCCGGTCTTTAATACAAGCGACCGGAAATTGTCACCATTTCCTCCAATTGCGATCAACAATGTCAAACATGAGCCAATCTCATGTCCGACCTTTTCAATAGGGGTTTGGAATATGGGCCCGGGCGGTAACACTGATTGTCAACAATGGGATAAATACAGTCCGGGACCAAAACCCACGGGAGCTCGGTAGGGGAGATGACAACAGGCATTTTTTTCGCTAAAAATAATAAAAATACAAAAAAAAAAATTGTATTCGAATAAATTTGGGAGGGGGGAGGTCAAATAG
The DNA here is from genome assembly GCA_020449905.1 of Globodera pallida. Lineage (NCBI taxonomy): Eukaryota > Metazoa > Nematoda > Chromadorea > Rhabditida > Heteroderidae > Globodera > Globodera pallida. Next base: position 795,411 of record JAIXHY010000031.1, on the reverse strand, counting down.
ATGAAGACAACGCCATCAAGTTTATGAATAAATGCGCAAATGCCCATACTCCGTTCTCCGCCCAACTCTTTGCCCCCCCCCAACATTCTGGCCAATAAAAGCAAAATAAATAACACAATGGAAAAATGCCTTTCCAATGGCTCAAAACCCAATGCCGTGCGTATGTACATTGCTGATTGAGCGTTGAGATTAAAATTGCTTTTTTTTCTCTTACGACATTACATTCTCTCATTTTATTCCCTTTTCTTCAGAATGGCACGCCTCATGATTCGTCGAATAACTCTTTCACACAACTTTATTTCAAAAAATTAATTTAAAAATAATGTGAAAAATGATAAAAAATTACAAATGAGAAACTGAAATTATAGATTAATTGAAAAGAGCATAAAAAGTTGAAGTTAATAAAAGAAGCCGGTAAAGAGCACATAGCTAAATAAAATGTTAAACTGTTCAGGTCACAAATCAAGAAAATTTAGACTCATTTATAAAATGGAAGAATTTTGGATTTTAATTTTGGTCTCATTTTTTGCAATAACAGTCGACTCTCACAGCGCAATCGACTCTCACAGCGCAGTCGACTCTTGCAGTCGACTCTCTCCGTCGAATTAGCGCAGTCGACTCATTCCTTCCGCCCGACGCAGTCGACTCTCTGGTAATGGTGTCTTTTACTGGTCCCGTTTTTTTGTTGTTGTTTTAATGGAGATGGGCTACTCGGGGGTTATCGAGGACGCTGATCACGAATATGACATCAGATTCATCATATGACGTCATCTAATCTATGATTTCAGCATCTAAGATTTTTTGAAAAAAATACAATTTTTTTCTAAGTCGCTAAAAAGGTGTTTCTAGGGGTAATCGGGGGTGTAGAATACGAATCTGATTTTTTTTTGTTGTCTTGCGCTTTTTTGAATGATTTTGAAGCCAAAATTAATTATTGAAAATTTTTGAATTTTTTGGAAAATTGTTCGATTTCGGTTCCGGGGTTCGAATTGGCCGAAATGAAGCTCAGATTCGGATTCTACACCCCCGATTACCCCTAGAAACACCTTTTTAGCGACTTAGAAAAAATTGTATTTTTTTCAAAAAATCTTAGATGCTGAAATCATAGATAAGATGACGTCATATGATGGATCTGATGTCATATTCGTGATCAGCGTCCTCGATAACCCCCGAGTACCCTTCAGAATTGCTTAAAATCTCCATTAAAACAACAAAAAAAAACGGGACCAGTAAAAGACACCATTACCGACTCTCTCCCTCTACTCGGCACAGTCGACTCTTGCAGCAGAAGCGACGGGCAGAGAGAGAACGGAGGAGTGGACGCGGGGGAAGAGTGACCAAAGATCACTTTCCGAATTCATCACAAATCAAAAGTGGATGGCCGTGATGAAGAAGCGAATTTGGCACCTCGACCCGGCGACTAACCGTGACACGCGCTCGGATCACGCGGACAAATTCCCGACCATCGCGGAATGTGGAGCAAGTCGCCCTTATGGCAGCATTGGGCGACGTGCGGAAGCAACTGTAGACGGCAGATAAGTCGGCATTGGTTCAGCGGAAGAAATCGCGAGGAAAGACGAGGCCATGGACAGCCAAGCAGGTGGAGCAGTTCATCGACAAACAACGCTGGGGCGATTCTTAAATTCTGCCACCATGGGTGCTTATTAAATTCACCCGGCGTTTTCAAATTCGTCAGGACGTTTCTTAAATCCGTCAGTGCGTTTCTTAAATGCGTCAGGCCGTTTATTAATCCGCCAGAGCGTTTCTTAAATCCGCCAGAGCGTTTCTTAAATCCACCTTGGCGTTTCTTAAATACGCCAGAGCGTTTCTTAAATCCGCCAGGGCATTTCTTAAATTCCCCAGGGCGTTTCTTAAATCCGCCAGGGCGTTTCTTAAATCCCCCAGGGCGTTTATTAAATCAGCCAGGGCGTTTTTTAAATCAGCCACAGTGTTTCTTAAATTCCCCAGGGCGTTTCTTAAATACGCCAGGGCGTTTCTTAAATCCCCCAGGGCGTTTCTTAATCCGCCAGGGCGTTTCTTAAATCCCCCAGGGCGTTTCTTAAATTCCACCACCATGGGCGTTTATTAAATCCGCCAGGGCGTTTTTTAAATTCCCCAGGGCGTTTATTAAATCCGCCAGAGCGTAAGCTTTTTTGATCAGATTATTATTGATGCTTTAATTTAATTTAACTAATCGGAACAAAACCCAAGGCTTTAATTCTAAACACAATTCTGAACCTTTATTCTCAATTGCAACTCTGACCTAAATACAAATTTGAGCCTCATTTTGAACAAAATTCTTAACCATTATTCCCATAACAATTCTGATCCAAAACGCATTTAACGGTCGCGTATACTCCGAGAGGTCTCGGCATGGCATGTTCAAAGGGGGCGGGAGTATACATTGGTTTAATGGGAAACACCTTCCTTGAACATTTTCCGAGATGATCGTTTGATTATTTGTTGTAGAAAAATATTTAAGAGATGTCAATAATATTGATTCGGGGGGGGATTGTAAAAATTTGTTAATATTTTTATTATTTTAATACGCCAGATCCGGTCTTTAATACAAGCGACCGGAAATTGTCACCATTTCCTCCAATTGCGATCAATAATTTTAGGGTTGGCAGAAAATTTGGAAAATATTGATCGACTCCAATTTATTTGCGCTAAAAAATTCACAATTTCAGTTATTTTATTTCATAATATTTATTATTCTATAATAGATGAATATGCGAGAAATTTTTTAACACAAAATTATAGACTAATTTTTGCAATCGAATTTTCCATTTAAATTATAAAATTAATTGATAAATTCAGAGGTTGTTTTTTGCCCAAATAAAATGGAAGAATTTTGGATTTTAATTTTGGTGGCATTCTTCATAACAAATTCACTGGACAAAGTCGAATCCGTACAATTGGAGGAATTGCCACTCCAAACATTTGACGAATTATTTGTAGAGGAATGGTTGGGCAAAAAAGAAGCTGAAGATTTGCAAAGGCCGCCAACAAACTTTGGACAAAATGTCAATGACCAAATCGACCGACAGAACACCCAAATTGGACAAATTGAACCCAAATCAACTGATCAGAATCCTCCTCTCACAGAGTCTGATCACTCTGGACAAATTGAACCCAATTCAACTGATCAGAATCCTCCTCTCACAGAGTCTGATCACTTTGATAATGCCAAAAATGGTGAAGAACAGAACGAAAACAAAAATATTGCTGAAGCTGAGCGAAAACGTACAATTGTTGGCAAGTTCCTCGCAATAAAAGACGAATTTAAGAAAAAGGGAAAATATTCAACAAACGAATGGGTTCAAATTGAGGAGAAAATTGCTAAACATTTAAAAGTCAATCGCAGAAAAATTTATGAATGGAAAAAAAAATTGGGCCTAAGCCGAAGAAATCCAAAAAATGAGCAAAAAAATTTGGTAGAGAAATTTGAGCAAAGGAAAGCCGAGTTGCGGGACGGATTCAAAAAATCATACAAAGAAATAAATGAAATTGTCGCAAAAGAGTTGGGCATAAGTGATAGAACAATTTCCAGGTGGAAACAAAAACTTGGCCAAATTAAAGACTCCCATAGCAAACAAAAGGAATTGATTAACCGTTATTATCAAATTAAGGACAAAAACCCTAAAATTAGAGATGTGGACATTGCTAAAATATTGAAAATTGGAACAAACCGTTTGTATAAATGGAAAAAGCAATTTAAACGACAGTGACGGCTCAAATGTTCAGGAAATTGAAAACTCGAATTCGAAGAGCTTTTGAATGAATGATTTTGGTCAATAATTAAAAAACCGATTTGTCCATTTTTAAATATAAAAATTTAAAATCTTTCTTTGTTTAAATTTATTTTGAAATTAACAAACTTTGAATTGAATAAAAAAGCAGGCTTTATTTTTATTAAAGTATAAATTTTCACTTTTTTCTAACGAAAGTTATGAGTGAACCCGGGACTGAACTGCCCCATTCTGTTGTGTCCTATGCATAAACAAAAATAGAACCTACTTTGAGAAAAGAGGTGGTGAGTCCAAAATAAGCACATCAAACAAACAAAATACCAAAAATCGGAGCTTTTAATATGGGAATTAATTTTTTAAGAATTTTCTAATTGTTTAGCATCACCATTTAATTTTCCTATTTCGGATTCCGGGCATTTTTTAAAATTCAAATCTTTCATTTCTTTACCAGTCTCCTATTCTCAACATTTTGAAATCCAAAACCCCCGAATTTGAAGTCCTGCACCACTTATTTTTTTAAATTTAAATGGAAAATTCATTGCAAGAATTTGTTTATAATTTTGTGTTAAAGAATTTTTTGCAAAAATATTCATAGATTTTGAAGAATAATAATTTCAATGAAAAAATAACTAAAATTGTGCATTTTTTAGCCCAAATAAATTGGAGTCCTCAGAAAATCAATAATGTTGACGATTATTTTCCTTCTGCCACCCCTAAAATTATTGATCACAATTGGAGGATGTGGTGACAATTTCCGGTCGCTTGTATTAGAGACCGGATTTGGCGTTTTAAAAATAATAAAATTTTAACAAATTACAATTTAATAAACGTGTTTTTAGCAGCTCTAATAAAAAAAAATTAGAGAAAGTAATAATTGATATCCAAAATGAAATGGGCATTCATTTTAATCATATTCTTTACCGATTCAATATTCCTGATTAAGGTTGTCGGATTGAAACCAAACCATACTGAACCGAAAACCGGCCTTTTTCGGTTCTGTTCGGAAAAATATTTTTGGACTGAACTTTGAAATCCATTTTTTTGGTTGGAGAATTCAGCGATTATTTTATAAATACCTGACTTTGTCAAATGTTAAGGGGAGGGCTCATATGTTTTGTAAGACTAGTAATTATTAGACCAATCTTGCAACAAAATTGAGTCAAATTCATAATTTTTCGACTCCCCCCCCCCTCTCCTAAAGGAAGTAGAAATAGCAAAAAAATTTGCATTTTTGAAAATTCCTTAACAAAATGGAACAAAAACTGAAAATGCAGCCCCCTAAAATCAAATATGTAATAATGGATGGACCAATAACATAGGTTTCTATTGGATTATGCAGGAGGAAATTTTTTTTTTGATTTAAATCTCTGAACAAAAATAATTGACCACCGGGTTGCCTAAATATATTCTTAAAAAATGAAAAATTGTAAAAAAAAATATTAAAAAAAGAAAAAAATAAAATAAAAATTTGTGTCGTGCTTGTGTTGTGGTTTGTATAGGGTGGCATGGGACTAGTGTTTTTCCGGTTCCATTTTTTCTGACGGTTTCGTGGTTCCGAAAAAATGGTCCCGTGCTATCCTAGGTTTAAAAGAGGCATCACCCTCCGATCTCTAATAAAAGCGACCGGAAATTGTCACCACATCCTCCATTTGTGATCAATAATTTTAGAATTGGCAGAAATTTGGAAAATAATCGCCAACATTATTGATTTTCTGAGTGACTCCAATTTATAGGGCTAAAAAATGCACAATTTTAGTTATTTTATTTCATTTTGTGAATATTTATTATTCATTAAAATGTATGAATAATTTTGCGAGGAATTCTTTAACACAAAATTATTGACAATTTTTGCAATCGAATTTTTTATTTAAATTATAATTAATTGAAAAATTCAGAGGTTGTTTTTTGCCCAAATAAAATGGAAGAGTTACGGATTTTAATTTTGCTGGCATTCTTCGTAACAAATTCACCGGACAAAGCCGAACCTGTTCAATTGGAGGAATTGGAGGAATTGCCACTCCAAACATTTGACGAATTATTCGTAGACGAATGGTTGGACAAAGATGAAGCCAAAGAATTATTGCAAAGGCCGCCAACAAACTTTGGACAAAATGTCCATCACCAAATCGATCGGCAGATCACCCAAATTGGACAAATTGAACCCAATTCAACTGATCAGAATCCTCCTCTCACAGAGTCTGATCAGTCTGGACAAAATGAACCCAACTCAACTGATCAGAATCCCCCTCTCTCAGAATCTGATCACTCTGGACAAATTGAACCCAATTCAACTGATCAGAATCCCCTTCTCACAGAGTCTGATCAGTCTGGACAAATTGAACCCAACTCAACTGATCAGAATCCCCCTCTCTCAGAATCTGATCACTCTGGACAAATTGAACCCAATTCAACAGATGAGCGAAAACGTAAAATTATCGACGAATTCCACGCAATAAAAGACAAATTTAAGCAAAAAAGAAAATTTTCGAAAAAAGAATGGGTTGAAATTGAAGAAAAAATTTCTAACCATTTAAAAGTCTATCGCACAAAAATATATAAATGGAAAAAAGAATTAGGCATAAGTGGAAAAATGTTCAATGAAAAAGAAGAACGCAAACATTTGGTTAAAAAATTTGGCCAAATGAAAGCCGAGTTAAAGCGGAACAGATTCAAAAACTCTCAAAATGAATTGGATAAAACTGTCGCCAAAAAGTTGGGCTTCAGTTTTACAACAATTTACAAATGGAAACGAAAACTTGGCCAAACCGGTGAGTATTTTGAGCCAAATTTTATTTATTTTTATATTTAAATTGTTTAACAGAACCAAATAAATATCTCCACAGCAAACAAAAGGAATTGATGAAAAGTTATTATGAAATTAAAGCCAACAATTCTAAAATTCGAGATGCGGACATTGTTAAAATGTTGAAAATTGGAAGAGCCACTTTGTATAAATGGAAAAAGCAATTTGAACGACAGCAATTGCATCCAAATTCTGTCGATGGACATTCTGTGGAAGAGAATGCTACGGAAAATGTTCAGGAAATTGAGAACTCGAATTTGGGGAGCTTTGAATGAATGATTGGTCAATGATTTGCAAAAAACGATTTGGCATTTTTAAATATTTTTTGACATATAAAAGTTTAAACTTTTTGCTTAAATTTATTTTAAAAAATAACTTTTTATTTAATTTATAATACAAAAAGTTTATTATGAGGATAAAAAAAAAAATCAAACTAAATACTTAAAATCAGAAAAAATACCCCTAGAATTTGAATCACCACATTTGCTGTTCATTCCCGGGAACCGGATCCGGTCAAAAGCAGTTCCGGTTTCAAGCTTTTTTTCTTGGAGTGTAAATATGGCTTTTCGCTTCAAAAATTATCATATTCAGTTCATAACGCAACGGAATTATTTTGGAACCGTAGTGATTCCAATCATTTCCGGTTCTAAAACGGTTCCGAATTTTATTACTTAAGCTCAGGTATAGTCTTAAAAACTATTCTATTAACGGATGATCGGCAATCATTAAGAATTACGGTCCCCATGGAAAAATGTTAAAATATTAAATGCATGTTTTCTAGGGTCAAAGTACGCGTAGAACGAATCGGAGCTTGGATTTGGTTTTGTCGAACCCCTACCCAAACAACGACATCTGCGGTGCCGATCGTTGCTTTAACATTTTTCTTCTAAGATTTTAGCAGATGTATGATAAATATTTTTCGAGCTATTCCCTACGGATTGTGATGGGGCCCCGGGGAGCTATGAAAATTCAAAAATTTCAAAATTTGACCAGTATGAACGTTGTTTTAAGCATTCCTTAACAACATTTGCGGACTGAGCTTGAGACCACGCTGCCTCGCCCGTTTGCGACACTTTTATTCGGCCATTCTTGGTAGCTGCTTGCAACTGCAAGCGATTAGCGCCTTGGCCCTACGCCACACCTTTCAGTGATGGTGGTGCATGCTAAAACATTATGAAATAGAAATGAAGTGAATAATGTTGATTAAAATCATTTATTATTAAGATTTGACCGCGCCAAAATTGTGTTTTAAGTGTTGGCGCTACACTGGCCGCGCCAAAACGGTCCGCGCCAAAACGGCACGGCGCGATAACGGGCGCGCCAAACTTTCCGCATCCGCTGCCCACTTCATGTACTCCCAAATCGAATATCCGTATTCCGTGTTCCGAATTTTTTTTTGACACGGACGACATCCCTGGTATATACCTTAAAATTTTTATTTAGATATTTTCACGACAGAATTATAACAAAATTAAATACATGTAACTATTTTTTTCTAAGCAATTTACGACGCCGCTGGACAATCCATCTTGACGAAATCGGTGAATTCGCGGCCCCATGACTGATTTTTGATGAAGCTCCACCAGTTCAGCAAATCATGAACAAGGCATACGATCTTTTTCTTTCCCGTCCAGACTTGCTCAAAAAGGTGATTGTTCTGGAATTTATATCCACTAAAAACGCGAAATATGGACTTAAAATATTGACTAAAAGCCCAAAAAGATGCCAAAATATGGACTAAAAAATGTACTAAACTAACCAAATTCAGTCAATTTTTGAATAAAAGCTTCATAGTCAATTTGTATTCAGTTTTTTTTCACAATTGCAAATTTATTTCACAGGTTTTGTAAAATTTATAAAATTATCAAAAAATAAAAAATTTTCGGAATTTTTGAAAAATTCCAAAAATATGGAGTTATTCTTAAAAACGCTAAATTTCCCGGGACTGGGACATCAGTATGGAGCTGCTAAAATTGTGTAGAAGAGTTTTATCGTAAGCTCATGTAAAAATGATTCCATTTTTTTAAAGATCCTATATTATATTTGAGAATGTGTGTTTGTACGTGCGAAACTTAATATTTTTAAATTCCACAGGGTGTTCAAAAAACACCATACGAAGCGGTTTTTGGATGTACGGCTTACTCTCCCTTCATGGAACACGACACTAACCCATGAAGTGACAGCCATGAAAACCAGCCCGATTCTTGTTTTATTGCCGATGACACTGATTTGTTGTGAAATAAAATATTTCCACGTAAAAAAAAACAAGAAAGAAAAAAAAACGGAATTTCAAATAATACTAGGATTATTCGAATAATATTGAAATTTCAAATAATACGCCCATAAATATATATGTTACGGTTAATTTTTAACCCGAAGCTTTGTTAAATTTTTAAAATAAATTAATTGATGGTTTGATTTATCATTTATTTAATAGAATCAAACAAGGCTTTGATTACGAAGCGGGAATGTTACTTTTACTCCAGGACGATTTTAAATTATTTAACAACATTTTTTTATTTTATATTTTTACAATCGATCGCCTTTTTTTTGGAAAGAATATTGATTCGGGTAAGATAATAATAATGATGGTTTGTATGAATCCCCATTTCAATTGTGGGCTGTCATTTATTAATTCAATAATTTTTTATCAAAACTGCCAAATCAACTTATTAAATTGTAAAAATGAAAGAGTTTAGCATTTTAATTTTGGTGTCATTATTTGTAATAAATTCACTGGACAAAGCCGAATCCGTAAAAGTAAAATTGGAGGAATTGCCACTCAAAACATTTGATGAAATATTCGGAGAAGGCTGGTGGAACAAAGATGAAGCCGAAGATTTGAAAACTCCGGCGCCAACAAACTTTGGACAAAATGTCCATCACCAAATCGACCGGCAGAACACCCAAATTGGACAAATTGAACCCAATTCAACTGATCAGAATCCTCATCTCACAGAGTCTGATCACTATGGACAAATTGAACCCAATTCAACTGATCAAAATCCTCTTCTCACAGAGTCTGATCACTCTGATAAAGCCAAAAATGGGGAAGAACAAAACAAAATAATGAAAGAACTTTCTTCAAACGAAAATATTGCTGAAAATGAACGAAAACGTAAAATTGTTGACAAATTCCACGCAATGAAAGACGAATATAAGCAAAAGGGAAAATATTCGGCAAAAGAATGGAATCAAATTGAAGAAAAAATTGCTAAACAATTAAAAGTCTATCGTAAAAAAATATATAAATGGCAAAAAGAATTTGGCCTAAGTCGAAAAAGGCATAACTTTGGGAAGAAAAAAAATGAGCAAAAAAAGTTGGTTGAGAAATTTGATCAGAAGAAAGTCGAGTTAAAGCGGGACGGATTCAAAAATTCATATAAAAATGCATTAGATAGAACTGCTGCAAAAGAGTTGGGCCTCAGCATTGCAACAATTTACCGGTGGAAACGTGAACTTGGCCAAACCAGTGAGTATTTAGAGTCCAATTTTATTGTTTAAAATTTTTTACAGAACAACTACATATATACCCCCACAGCGAACAAATGGAATTGATGAAATTTTATTATGAAATTAAGGACCAAAATCCTAAAATTAGTGATGCGAAAATTGCCAAAATGCTGAAAATTGGAACAGATACTTTGGTTAGATGGAAAAAAGCAATTTAAACTATACGCGGCAAATGTTTAGGAAATTGTGGACTCGAATTCAGGCAGTATTGAATGAATGAATATGGTCAATGATTTGTCAAAAAACGAATTGGCATTTAATTATTTGAAATCTTTTATGGTTTAAAATTTGTTTTAAAAATACTCTTTATTTCGCGTACCGTTTTACAATCTTTTACCTTTATAGATAGATAATGCTCTCATGAGTGGCATAAAATTAACATATATATCTGTACCTAAAGTATAATAATTTTTTTTATAAATACCTAAAGTCTAAATTTGAGATAATAAAAAGAGAAAAGCTCGGTTAATGCTTAAAATCAAAAAAATACCAAAAAAATTGCATTTCTAAACATTTAAAAAAAAAAATATTCGTAAATCACTAGATGAACGCGGAGCTGCTGATGAGTTCTTGATATAAATATTTTGTGTTATAACAAGAATAATAGGGTTAATCACGGTATAAATTGCTTAAATAGTTTTTTGCGATGTCTATTTTCAAACGGTGTTTTTCTTCAGTTTTTGTACGCGGGAAATAATCTGTGAGACGGGTATAAGTGTAAAACGGACACTTTAGTACCCGGGTAATAGAATAACAGTTGCAAAGTTAGAGACTTGGGGTTCGTTAGGCTTAGGCCTAAGCCACTCTTTTCCGTTGATGGCAGTGGTGATGAAAGAAAAGGTAACAGAAAAATTTTGGGATGAATTTTGTTTTTTATGCTCCAAAAATAGTCAAATTCAGCGTTTGTTTTGCCCAAATAAAATAGAAGAGTTGTGAATTTTAAGAGCCGGAAATATTACTTTTCTCCGTGGAGACTTTTAAATTATTTAAAAGATTTTTTATTTAGATTACACCAACCGTTCGCCATTATTGAAATGAAGATTATTGTAATTCCCAATCGATCGCTTTTTTGTAAAATAATGTTTATTATTGTACAAATATTTATGAAATGTCAGGAACATTGATTTGGTCCCGGTTCAAAAGATTTAAGGAATTTTATGAGATGTATATGAATGCCATTTCAATTGTGAGCTGTCATTTATTACTTTATTTAATTGTATCAAAGCTAAATAATAATATTAAAATAATTTGTAAATTTATTATTTTTTAAAATTATTGAAAAAATTATTTTGAAATTTCATATAAATGTCCCTAGATTCAGAGGTTGTTTTGCCAAAATAAAATGGAAGAGATTTGCATTTTAATTTTTGTGTCATTATTTGCATCAATTTCATTGGAAAAGGCCGAATCCGTAAAAGTAAAATTGGAGGAAATGCCACTCAAAACATTTGATGAAATATTCGGAGAAAGCTGTTGGGATAAAGATGAAGCCGAAGATTTGAAAAAGCCGGCGCCAATAAACTTTGGACAAAATGTCCATCACCAAATCGACCGACAGAACACCCAACTTGGACAAATTGAACCCAATTCAACTGATCAGAATCCTCCTCTCGCCGAGTCTGATCACTCTGTACGATTTGAACCAAATTCAACTGATCAGAATCCTCCTCTCACAGAGTCTGATCACTCTGGACAAATTGACAACAATTCAACTGATCAGAATTCTCCTCATCCCACAGAGTCTGATCGCTCTGATAATGCCAAAAATAGCAAAAAACAGAACGAAATAATTAAAGAAATTACTTCAAACAACAATATTGCTGTAGATGAGCGAAAGCGTAAAATTATTGACAAATTCCACTCAATTAAAAACGAAATTAAGCAAAAAGGAAAATTTTCAACAAAAGAATGGAATCAAATTGATGGAAAAATTGCTAAACATTTAAATGCCAATCGCACAAAAATATATGAATGGAAAAAAGAATTTGGCCTAAGTCAAAAAGTAGTCTATGAAAAAGAAGAACGTAAACTTTTAGTTGAAAAATTTGATCAAATGAAAGCCGAGTTAAAACGGGACGGATTCAAAAACTCTTATCCCAATCAAATAAATAAAATTGTCGCAAAAGTGTTGGGCTTCTGTTTTAAAACAATTTACAATTGGAAAAAACTTGGCCAATCCAGTGAGTAGCCCAATTTTATTATTTATTTATATTAAATAAATTTTTTTTACAGCCCCAAAACATAAATATTCCCACAGCGAACAAAAGGAATTGATGAAAAGTTATTACGAAATTAAAGACCAAAATTCTAAAATTAGTGATGAGAAAATTGCCAAAAGGCTGAGCATCAGCAGAGTCACTTTGTATAGATGGAAAAGGCAATTTAAACGACAGCAATTGCTTCCAAATTCTGTGGAAGAAAATGCCGCGGCAAATATTCAGGAACCGGAGAGTATTTGAATGATTGGTCAATGATTTAGGAAAATCGATTTTTCATTTTTAAATATTTTTTGAATATAAAATAACCGAGAACCGAACCGAAGCCTTTTGGTTACCTGAACGAACCGAATTTTTCGGTTCTTGGACTAATTTTTTTTACCATTTACTGTAAAAATCTTCAATTTCAACTCTAGGATTTTAGCATCAAAAAGTTAAGAAAAACACGAAGAACTTTTTAAAAATAAGCACGAATACCTAGCTTTAAAAAGTTTGTAAGTTTAAACGGTAATAGTGGAGCTGAGGTTACCCAACCCTCTCCTTTTTTTTGAAAACCCTTTTTGAAAAAATACAATTTTTTTTCAAAACACACCACATTACCCCACCAAGTTGTGTCCAATTTGGTAACTATTTAAACGATAGTCACTTCTCTGTTCAGTGTGCTCAGTTTGGTTTGGTGTGCTCATTTCAATTGTGAATAAGCCGTTGTTTATTCAAGTGTGCCTGTCCCCCCTACCTCCGACTTCACCCCAATCTCTACCGTGAGCACCATCTGTTTAGGAAACCCCAGCCCAATCTCAACATGGCGACTCTGTGCAAAGGACCGTGCCTTACCGTGCCCAGCAGTGCCCGGGCCGTGAACCAACGGAAATCAGCAACTCGGCATTACCGGTGGAACTTTTGTAGAAGAAAAAGTGGCACATTTGTGTTGTTTTGTCTCATAAGTTCCGCAGTTTCATTTTTCCTTTCAGTGACCGTCACAAGCTACGCGGAATTGACGCGTTTGTTTTGCGACACGTCTATGACTGTTGACTAAGAAGTCGTTGCGCATGCACATGTTTTCCATAAGACCGAAGTTGGGGCAGTTCGAAGCCGATGTGCAAGGTCTGGAGGAGCGGTTGGGGAATTTGTTGGTAAAACGGTGATTATAAAATTTCGGCGCTTTAAGTAGGCAAACATTTTTTATGACATCTATGTTGCACAGTTCCTGACCTGATAATCAAAGATCGCGGAATGGAGCGCATTTTAAATCAAATAAGTTATATGTCAATTTTACAAAAGCGATTTTTCACAAAAAAATGCGTAACAATTTTTTGGATAAAATTAAAAACACTATCAGATAAATAATTGTCAAAAATTCTATTGCCTTCCCGAGTTCAAGTGCCCAACTTCCTGAACATTTGAGCCGGCATTCACTTCCACAGAATGTCCATTGACAGAATTTTGATTAAATTTCTGTCGTTTAAATTGTTTCTTCCAATCAATCAAAGTGCTTCTTCCAATTTTCAACATTTTGGCAATTTTCTCATCACTAATTTTAGGATTTTTGTTCTTAATTTTATAATAACTTTTCATCAATTTCTTTTGTTCGCTGTGCGAGTATTTATGTTGTGGTTCTGCAAAAGAATTATTAATTAATATAAATAAATTAATAAAATTGGGCTCTAAATACTCACTGGTTTGGCCAAGTTCGCTTTTCAACCTGTATATTGTCCTACCACTGAGGCCCAACTCTTTTGCGACAGTTTCATTTATTTCTTTGTATGAATTTTTGAATCCGTTCCGCGTTAACTCGACTTTCATTTTATCAAATTTCTCTACCAAATTTTTTTGCTTATTTTTTTTCTTTCCAAAGTTTTGCATTTCTCGACTTAAGCCAAATTCTTTTTTCCATTCATATATTTTTGTGCGATTGACTTTTAAATGTTTAGCAATTTTCTTTTCAATTTGATTCCATTCTTTTGCCGAATGTTTACCTTTTTGCTTAAATTCGTCTTTTATTGCTTGAAATTTGTCAATAATTTTACGCTTTCGCTCATCTTCAGCAATATTTTCGCTTGAATTGGCATTATCAGAGTGATCAGACTCTGTGAGAGGAAGCTTCTGATCAGTTGAATTGAGTTCAATTTGTCCAGAGTGATTAGACTCTGTGAGAGGAGGATTTTGATCAGTTGAATTGAGTTCAGTTTGTCCAAGCTGATCAGTTGAATTGGGTTCAATTTGTCCAAGCCGGGTGTTCTGCCGGTCGAGTTGGTGATGGAAATTGTGTTCAAGCGTTAATTTATGCCATTCTTTGGCTTTGTCATTGTTCCACCAGCCTTCTCCGAATATTTCATCAAATATTTTGGGTGGCGTTTCCTCCAATTGCACGGATTCGGCTTTTTCAGATGAATTTGTTTCAACGAATGACACTAAAATTAAAATCCAAAACGTTTCCATTTTATTCAGCACAAATTGAAATGGGCATTCATTCATATAAATGAAATTTTTTAATAATTATCTCACCCGAATCAATATTTCTGACATCTCATAGAATATTTTCTTTCTAATAATATTCACCATTGTATAAAAATGTCGATCGATTGTTAATAGTCAAATGAAAAAATTTTTTTCTAAATCATTCAAATTAGCCCTCGTGGTAAAGTGACATATTCGCTTCTGTTGGCATTTACGCCACAGATGAAGACAATGTTTTTTGTAACTTTTCCTTTAAATTTTGATCTTTGCGCCGCAGGGGAAATTCAATTTTTAAAAATAATTCAATTTTTGTGCCGCAGGACTTTGAATTGCTGGCACTTAAGTGTCCCGGCTCTGAAGTGATGTGTACCGCTTTCCTACGCCCATCGTAAAATCTTTAGATTAAAACAATTTCTTCCGCAGGTGTTTTTTGCGGAATAGACTTTCACCGGGAATTAATATGAGAAAAAGGTAAGAAATGATTTAGGTAAACAAAGAAAAATTTAAAATTTTATATCCACAAAAATATTTAAAATGGCAAATCATTTTTTCCAAATCCTTGACAAATTAATCAAATACTCCCTGGTTTTTGATTTCCTGAATATTTGCCGCGCCATTCTCTTCCACAGAATTTGAATGCAAAGCTGTCGTTCAAATTGCTTTTTCCATTTAACCAGAATGGCAATTCCAATTTTCAGCATTTTGGCAATGTCCTCATCACTAATTTTAGAATTTTTGTCTTTAATTTCATAATAACGTTTCATCGATTGAGGCCCGACTCTTTCTCGACAGTTTTATCTAATTCATTATGAGAGGTTTTGAATCCGTCCCGTTTTAACTCGGCTGTCATCTGATCAAAATCTTTTTCCGCAAAAAATGCACCAAAATATGCCAAAAATCCATTTTTGCTGTGGAGGCAAAACGTACCGGAGGCAAAACGTACCGGAGGCAAAACGTCCCCCCCCCCCATACAAAATGTGGTCAGCCAAAATTGAACGTGTTCAAAAGTTTTACTAGAAGAGCTCTTGCTAAATGCCATATCGCCAAATGTCCCTATACACAACGTCTTTCGCCGCCGGCAGAAATTTTTGAGTATTTAACGGCATTTATTAAGAAAATTCCAAATTTTGTTGTTTTTTGTCAAGATTTGCAATCAAAAAGTTAAAAAGATTGTGGTGTTTTTTGAAGCTTTTTTGAGTTTCAAATTTCTTAAAAATTTATGGAATAAAAAATAGCTCTAATTTTTCTGCATTTTATGCCACTAAAATATTGAGAGCATTAAAATTGAAATCCTATTTGCTGGCTAAAAAAACAAAATTTGATCTGAATTGTCATCAAAACAATTTTTTGGATTTAAAAATTTTTTTTAATTTTTCCCACACCATAGATATTAACAGAAACTCGGAAAAAAATGTTTACCACAACCTGATCCGAACGTCTACCCGACCCCCAGCACATCCACAACCACCAACCACTACACCACCTCATTATATAGCAAACAATATTTTCAAAAGTACTTATTGCTCCCCAAAAAAAGTCCGATCTTTAGGGATTATTGATTTGGTCCCGGTTCAAAAGATTTATTAAAGAATATGATTATAGAAGGCCTATTTCGATTGTGGGCAGTCATTTATTACTTTAATAATTTTTATCAAGCTAAAAAATTTATTAAAATAAATTTGTAAATATTTATTATTCTTTAAAATTAATGAGAGGAATTCTTTTGAAATTTCAACTGAACAAATTGAACACAATTCAACTGATCAGAATCCTCCTCTCACAGAGTCTGATCACTCTGATAATGCCAAAAATGACAAAGAAGAGAACGAAAATAGTGCAGAAGATGAGCAAAAATGTAAAATTATTGACAAATTCCACGCAATTAAAGAAGAATTTAAGCTAAAAAGAAAATATTCAACAAAAGAATGGGTTGAAATTGAGGTGAAAATTGCTAAAAATTTAAAAGTCAATCGTAAAAAAATTTATAAATGGAAAAAAGAATTTGGCATTAGTCAAAAAGTGGTCTATGAAAAAGAAGAACGTAAACATTTGATAGAGAAATTTGATAAAATGAAAGCCGAGTTAAAGTGGGACGGATTCAAAAACTCTCAAAATGAATTAGATAAAACTATTGCAAAAGAGTTGGGCCTAAGTTTTACAACAATTTACAAGTGGAAACGAAAACTTGGCCAAACCAGTGAGTATTTTGAGCCAAATTTTATTTTATTTTTTTATAATTAATTAAAATTCTTTTATAGCAGAAAATAAATACGCCCATAACAAACAACACGAATTATTGATGAAACGTTATTATGAAATTAAGGAGCAAAATTCTAAATTTAGAGATGTGGACATTGCAAAAATGTTGAAACACTTTGATTAGATGGAAAAGGCAATTTAAACGACCTTTATTTCAACCAAATGCTGTCGATGGGCATTCTGTGGAAGAGAATTTTAGACCAAATATTTAGGAAATTAAAAACTCGGAATTCGGGCAGCATTTGAAATAGAGAAAGGACTTGAGAACCGAAAGAGATTTTGATCGAATCACAAAAAATTAAACGAGATTTTTTGGGATTTCATTTTTCTAATGTGACGCCTGAGAGTTAAGAAAATAGATGCCAAAAACTGCCTTCAAACAATTTTATTCGAATGGTGGACTGATCAGAGATACTCTTGACATCATTCCAAAAGGAATGGGGAGATTATAAGCATTACACAGATCAGCCAAAAATTGATTTAGAAAATTTCCCTTTCCGTTGTCAAAAATTGTTGTATAAGCCACTTAAGATTAAATGACATTTATTTGAATTTTCGAGATAAATCTTAAGATATAAAAATTCGAATTTATTGCTTTTTTCTTAATGAATGTTTGAAAACTAAAAACCTTCGGATGCCGGAAATAGGTAGGGAGGGGTCAATTGGTTGCGTTTTTTGAAAATTAAGTGAAAAACGACTTTAGGCCTAAGCCTAATGAACCCTAAGCCAGGTGGCTTAGGCCTAAGCCTAACAAATCCCAAGCCAGGGTACGAATATTTTGTCCCTTTCCCGGAGAAGGGAAAAAGAGAATAAAGGGAATGGGTGGCAAGTGCATTGGAAAGAGGAGCTGGAGAAAAATAAAAAGTTATTTTTAAAATAAATTTAACCAAAAAAAGTTTTTAAACTTTTAAATGTAAAAAATATTTAAAAATGCCAAATCGTTTTTTTCAAATCATTGACCAAAATCATTTATTCAAAAGCTCTCCGAATTCGAGTTCTCAATTTCCTGAAAATTTGAGCCGGCATTCTCTTCCACATAATGTCCATCGATAGAATTTGGATGAAATGCTATCGTTTAAATTGCTTTTTCCATCTAATCAAAGTGCGTGTTCCAATTTTCAACATTTTGGCAATGTCCACATCTCGAATTTTAGAATTGTTGTCTTTAATTTCATAATAACGCTTCAACAATTCCATTTGTTTGCTGTGGGCGTGTTTATCGGATGCTGAAAAGGAATTTTATAAAATAAATAAATGAATAAAATTGGGCTCGAAATATTCACTGGGTTGGCCAAGTTCACGTTTCCAATTGTAAATTGTCATAAAACTGAGGCCCAACTCTTTGGCGACAGTTTTATCCAATTTATTTTGAGAGTTTTTGACTCCGTCCCGCTTTAACTCGGCTTTTCTCTGATCAAATTTCTCAACCAACTTTTTTTGCTCATTTTTTTTCTTCCCAAAGTTATGCCTTTTTTGACTTAAGCCAAATTTTTTTTTCCATTCAAATATTTTTGTGCGATTGACTTTTAAATGTTTAGCAATTTTCTCCTCAATTTGAACCCATTCTTTTGTCGAATATTTTCCTTTTTCCTTAAATTTGTTTCTCATTTCGTGGAATTTGTCGACAATTTTACGTTTTCGCTCATCTTCAGCAATATTTTCGTTTAATGAAACTTCATTCTGTTCTTCACCATATTTGCCATTATCAGAGTGATCAGACTCTGTGAAAGGAGGATTTTGATCAGTTGAATTAGGTTCAATTTGTCCAAAGTGATCAGACTCTGTTAGAAGAGGATTCTGATCAGTTGAATTGGGTTCAATTTGTCCAATTTGGGTGTTCTGTCGGTCGATTTGGTGATGGACATTTTGTCCAAAGTTTGTTGGCGCCGGCCTTTTCAAATCTTCGGCTTCATCTTTGTCCAACCATTCTTCTACAAATAATTCGTCAAATGTTTGGAGTGGTAATTCTTCCAATTGTACGGACTCGGCTTTGTCCAGTGAATTTGTTACGACGAATGCCACCAAAATTAAAATCCAAAATTCTTCCATTTTATTTGGGCAAAAAACAACCTCTGAATTTACCAATTACCGTATTACCTCTTTTAATCCCGCCCTCTCTAATTATCCCGCCCTCTCTAATAATCCCGCCCTCTTTTTTTCGGTGGGGCTAATGCGAAAAAAGTCAATCTTTAGGGGTGCATTTTTGGGGATTGAAGGAATTTTTTCGAAAAAAGTCAATCTTTAGGGGTGCATTTTTGGGGATTATTGCATTTTTCTTAAGGAATTTTTTCGAAAAAAGTCAATCTTCGGGGTGATTTTTGGGTTTTATTACATTTTTCTTAAAGAATTTTTCCAAAAGTATATTTTCTCCAAAATCAATTTTAGGCGTCAAATTTTTGTGTTTTTTGATCGAATTTGTTAAGAAAATTGGTCTAAAACCAGGCATGGTCACGGATATCCGGATGTCCGGATATGAATTTCGAAAAATTAGACTAATACAAACGGACACGGATACAAAAGGCGCGCATATATACGGACTCGGATTTAAAAATTTGTATCCATGACCATGCCTGTCTAAAACTACAAATTGTGCAAAACAAAAGGGCCCCTCCTATGGTTTTTTCTCAAAAAAATTTTCACCAGCTGAAGTATGAAAATTGTGTTGAAAAAGTGAAGAATTTTCGTGATAGATGAACATATCGCCAAATAATTTGCAAAATAATCCCACCCTCTCTAATTATCCCGCCCTCTCTGAGTAGGTTGAAAAATAATCCCACCGGTGGGATTAAAAGAGGTAATACGGTAATTTTATAATTTAAATAGAAAATTTGATTGCAAAAATTTGTCTATATTTTGTGTTAATTCCTCCCAAAAATATTCATACATTTTAATGAATTATAAATTATAAATAATCACAAATGAAATAAAATAACTAAAATTGTGAATTTTTTAGCCCAAATAAATTGGAGTCACTCAGAAAATCAATAATGTTGGCGATTGTTTTCCAAATTTATGCCAACCCTAAAATTATTGATCGCAATTGGAAGATGTGGTGAAAATTTCCGGTCGCTTCTATTAGAGACCGGATTTGGTTTTTTTAAAATAATAAAATATTAACAAATTATAATTTAATAAAAAAAAAGTTACCAAAACCACAAAATAGGTTTCTATAAGATTAGGTTATGCAGGAGGAAATTTTTTTTTAAATTTAAATCTCTGAACAAAATATAATAACATAAACACAAAAACAATGCGGAAAAATCAATTCAAGAGAAAATAAATATATATCAAAAAAGCGCAAAAAAACCGAAAGTCTACCAGCGAACTACTGAATAGTTCAACTGCTAATCTGCACCCGCCCTTTGGCGGGAACGGGCCAGTCAGTTGAGTGTGACCGTAGTTGTGTGCAGGGTTTTGGCTAGAGTTGTACGGGACCGGGACTTTTGGAAAAAACTGGGACCGGGACAAAGATTTTCAACTTAGACAGGTTCCGGGACCAACCGGGACTTTTCAAGGGCAAATTATGCCCATGGTCGTGGACTGTTGGGCCCCCTCCCATCCAAGAGCACTGGATGGGAGAGTTCGCAGTCCGGGCTTACCCTTTAGTTTGAAGTTTGAGGGAAAAAAAAGGGACGAAGGCGATCCGGCAAATGCTTTTATTATTCAATCTCCGCCAAAATGTTGGCCGAACGAACTGATTCCGATCATCAAAGTTCCAATCTTATAAACGGACAAAGGGAGAGGGATTTGGCCCACAACAACTGTTCGGGGAGGAGTAAGAAACATAATGGAACGGATTGGAGAAGAGCCGTTAGACGGGAAAGAGAGAAGGCGCAAGAGTGGTGAGAGTGAGGAGGAATAGCGTTGTTGATTGGCTGATCAATCCTGCAGTCTGCTCTCTCTTTTTCTCATCCATGACAACAGGTGGCTTTCCTGGTATTAATATTATTCATGTATTTATGGTGACTGGCCAGTGCGTTGAATAAAACTTTTATTAAAAAATTTAAAAAAAATCAAAACCCAAAAAATGACCAAAAAATTTTTGGTTAAAAATATTTAAAATTAACCAAAAAGTCCAATAACTATGGGTGCTTAAACCGCCGGTTTGGGTACCCGGTTTTTGGTTAACCGGTATTTTGAAGATCCGGTTTTCGTAACCGGTTAATTTCCCAAAATGTTAGGTTTTCATAACCGGTTTCGTAACCGTTTAACCGGTACTGTCCTACCCTAATTACCACCTTCTTTTACTACGGACCCCGGGTGGGACTCGAACCCACGTCCCACCCATTCAGTGGAATGCTCTTTCCACTGAGCTACGCAGTCACCCTCTTTGCACCCTTCCCTTCCCTTGCCCTATTTCATAAGGACAGAAACCCTCATGCCGCCCAGGCAATCAAAGAGCCCGCACTTTCCCTTAAAATTTTTTATTTGTTTTTTTATAAAATTTTCAAAAAAATGTAAAAAATAATTTATTTACAACTGGAGAGCAAAATTAATAAAGATTGACGAATTTTAATATAGTTTTAGCATTTTTAATCAAGATTTTGCACTTTTTGGTGTTTTTGGTCAATATTTTAAGTCAATATATCTCGTTTTTAGTCAATATAAATCTCGGTTTTAGTTATAATGGGATCTTATATTATAAAGTTGAATGTTTGGATGTCTTAAACGCTGGAACGCTGGGTATGAGTTTTTGAAGACGATGCGCCAAGAGTTAAGAAGTGAGGAAGGTTAGACGAGAGATTGAAAGAAATAGTGTGGAAAGTGAAGAGACTCTTAACAGAGCAAGAGATAAAATGAATCAGAAAAAGATAGGGCAGAAATATTGGGCAACTGGCTGCGCTGCCCGCTGCGGTGCGCGCGTCACTGACGAGTACGTCACTCGCTACGCATTTGCTGCGGGTGCGCAGTGCTGTCCAAACTAGGTTTTTCGGTAATCGGTAACGGTAATTCGGTAAATTACCGTTACCGAAAAATACCGAAATCCCAACATTTTTCTCGGTCGGTAATCGGTAACGGTAATTCGGTAAATTACCGTTACCGAAAAATATCGAAATCCCAACATTTTTCTCGGTCGGTAATCGGTAACGGTAATTCGGTAAATTACCGTTACCGAAAAATATCGAAATCCCAACATTTTTCTCGGTCGGTATACCGAATCGGTAATACCGAAAAAATTACCGCGGTAATACCGAAAATTACCGCGGTAATACCGTACCGTGCCGAACACTAGTGCGCAGTGCTGTCCAAACTAGGGATCAGGGCTGGACGTCACAGGTCGGTCCCTGAGGCCGCGTCACGCGTCAGCGTAATTTTTTTAGAAATGCCAGTGACGGCGTCCGCGTCATACGTCATGACGGCGCTCAAAAACGCCGTAAATGGCGTGATCGGCGTAAGCGTCAGCGTAATGACGTCCAGCCCTGATCCAAATGAAGCACTCGACGGCTGACAGATCGGTTTTAATGTTTTTTATTATGTAAATTTTTCAATTTCATGAAACCAATATAAAGAATTCGATTAATAATTTTATTGACAAAAACTAGTTTATTACTAAAATTATTAACATTTTCAATAAATTTTTTGAAAACATAATATTTTTAATTGCAGGCAATGAAAATTTGGCTAATAATTATTTCCTTGGCGCGTCAAATGCCAATGTCCGTTTCATACCAGTACGGTAGTTTGAAGAGCATACCGTTGCCTAGACGGCACGGCACGTCTCGGTGCGATTTACCGCTTTAGCAGTCGCCCCCACCACTTAAAAATTCGTGCCCCCCTCAACGAATATACGACAAACTTTGTTCCTTTTTTGCGTATTTTGATTACGATTTCTTCTGTGGTTTACAAAAATGTCCAAACCCGAATAATTGAGTATGGGTGCATGGTTGTATTGATCCTAAAAAGGGGCCATTATTTAACAAATGTTTTTTTTAATTTATAAAAAAGATTCATTTTTTAAAAGATTTTAAAAATGAAAATTCCTTTAAATCTTAAAAAGGAATAAGTAAGCCAAAATTCTTGGCACAATAGACGCTAAAAGCGGAAATAGTATTTAACCATTTGAAATGAATAAATTTTGATTTTTTGATTATGCTTTTTCTGTGCTTTACAAATGTCTGGGCACGGATAATGGAGAGAATCAATGGTTTCAGGCCAAACCGGAGAATGGGGATACCGGGGACGGCCAAACCGGGGATCCTCATTTTCGGGGATGAGCAACCCGGGGAACGGGGATCCCCGGAGCGGGGATGGGGCCAGCCTTAGTTTCAACGGTACTAAAAATGAGATCGGAAACGGAAACTTGGACACAGGTATTTCGATGCAGAAGTGCCACCAAATTACCAAAAAGTTCGGAATCAACTCGTTGACCGATACGGAAACGATGATGCAAACAAATACCTGGCTTATCTCGTTTGCTTGAATCAACCAATTACCCGTTCTCAAAATTTCGTTGAAAAGCCGAACAGCCCGGAGAAAGCTTACGAATTTTCAAGAAAAGAGAGGAACGAAGAGGGGCAGGAAGAAGAGGTGAATCGGCACCGAGCACCTCACTTCCAAAAAGAAGAACAAAATCGATTCTTCCAATACCCAGACCGGAGCGCTCGTTACGAACGCTCAGAGGAGAAAAGTCATGTTTACGTCAGAAATTCTTTTCCGCAATACGACCAAATCCGCCCCCATACAACAAATTTTTCTGTCTTCCATAGCGGAGCGGAAACCGGAAAAGACCCGAATCCGGTAAACACAGTCCGCATGGCCAGTTTCGGAGTTGTTCCTCAGGCAAATTTTGAGTGGATGGAAACATTAGGGCATTCAATTTCGGGGAAGAAAAAGGACACCGGTGAAACTGGAAAGTCTGAGCCACAAAGCGAAGAAGCATCCGTGGATTTCGTCTTTACCGGAAGGGAAAAACACGAGGCCGGAATTGAGACCGTTCTGACTGTCCCGGAAAAGAAAATTTTGAGGGAACATCTGGAAACAAAGATTGATCGAAAAACGGCAGGCACTTTTGAAAACAAAGAAGGTTCGGGAGCGAAGGGTAGGGCATCTTTGCCTATGCCAAAAGCACCACCCATTCCACTGAATTCAATCAAGTTTCATCGTCCACCTTGCCGGCACCCGCCCATTCCATTAAATTTGATCAAATTCCCAAATCACTTCCAGTTATACCCGAATTTTTCCAAAACAGTCGGCTCAACTCGTCCTCATCAAGGCAATCAAGTTCGGAAAAAACCGACAAAACTCGGACTAAAAGTCAAATCAATCTACCCGTCCCCAAGGAAAAAGCATCACAAATTTCCAAATCATTCAGACCAAACGGGTCTCAAAATATCCATTTTCCTCCATCAGTCGGTTCAAAATCCGAAAGAGTTTTGTAGAGAGACGGTAATGTTGCCGACAAATCCCTTCTACAGCGGTCATTATGTCCCAATCCCGGTCCCGTGTCCCTCCTCAATTCAATTTCAGGCTGGCCCGAACTCCGCGCAACTCCATCATCATCTTCGCCGTCTCGCAGGAGCTCGACAAGGCAATGGAGGGGGACGTCGCGCCGCTCTTTTTACCGCGCAGTGAGGACACTGGCTGAGTGGAGCCGGGGATGTAGTGACGGACAGTTAATCCCTCACCCCCACCCTCCGTGTGCATAAATACTCGGCGATCCTCCCCTTTTGTGTTCATTTTGGTCATTTGTGTTCATTTGGTCATTTGGGCATTCCCTTTATATTTTGGTGTGATTTCCTCCGTTCCCAAATATTGATTTCGGACCCATTGCCTTCTTATTTATTTGGTGAAGTAAACTTTATATTATCGGCGGACGGATTGAATTGGGTAGCAGCGACTTTTGCTTGGGAGTCTGACTTGGCCCCCGCAAAAGCGCCTACATCCGCCTTTCCCCCCGCCTAAAGCTTCTTCGTCAAGTATTGCCTAAGTAATTGGATCGGGAATCGAACCCCGAATTACCTACATTTATCCCGAACCCCTCCCCGTAATAATAGCGAGGTGTTATTATTACGACGCAACGAATATACGACAAACTTTGTTCTTTTTTTTGCACCGTCATTGCCTTCTGTGATCTGATCACGTGCAAAAAAATATTTGCGCATATTGTAAATTGCGGTTGACCCGTTTTTTTGTTCTTCAAAAATTCCATTTCCTTTGTAAATCACATTTTATAATTCCATTCCCACAAATATTTCACTTAATGTTTTTTAAATAAAGTTTTTACCATTTTAAATTGAATAAATTTTGCTTTTTTTGATTACGATTCTTCTTGTGTTTTATAAAAATGTCCAAACACGAATAATTGAGAGTATGGATCAATGGTTTTAATGATCCTAAAAAGGGGCCATTATTCAAACTAATGTTTTTTTAATTTATAAATTATTTAACCATTTTAAATGAATAAATTTTGATTTTTTGATTATGCTTCTTCTGTACTTTACATGTCCGGACACGGAAAATTGAGACTGAATCAATGGTTTTAGGCCAAACCGGGGAACGGGGATACCGACGACGGACAAACCGGGGAACGGGGATCCCCGGACGGGGATGGGGCCAGCCCTAGTTTCAATGGTACTAAAAATGGGCCATTATTCAAACTAGCTAAGCATGATTTAGTGTCAGGGATATAACCGGATTCCACATTTTTAAGAGCTAGGCAAAATTTAAGCCCCGGGCAGGAATTGAACCCACGACCTTGGTGCAGTGATAAGCTTCACACCAGGGCTATCGATATCGTCTCCTCAAAATACGAACACGATATACGATATTTACGATACAAAATACGATACGATTTTAATATAAGCGACCGGAAATTGTCACCACATCCTCCAATGGTGTAAATAATTTTTATGGTTGGCAGAAATTTGGAAAATAATCGCCAACATTATTGATTTTCTGAGTGACTCCAATTTATTTGGACTAAAAAATTCACAATTTTAGTTATTTTATTTCATTTGTGAATATTTATTATTCATTAAAGAATATTTTTGCGAGGAATTCTTTAACACAAAATTATTGATAAATTTTTGCAACGAATTTTCCATTTAAATTATAAAATTAATTGATAAATTCACAGGTTGTTTTTTGCCCAAATAAAATGGAAGAATTTTGGATTTTAATTTTGGTGTTATTATTCGCAACAAATTCACCGGACAAAGCCGAATCCGTACAATTGGAGGAATTGCCACTCCAAACATTTGACGAATTATTTGTAGATGAATGGTTGGACAAAGATGAAGCCGAAGATTTGAATAGGCCGCCAACAAACTTTGGACAAAATGTCCAAATTGACCGGCAGAACACCCAAATTGGACAAATTGAACCCAATTCAATTGATCAGAATCCTCCTCTAACAAAGTCTGATCAATCAGGACAAATTGAACCTAATTCAAATGATCAGAATCCTCCTCTCACAGAGTCTGGTCACTCTAGACAAATTGAACCCAATTCAACAGATGAGCGAAAACGTAAAATTGTTGACAAATTCCACTCAATAAAAGACAAATTTAAGCAAAAAGGAAAGCATTCGAAAAAAGAATGGAATCAAATTGAAAAACAAATTGCTAAACATTTACAACTCAATCGGAAAAAAATATATGAATGGAAAAAAGAATTTGGCTTAAGTCGAAGAAATCCAAAAAACGAGCAAAAAAATTTAGTAGAAAAATTTGACCAGATGAAAGCCGAGTTAAAGCGGGACGGATTCAAAAACTCTCAACATGAATTAGATAAAACTGTCGCGAAAGAGTTGGGCCTCGGTTTTAAGACAATTTCCAATTGGAAACGGAAACTTGGACAAACCAGTGAGTATTTCAAGCCCAATTTTATTATTTATTTATATTAGTTAAAAATTCTTTAACAGCACCAAAACATAAACGCTCCCACAGCGAACAAAAAGAATTGATGAAACAATATTATGAAATTAAAGACCAAAATCCTAAAATTAGAAATGAGGACATTGCCAAAATGTTAAAAATTGACAGAACAACTTTGTTTAGATGGAAAAAGCAATTTAAACGACAGCAATTGCACCCAAATTCTGTCGATGGACATTCTGTGGAAGAGAATGCCACGGAAAATGCTCAGGAAATTCAGAACTCGAATTCGGGAAGCTTTTGAATAAATGATTAGTCAATGATTTGTAAAAATGTTTTGGAATTTAATGATTTTATTTTTGTACAAGGTCGTCTGAGTCGATTTGTCAAATGAGCTGAAACCTGGACCAAATCAATATTTCTGACATTTTGTAAATTTTTTCCCAAATTAAAGCTGGGATTTATATTGCCTTATAAACCGTAAAATATTGAAAAACCAAAATGTGATTAAAAACCTTAAAAAGTGCAAAATATTGATTAGAAAATGCGCTAAAACTGAATAAATTCAGTCAATTTGCTTAAAACACTTCAAAATTCGTCTATCTTTATTAATTTTCCTCTTACAATTGTAATATAATTTTTTTAACATGTCTTGAAAAATTTTATAAAAAACATTAAAGCTAAGATTCTAAATTCTTCGAAATGAATGCTATTTCTGGGCTTCTCTTGTCAACCCCTGTTTGCAAAAAAAAATAGGTCAAACCCTAAAAATCCCAGCCCTAATAATAATCATTTATAAAAATGGTTTTCTAATTTAGCAAAAAATGGGCAAGATTCCTAAAGAAGTAATAAGAGCAATAAAAATTTTTATATGCAAATTAAAGGCATTTCAAAAGCAGAATTTTAAAAAATTTTGATTTTTTTGGTGGCAAAATTTTTAGTTGCGAAAATGTCTATTTTTAAAGGCATTTTTTGAAAATTTTGAAAAAGTCGATCTTTAGAAGTGTATTTTTCGTTTTTATTGTAGGCTTATCAACCAAAACTGTCGAGATTGAAGAAAAAACGGTGATCGGTTAAATGCTCTTTTATTCGCAGAAGAGACGACATCCTTTTCGTCGTCATTGGCTGACAATTTTTGTGCCAATGTTCAGGAAACTAAGAAAATGGAGGAGATTCTTAGTAAATCTCAGATCGGCAAGATCCCAAAAGAGGAGCTAATCACTTGGAAGGTGACTGATCAGACAGTCGTTTTCCCCGTGGGCCTCTCCGATTGTCATTGTTTCTTTTATGAGAAGGTTGTTTGGCGAGATAGTCAATGATTGTATCTTTATTTATATCGACGACATTCTGATAGCATCACAGTTATGGGAAGAATATTGGGTCCACCTGAGAGAAACATTTGAGCGGATTTGGGAAGCCAGTTAAAGAATTCGAGTTCTTTGCCGCGGCATTTACTTCCATAGAATGTCCATCGACAGAATTTTGATAAAATTGCTGATGTTTAAATTAAAAATGTATTAGATATTTAAATTCGATTTACTCAAATAATCGTCCAAAATTAACGGGTAATATATCTCAGGCCAGCCGCAGAACTCTTAGCACCAATTAAGGCCCGATCACGGGTTGATTTTGAATTACAATTTTGAATGAATTTTAGGTGGATCTGGCAAATTTTCAAACATCGAAAAGCCGGACCCGAATGAATATGATCCGTTATAACGAAAAAACTTTAAAAAAGGAAACTGGTTGGGGTGGAACGAGTTGGCGGAAAACGAGGCGGGTTTGTTACCGCTATAAATGCCTTTTTGGCACTTTTGGACAGTAGTAACTATCCTCCGTTTGTCCGGATTACGGTAGCCTCACATACCTATGGAGGGGGTGGGCGCCAAGTGAGCACCAGCCTGTCAGGTGACTGCCGGTTATCTGAGACCCGGCCATGTGAGCCCCAGAGCCCAACCCTATTGGCAGGGTCACTGCGCGACTTTTTCAAAATTTTTTGAAATTCGAAATCTTAAGACGTTTGACCATCTTGCGCACCTGCGCGACTTTATGCAAATTTTTCCTGTGCGACTTTATTTAATATTTATTATTTTAATTATTTCAATTTTTTTCACTGCGCGAGTTACTTGCGCACCCTGCGCGAACCGAGGTAATTTGAGACTTGACAGTTGTCGTATGTGAATAAATTTGTTTGCAATTTTTATAAAAAAGTATTTAAAATATAAATTAATTTAAAAAATAACATCTAATAAAAACTCAATTACCTATATTGAACAGCATTAGTAAAACGTGCCAAAAGCATATGATTACTAAAAATCCAACGAAACCCAGGCATCCGACTTATTTGTTAGTTCTAATGAATGTAAAAAGATTGACAAACAGAATGCAAAGTGAATGTGGAGGAAAAAAAGAAGATAAAAAATAAATCCTCATGATAGTGAGGCATTGATTATCAATAATCTTATAAATCTAATGAATCTAAAAAGATTGAAAATATTTAAAAATGGCAAACAAAATCACTCCCCGGTTCTCTATTTACTAATTTTTACGCGGCATTCTCTTCCACAGAATTTGAATGCAATTGCTGTCGTTTAAATTGGCTTTTCCATCTAATTAAAGTGCGTGATACAATTTTGAACATTTTGGCAATTTTCTCATCACTAATTTTAGGGTTTTGGGCCTTAATTTCATAATAACACTTCATCAATTCCTTTTGTTCGCTGTGGGAGTGTTTATTTGGTTCTGCAAAAGAATTTGTAATTAATATAAATAAATAAATAATAAAATTGGGCCCAAAACTCACTGGTTTGGCCAATTTCACGTTTCCAAGCGTAAATTGTTCTAAAACTGAGGCCCAACTCTTTTGCGGCAGTTTCATTTATTTGATTGGGATAAGAATTTTTGAGTCCAGCCCACTTTAACTCGGCTTTTATCTGATCAAATTTCTCTATCAAATTTTTACGTTCTTCTTTTTTATTGGACATTTTTTGACTTAGGCCGAATTCTTTTTTCCATTTATATATTTTTGAGCGACTGGCTTTTAAATGTTTTGCAATTTTCTCCTCAATTTGAACCCATTCTTTTTTTGAAAATTTTCTTTTTTGCTTAAATTCGTCTTTCATTGCGTGAAATTTGGCAACAATTTTATGTTTTCGCTCATCTACAGCAATATTTTCGCTTGAGGAAACGTCATTCTGTTCTTCCCCATTTGTGGCATTATCAGATTGATCAGATTCTGTGAGAGGAGGATTCTGATCAGTTGAATTTGGTTCAATTTGTCCAATTTGGGTGTTCTGCCGGTCGATTTGGTGACTTTGTCCAAAGTTTGTTGGCGCCGGCATTTTCAAATCTTCGGCTTCATCTTTGTCCCACCAGCCTTCTCCAAATATTTCATTAAATGTTTTGAGGGGCGTTTCCTCCAATTTTACTTTTACGGATTCGGCTTTGTCCAGTGAATTTATTACAAAGAATAAAGCGAAAATTAAAATCCAAATCATTTTAGTTGGACAAAGCAACCTCTGAATTTAGGGGCATTTATATGAAATTCAAAATAATTTTCTCAATAATTTTAAAGAATAATACATTTTACAAATTATTTTAATATTGTTATTTAGCTTTAATAAAATTTAAAAGTAATAAATGACATCCCACAAATGAAATGGCATTCATATACATCCCAAAAAATTTTAAATCTTTTGAACCGAGTCAATATGTTCATGACATCTCCTAAATATTTCTACAATAATAAACATCATTTTACAAAAAGTCGATCGATTGTGAACTATAATAATCTTCATTCAATAATGGCAAATGGTTGGTGAAATTCAAATAAAAATATTTTAAAATTATTTAAAATTTCCCCGAGGAAAAGAGATATTTCCGCTTCTTTAATTTACAACTTTTCCATTTTATTTGGACAAAAAAGAAGCTCTGAATTTGACTATTTTTGGAGCATATAAATCCGTCCCTAGTAACAAGTATTTTTACAAATATTAAGAAATAAAAACAAAAATATATTTTAATAATTGGATTTCTTTAAAAAAGAATAAACGATCACAGCCAGCTCGCTTTGGAGTGAATATGCCTTTTTTGGGCCGGAGAATGCGCACCAGCAAACAAAAAAATGAGAATTGCGCACGGAAATAAATAAAAATAGCAAAATCATCCCAAAATTTTTCTGTTTACCCTTTCTTTTATCACCACTACCATAAACGGGAAAGAGCCCTAACGAACCCCAAGTCTCTCTACCTTTTGATTTATTTTTTCGCGGTAGGGATTCTTCCAATTTCTAAAAAAATTTGAAAAAAATACCTTTTAAATTTTGTTACAAATCTCTCAACAAAAAAGGGAAAATGCACCACATAAATATTGATTTTTTTCAATACCCCCCCCCCAGGCAAAAGACTAAATACATATTTTGGAAAGGGGGGACCTGCAGAAATTTTGCCTAAATTATAAATTAACCCAAGATTATGGTATTGGTTACATGCTTTTAGCTTACCCATACTATTAGCATTAACCTTACAAGAAATCCATCTGCAAAAATTTTATGCTCTCCATCAGATGAAACGCGCCAACTCCGTCCCGCCAACTCCGTCCCGCCAACTCTGTCCCGCCAACTCCGTCCCGCCAACTCCGTCCCAGGAACGCTTAACAGCTCATAACTTTTTTCAAGACTGACGCTTCTTCATAATTTTTATATCATTCGAAAGCTGTAAATGATTAGAAGATATAGTCCGGCAACTTCGAGCCGGTTCGATTACTATTAAAAGTTATAAGTAAAAATCGGACTTTTTCATTGTTTTCTTGTCATAACATTTTTCAATTCTACCCATGCTTTTCCTGATGCTTACAAATAGCTTCTTCTTCTTACGGCCTTTCGAATGATATAAAGATTATGAAGATTGGTCAGTCTTGAAAAAAGTTATGAGCTGTTAAACGTTCCTGGGACGGAGTTGACCCCTATCCTCATCAGAGTATTGGATTTTTGATTTTGTGGTGTTTAGTTGCGTGTGCTTGAATATAAAATTGGATGACGCCCAAAAAATTTGTACAAAAAATACGTTGGACCAAACAAATATTTGTACAAATTTTTTGGGTTTTTTTGGGTTGAACCCCAATTTGACCAAACAAACAAAAACAAAAAAATTTGGGTCCAATTTTTTGTACAAATATTTGGGTTTTTTTGTACACTTATTTGTTTGGTCCGGACTCTAGTAAATACGATTAAAATTCTTGTCACCCGAGTCAAATTCCTGACATCTCATAAATATTTTCATAAAACTTTTGAACCGGGACCAAATCAATGTCCCTGATTTTCCTAGTAATCAATTGTGAACTATATAATCTTCATTTGATAAAAATGAATGATCGATTGTAAATAGCCAAATCAAAAAATATTTTTAAAATAATTAAAAATTCTCCCTGGGGGCATTGGCATCAAAAATTGATTACTCTCATTCGCTTCTCAAACTCCGCCAAAAGATTGAAACTGATTCCGGTGCTTAAATGTTACAATCGCATTTGACAAATCAATACCCCACTTCAGTGACTTTTGTGGCAATGTACAATTTCCCTAATCGACTCCCTTTTCGCCTTATCTGAAGCGATAGCGGCACGTTAAAAAGTTTCAACGCTAAAGGCATCAAAGCTATTATTATGCACAAAACAACCCCAAATCATCGACTCCCGATTTTTTTAATAGACACGCAATTAACGCAATTTCGGCGTGTGTGACATTTATAAAATGATGATCATCAGGAAAATATTTACGAAAAAAAAATATTATTAAAATAAATTGTAAACATTTATTATTCTTTAAAATTAATGAGAGAAATTCTTTTGCAATTTCATAAAAATGTCCCTAAATTCAGAGCTTGGTTTACCCAAATAAATGGAAGAGTTTTGGATTTTAATTTTTGTTTTATTCTGTGCAACAAATTTACTGGACAAAGCCGAATCCGTAAAAGTTAAATTGGAGGAAACGCCACTCAAAACATTTGATGAAATATTCGGAGAAGGCTGGTGGGACAAAGATGAAGCCGAAGATTTGAAAATGCCGGCGCCAACAAATTTTGGACAAAATGTCCATCACTAAATCGACCGGCAGAACACCCAAATTGGACAAATTGAACCCAATTCAACTGATCAGCTTGGACAAATTGAAACCAATTCAACTGATCTGACGGATGAGCAAAAACGTAAAATTATCGAGAAATTCCACGCAATAAAAGACAAATTTAAGCAAAAAGGAAAATATTCAAAAAAAGAATGGGTTCAAATTGAGGAGAAAATTGCTAAACATTTAAAACGGTGAGTATTTGGGCCCAATTTCATTATTTATTTATTTATGTTAATTAAAAATTCTTTTGCAGAACCAAACCATAAAAACTGCCACAGCGAACAAATTGAATTGATGAAATGTTATTATGAAATAAAGGACCAAAATCCAAAAATTAGTGACGAGGCCAAAATGTTGAAAATTGGAATAGCCACTTTGATTAGATGGAAAAAGCAATATAAACTGCAGCAATTTCAACCTTCTATTGATGGAGTTGTGGAAGAGAATTTTGGACCAGATATTTAGGAAATTGAAAACTCGGAATTCGTGGAGCATTTGAAATAGAGAAAGGACTTGAGAACCGGTCGAGATTTTGATGAAGAATCTCGAAAAATTAAGAGATTTTTTGAGATTTCAATCATTTTTTTGATGTGACGCCTGAAAAATTTTTGAGTCAATTTTGTTACGTAAATAAATGCCAAAAACTGTCTTCAAATAATTTTTTCGGATGGTGGACTGATCGGAGATACTCCTTTGACATCATTATAAAAAGTATGCGGAGATTTTAAGCAGGGATAACATTTTAAATTTCGAAAATCTCAAAATAGATACCTAAAATCGGGTTTATTTATGAAAATTTTCAAAAATTAGTAATTTTGACAAGAATTGTATAGCATTTTTATAAAAAAAAATTTTAAAAACGTCCAAATAGAGGCAAAAATAAGGGAAAAGTCTTTTTTACTTGAAATAGGCTCGTGGCTATTTAGACGAGAAAATCCCAAAATTGGTTTTTTGTTTTCGGGTAGGCGAGTTAAAACGACGAAATTTACGACTAAAAACGTTTTACGTGCATAACTCGTCAAAACAAAAAATTCCTGGCAAAAACCATCTTGCCGTCAGTAGTAGAGATTGGACCGACCGAAATTCTCGATTGGAAAAGATTTGATCTGTTTTTGTTACGAACTCCCTAATGATCGGATGTAAGAAAAGGTTTGAAATTTATGATAAAAGCTTGAAATTTTCTACTATTTTGTATCTAACTGCACTACACGCCTCCAAATACGGACCCAACATGGGTGTGTGCTTCTTAGATGGACGACGCCTGGTCCAAAATTGGGGGGTTTAATCCGAGGACCGGATTTTATTTTTTAACAAATTTTTTTCGTGGATTCCTTACCATGAGAGAAGCCCAAAAATAGTATTTGTTTTGAAAAATTTTTGAATTAGGGCGACTTTTTTAGCACATATTAAAACATATTTTGGGGTATTTTTTAACACATATTTAATGACATATTTTAAGCTTTTTCAGAGTTTTAGCACATATTTCGCAATTTATCAATGCCTTTATTACATATAAAAATTATTTTTATTTTTACTTCAATTAGGACCATTTCTGAAAGTTAATTAAATTTTATGAATAAACTGACTAGATTTTGGCCATTTTTGGCACATATTTTAGCACATATTTTGGCATTTTTTGGGATTTTTTATACATATTTTAGCATTTTTAAGCACATAAAAACATACATATTTTGGGTTTTTTAGCACATATAAATCCTATCCCTAATACAAGTTTTTCGCGAATTCTGCTTTACTGCAAACTAAAAAGACGCATTCTACCCACAACCGCTCAAGGTTGTTCGCAGCTCATCAAAAAAAAGGACTGACATGATGCAAATATCCATATTCCATATTTTGCCATATTTCGCCCTTTTTTTTAAATTCGTTTTACAAAAATGCAATAAAAACGAAAAATACACCCCTAAAGTTGGACTTTCCAAAATTTCAAAAAATGCACAACTAAATATTGACTTTTTCGCACAAAAAATTCTGCGACCAAAAAAAAATGAAAATTTTTAAAGCCGTGCTGGGTCGTTACTTAACTTCCGCCACATGTATTTTATGAAGTAATTTCATGCTTTGCACTAGGGTTGGGCCCCCGCGTGCGGGGTTGGGAATTGCGGGGTCGGGGTTTTGCGGGGGCAGGACTGTCGGGGTCGGGGTCGGGGTTACCCAAATCGGTCGGGGTCGGGGTCGGGGTTGCGGGGTTTTTTAAAAATTTTCTTCAAAATTTTAGGTGTCATTTTTTTACATTGAAAATAATGGGTACCTAACTGAATAATCTATTGACCTGATAATTTTTAAAAATTCTTCTTATAGAAAAGAAGCGAAGCATCATGATGTAACCGGATGCCAAAAATGTCCGGAAAACCGGAATTCCTGACCCAAAAATGTCCGAAAAATTTCAATTTTGAAAATAATTCTAACCAATAATAATCAATTCGGGACCGGAGTCAGGCCGGATTCGTTCCGGGTCCTGAATCCGTTCCGGGTCCAAAATCCGCGTTTATTGCACTTTCCGGATTTTTCCGGATACGGATTTATCCGGAAAAATTCCTCCGGTAAATTTTTAAAATTGAATTTCACCCAACCCTATAATTAACGCAGCTTGCAGTAAGTTTCTTAAACCTCTTTGAGGATCCAACGGCGCAGAAACAATTTTTTTGTAGAATTCTTTACTTCTGGGGGGGGGGGGGGGTCGGCGGTGCCGGTAGGCGCCGCCGAGAAAAATTTGAATTTTTGATGGCAATTTGTTAAGAGACTTACAACCAAAATTTTAAAAAATATGAAAATTTTTGAGGCTTTTTAGGAATGGGAGGAGCCCGACGGCGCCGATAGGCGCCGTCGAGAAGTTTTTTTCAATGTTTGTTACGAAAATTGAAGCAAAAATTCAGAAAGATGTATTCAATTTAATTTTTTGCGCGAATTTTATCAAAAAATATTTTCCTTATTCTATGTAAAAACCCAAGCTGCAGAAAAAATAGGCAAAAACCTAAAAATCCCATCCCTAGTGATGAATTATTCAAAAATTCATATTGCATTTTAATTAAAAATATTTGGAAATTTATTAATAACGTTCCATTATTGGGGGTGAATAAGTCCAAATAGACGTAAATAAGTGGTTGCTTTCAAGCGGGTTCGAACCCAAATGAATAGTTTACTCGCCGGACAGACATACCACCAAGCCACCAATTTTATATAGGGATTTTTGTAAAGGTCAATAAATTTTTTGTCAAAAAGTCCGCAAGACCACAGCCAAGCACTAGGAAGAAATGAATTTTGTCACTCAATGATGCCATCTTTAGGGGTGTATGTTAACCCCGACCCCGACTCGGGGTTAGGGTTCGGGGATCGGGGTTTGCGGGGTTGGAGGTGTCGGGGACGGGGTCGGGGAAAACCCCGAAAAATGGCCTAAATTTGCGGGGTCGGGGACGGGGTCGGGGTCGGGGGCCCAACCCTACTTTGCACTATTAAAAAAATCTTGTTAAATCAGTAACGCCTTATATCAGGCGTGTGCACGGATATCCGGATATGCGGATATCCGCGAAACCGGATACGGACGGATAACGGATATGAAAAACCCACTTATCCGGATATATCCGCTATATATCCGCGGATATCCGTATATCCGGATATGAAATTTTGGAAGGTCACGGATACGGTCGGATAACGGATATGAGATTTTGAGGACGGACGGATACGGATACGAAAATTCGTATCCGTGCACACCCCTGCCTTATATCATTCGAAAGCTCTAAATGAGTAGAAAAAGCATTACAGCAAAGTCTAAGTGGAGTTATAATGTAAAAGTGCCAAAAATCGGGCTTTTTCGTGGTTTTCTGAGCATAACTTTTTTTTAAACGTTGATTTACCGTTAGTTAGTTTTACAAACAGTTTCTATGCATAAAAAAAAAACTCGAAATTGGTGCTCTAAAAATTGGCTTCACAATCAATTGCCATTTTGTAAAATGATGATTATTTGAGGAAAAATATTTATGTTTGTCAGGAATATTGATTCGGGCGAGAGAATTATGTATTTAATAATATGATTTATGTATATGAATTTTCATTTCAATCGTGGGAGTGTCATTTATTACTTTTCAAACATTTTTGTATCAAATCTAATATATTTAGTAATATTTATAATAATTGTGAATATTTAATATTCTTTAATTTTAAGATAATTTTGAAAGAAATTCTTTTTCCACGCCGAATTTTCTGTTAAAATTATTAAATTAATTGAAATTTCATATAAATGCGCAAAAATTCAGAGGTATTTTGCCCAAATAAAATGAAAAAGGTTTGGATTTTAATTTTGGTGGCATTCCTCGCAACAAATTCACGGAAAAAGCCGAATCCGTAAAAGTAAAATTGGAGGAAACGCCACTCAAAACATTTGATGAAATATTCGGAGAAGGCTGGTGGGACAAAGATGAAGCTGAAGATTTGAAAACGCCGGCGCCAACAAACTTTGGACAAAATGTCCATCACCAAATCGACCGGCAGAACACCCAACTTGGACAAATTGAACCCAATTCAACTGATCAGAATCCTCCTCTCACCGAGTCTGATCACTCTGTACGATTTGAACCAAATTCAACTGATCAGAACGAAAATATTGCTGAAGATGAGAGAAAACGTAAAATTATCAACAAATTCCAGGCAATGAAAGACGAATTTAAGAAAAAAGGAAAATATTTGAAAAAAGAATGGGGTCAAATTGAAGATAAAATTGCAAAACATTTAAAAGCCAGTCGCTCAAAAATATATAAATGGAAAAAAGAATTTGGCTTAACTCAAAAAAATCCAAAAAATGAGCGAAAAAATTTAATAGAGAAATTTGATCAAATGAAAGCCGAGTTAAAGCGGGCCGGGCTCAAAAACTATTATCCCAATCAAATAAATGAAACTGTCGCAAAAGGGTTAGGTCTTAGTTTTGTAACAATTTACAATTGGAAAAGTGAACTTGGCCAAACCGGTGAGTATTTTGAGCCTAATTATTAATTACTTTTATTAATTAAAAATTCTTTTACAGCACCAAACCATAAATATTCCCACAGCGAACAAAAAGAATTGATGAACGTTATTATGAAATTAAGAACCAAACTACTAAAATTCGGGACAAGGACATTGCCAAAATTTTGAAAATTGGATTACGCACTTTGGTTAGATGGAAAAGGCAACTTAAACGGCAGCAATTGCATCCAAATTCTATCGATGGACATTCTATGGAAGAGAATGCCGCGGCAAATGTTCAGAAAATTGGGGGCTTGAATTCGGAATGTATTTGAATGGTCAATGTTTGAAAAAACTCCAAATCTATTTTCATTATATTATTTTTTGCTGTACACGCAAAAAGAACATTTGTTCATTTTCATAAACATTTAAACTCCAAGCTTTTCTTAATTAATTTGTTTGAGGCGGAGAAATGGATGAAGTGACGAGGTATCATGAGAAGACATATTCATCAATTAATGCCATAGTTAGTAAGACCTTCATCAATATTAGCTACATCAATTAGAATATTTTAAGGCAATTTGGATCCCGCAAACCCCCGGTCGATAATATGTGATGAATCATCCCCCCCCCCCCGCCCCGCCTCCCAGCATATCGGCCGTTACCATCCTGCCCCCTTCCGGACAATTCCATCCCTCTCTAGATAAGTGATCGCGTTTGCTTGCTCCTGTTCACACAATTTTTAGCATCGGCAGAAATAAAGCGTTTTTGGAAAGTGAAGAGTTGAGAAACGAAAGGTTGAATTTGAACTGTCGAACTTAGGGGCCCCGAAAGCCCCATTTCGCCACACGGCCTAATTGGCAGCTGGCAGGGGGCACTCATCTTCGTCGGGGCGTTGGGGGCAGGGGGAGTGGCCCGCCTGGCTGCCCTTCTCCGCCGACGGCGCCGGAACCGCGCCACCACACCGCCGCCAACGACCTCCACGGGGCGGGGAAACATCACCTTACCGTTCCTGCTCATCTCGCTCCTGTGCCTGCCTTCGAGCCACCCGGCCAGCCGACCGGTAACTGAAACAGACACTCCGCCCGACCCCTTCTCGGCTTCCATCAATTGCTTTTCGTCTACCTCGCCCTTCTTCACTTCGCCATTTTCGCCTTTTGTCTGTCCCCCCTGGGGAGGATCAATCCCCCCCCCCGCCCCACCTCCCCATTCTTCTTTTTCTTCTCTTCATCTTTTCATTTGGGGAGATTGGGATGGGAACCGCTCTGCCCCCGAACCGCAATTTCAGCAGGCAAAGAGATGGGGTTGGGACGGACTTTGACCCGAGGACCCCTAGCGGACCAAACAACGCCCGCGGCCAGTGCACAAACCGTAGCGGAGCCGACTATCCATGGGCAGAGGGCTCCCAGAGGGCGAGGGAACAACAACCGCACGGGGGGGGGGGATAGGGCACCAAAATTCCGCCCAAATTTCCATTTCACTCCACCGGGCAACGGAGGAGGTATTATCGGAGCAGCAATCGCCGGATCACCGCCACCGGCCGTGCGGAGACTTTGGTTGCCGCCCGGCGACGCCAGCTAGGGGGAGCAGAGAGAGTGCGGGGAAGGGGGCTTTGAAGAGGCCAGACAATTCCCAACCCCGCACCTGCATCCCCCCCCCACGACAGGGGCACCGAAGAGGGTAGCCATTCACCGGGGGCAGATAAGGAGGGCCAGCAGTTGGCCATCAGAGGGGGGGCGGAGCGCCTTCGGCAACATCCCTCCCCCGGGGGGGAGGGCGTTCATTCTTCCGTCAGCACTTCGCCGACCACCATTCACCATAACATTCATCCGTTCTCCGTCCCCCCCCCTTTCCCCTTCACCAAAAAATTTGCATCAATTTTCAGAACAGTTGTCATTTCCAAGCCCCGCCCGAGGAGTTGAGCGGTCCGCCATGGGCAATTGGCCGCAGGCTGGCGCTGGGCGAGTCCGTTCGGCCACCCCTCCAGCAGTTCGCTTGCGACGGAGCCACCCGGAGCACGAGCAGGCGGTGGACCGGTACGTAGAGCTGATTCTCGGGCCGGCCAAATTGGCCTTCCGACAGTTGGAAGCGGGCAGAACTGGAGGTACACTTCGCGGAATTGGACGACGGCGGATGGCTGTTTCGGCACGTCCGCACGGGTTGGTTGTTCCCCTCCTCTTCGGTCCTGGGGGTACAGCCGGCGAATAGGCAGGAAATTTGGCCCGGAACTACCGTGGCGGACTTTCACGGCCTCCGGGGACGCCCCCTCAAATGGGCCCACTGGCCCTGCCTGTAAGAAATTGTTGGGGTCCCGGGCCCGTTCTTCTACCGGCCGGTTGGCTCGGAGTCGATCGGGAGCCACTTGCAGCGACTCCAGTCGCTGTTCGCCGTCCCATGCCGCGCAGTGTTGCCCCGGCCCATACCCGAGCCCCGCAGGCCAGCCCAAGTTTTTTGCCTCTTATCACCAAACCGAACGCCTATTGGACCGACCAATGGCGAGCGGGGCGCTGTCGGCTCCGCGCCGACGCCCCACAACCAAACCAGGGGGAGAAGGGCGTCCTGGGGATGGCCAGCCCTCCATCCCGCCCCACCCGTTTCTCAGCACCTCCGGCATTCTAATTCGTTACCACCCCCCCCCCCCCCCCCGCTGGCGGGACCGACCGCCGGCACCGCCACCGAGCATGGGGCCCCAGGCCCAAACACCGCCCGTCCGCTCGGGGTGATCACCACTCCCAACTTCCGGCCCGTGGCACGATGACGCCGCCCGAGAGCTCGCGGACCTGGAGGAGGAGGATTGGGAGCTGGACGAGGCGGCATGTGGCCAGCCGGGGACGTCCCAGATGCCGCGAATCCCGGAGGACCTGGCTCAGCGAGAAGCCGAGCGGTACGTGGTGATCGACGAGGACGAGTGGGAGAGTTGCGCGCGGAGTCCGTCGCCGCCTGCATCGACCTCGGGCGCCGTTCCCATCACCCCCTTTCCCTTTTTTTGCCTATTCCGTTCATTTCGACATCACCCCCCCCCCCGTTCTCCTCCTTTCATTCCGCCAATCATCTCATCATTTCGCACCCCCCCCCCATTCAACTTTGCCAGCTGCCAACCGTCTCCCCCTTTATTTTGTCCATTCACAACTTTGATCCACAACCGCCCCGGCCGTTTTTTCCCTTTTCAACAAAGGGTTTTTCCCCGGCGGGCGCCACCCCCCCCCCCCTCGCTTTTTGTGTTGGGTCTCATTTTTTTTTGCCTACTTAAGCTTTGTACTCCCCCCTCTTTATTGCCGCTGTTCACATCATTCTTCATTATCCCCTTCAGCGGTGCAATCCCCTCCATTCACTTCACATTTGCCTTCTGATTTTTCGGCATTTCCCTTTGGCTCAATTCACATTTCCATCATCACATTTTTTTTTGGTGTTTCACAATAAATCGGAGGTCAGAAAAAGTGGTCAATCTACCGGTCAATTTCTTGTGGGAATCCCCCTCCCCTTCCACTTCAGTCTGCTTTCCCCCTCTCTTCGGGGGGTTTCCACACTATTCTAAAATTTTTCAAAATGAATGCTATTTTTGGGCTTCTTATATTTCAGCCTAATCATATTTCCTAGCGGTTAGTGCGCCGTAGGCATAATAACCCGCTAGTTAGGTATACATTATTTTAATATTTTGCCTATTCACAATCGATCGCCATTTTTATTTAATATGGGAAAATATTTATGAGATGTCAGAAATATTGATTTGGGTGAGATCGTTATTAAAGAATATGATTTATAGAATGCCCATTTCAATTGCGCGCTTATTACTTTCATTCATTTTTTTACCAAGCTAAATACTATTTATTATATTGTAATTTGAATAATTATACTTAAAATTTAAGAACAAATTAAAAGATTTTTTTCCCAAATAAAATGGAAGAGATTTGCATTTTAATTTTTGTGTCATTATTTGCATCAAATTCATTGGAAAAGGCCGAATCCGTAAAAGTAAAATTGGAGGAAATGCCACTCAAAACATTTGATGAAATATTCGGAGAAGGCTGGTGGGACAAAGATGAAGCCGAAGATTTGAAAACGCCGCCAACAAACTTTGGACAAAATGTCCATCACAAAATTGACCGGCAGAACACCCAAATTGGACAAATTGAACCTAATTCAACTGATCATAACGAAAATATTGCCGACGATGAGCGAAAACGTAAAATTATCACCAAATTCCTCGCAATAAAAGACGAATTTAAGCAAAAAGGAAAATATTCAAAAAAAGAATGGAATCAAATTGACAATAAAATTGCTAAACTTTTAAAAGTCAATCGCACAAACATATATAAATGGAAAAAAGAATTTGGCCTAAGTCGACATAACTTTGGGAAGAAAAAAGAAGAACGTAAACATTTGGTAGAGAAATTTGATCAAAAGAAAGCCGAGTTAACGCGGGACGGATTCAAAAATTCATACAAAGAAATAAATGAAACTGTTGCTAAAGAGTTGGGCCTTAGTTTTGTAACAATTTACAGGTGGAAAAGTGAACTTGGCCAAACCGGTGAGTTTTTCTAGCCCAATTTTATTATTTATTTATATTATATTATTTTTTACAGCCCAAAAACATAAATATTCCCACAACGAACAAAAAGAATTAATGAAACTTTATTATGAAATTAAAGACAAAAATCCAAAAATTAGTGATGAGGAAATTGCCAAAATGTTGAATATTGGAAGAGTCACTTTGTTTAGATGGAAAAGGCAATTTAATCGACAGCAAATGCATCCAAATTCTGTCGATGGACATTCTGTGGAAGTGAATGTCTCCGGCTCAAATGTTCAGGAATTTGAGAATTCAAATTTGGGAAATATTTGAATTGGCAATGTTTGAAAAAACTCGAAAATCTGTCAACGTTTCTTTATATTTCTTCGACTGTATCCGCAACATAATCATTTTTTTTTATAAACTTCCAATAAAGCTTTTCTTAAATTGATAAAGATATTAACAATTATTTCACATTTAATTTTCAACATCGTAAATAATTAATGAAAGTTAATTAATGAATATGTTAGAATTTTTTTACTTCCTTGTCCATGCTCAGAATAGAAAATCGCTGGTAAATCAACCTTACTTATAACCGGAATGATCAACAAAATTCAAGAAAAAGTTGAGTATAAAAAAGCATGTTAAAATTATTAAATTTTAGGAATTTGTCACTCTGAAGAAGAAAAGCTCGAAATTGTGACCAAATTTTTGGGAATGAAGCAAAACCTTTGCAATAGTGGCGAGATCATATAAAGAAATAAATAAAGAAATGGCCGAAAAATTAGGTTTAAATGTTCGCACAATTTACCAGTGGAAAAAGGATTTTTGGATTAGGCGCTTTTTACGTTTGTTTGAGCCTTTTCGAGCATATTTTCCATATACCGATCATATTTTAGCACCAAAATTTAAATTTACTTAGTTTGTTATTAAAAAGAAATAAATACTAATTACAATATTTTTTTAGCCATTATTGTTATTTTTTACGAACATGTTTTCGCACCTATTTTTGCTTTAAACCCGGTTTCAGTACTTATTTTGGCACTATTCTCACCTATTTAGGTACCTATTTCGAGATTTTTTAATTTAAAAATCTTATCCCTGATAATCTGATCAAAAACTTTGTCCTTCAATAAATGATCAATGATCATTTTTGGCTCAGCGAATTCGGCAAAAGTTGATCAATTTTAAAAGTGATCGGACCAAAAGCAATAATTTTTTGGCTGAGTGAATTGGACTGACCGTTAATTTTAAACAATCACATCGACAGAATGAGCGGGGGTTGTCCGGGCTGAAATAGTGAATCAGGAACACGTAGTTGCCCGTAAAGCAACAACGCCTTCAATGTCCAGGGTGCTATAAAAATTTTCTTACAAGGTGTTACTAAAAATAAAGGAATTATGAAAATGTAAGAATGAATTTGCAAAGTGACGGGGGGGGGGCAGTGAGAACTTGTTAAAAATAGGCCGGCTGTTTTTATGCAATCTCAAATACGTTAATTTTAAATGAATTATTAACAAAGAAAGGACAAAAATTTTTTATATGTCAAAAAATATTTTATTAAAGCCATATCTGTTTTTTTACAAATCATTGCCCATTCATTTAAATTCTACCCCAAATTCGTGTTCTCAATTTCTTGAACATTTGAGCCGTCATTCTCTTCCACAAAATGTCCATCGACAGAATTTTGCTGTAATTGCTGTCGATTAAATTGCCTTTTCCATCTAACCAAAGTGCGTGCTCCAATATTTAACATTTTGGCAATGTCCTCGTCTCTAATTTTAGGATTTTGGTCCTTAATTTTATAATAAAGTTTCATCAGTTCCTTTTGTTCGCTGTGGGAGTCTTTATTTGGTTCTGTTAAACAATTTAAATATAAAAAATAAATAAAATTGGGCTCGAAATACTCACTGGTTTGGCCAAGTTCACTTTTCCAAGCGTAAATTGTTGTAAAATTAAGGCCCAACTCTTTTGCAACAGTTTTATCAATTTCTTGATGATAAGAGTTTTTAAA
The DNA here is from genome assembly GCA_020449905.1 of Globodera pallida. NCBI lineage: Eukaryota > Metazoa > Nematoda > Chromadorea > Rhabditida > Heteroderidae > Globodera > Globodera pallida. The sequence goes on along the minus strand of JAIXHY010000031.1, from coordinate 750,995 downwards.
TCCGTTCCGCTTTACGGCTTTCATTTGATCAAATTTTTCTACCAAATGTTTACGTTTTTCTTTTACATATAACACTTTTTGACTTAGGCCAAATTCTTTTTTCCATTTATATATTTTTGTGCGGTTGACTTTTAAATGTTTAGCAATTTTATTGTAAATTTGATTCCATTCTTTTTTCGAATATTTTCCTTTTTGCTTAAATTCGTCTTTTATTGCGGTGAATTTGTCAACAATTTTACGTTTTCTCTCATCTTCAGCAATATTTTCGTTTGGAGTAATTTTGTTCTGTTCTTCCTCAATTTTGGCATTATCAGAGTGATCAGACTCTGTGAGAGGAGGATTTTGATCAGTTGAATTGGGTTCAATTTGTCCAGAGTGATCAGACTCTGTGAGAGGAGGATTCTGATCAGTTGAATTGGGTTCAATTTGTCCAAGCTGAGCTTTACCAATTAATTTTATAATTTAAATGGAAAATTTAAGAAAAATTGCCAATAATTTTGTGCTAAAGAATTTCTCGCAAAAACATTCATAGATTTTGAAGAATAATAAATATTCTCAAATGAAATAAAATAACTAAAATTGTGAATTTTTTAGCGCAAATAAATTGGAGTCCTGCAAAAATCAATCTGCCAACCCTAAAATTATTGATCGCAATTGGAGGAAATGGAATCAATATTACTGACATCTTTAAATATTTTTCGACAACAAATAATCAAACGATCATATCGGAAAATGAGCAAGGAAGGGATTTCCCATTAAACCAATGTACACTCCCTCCCCCCTTTGAACATGCCATGCCGAGACCACATCTCGAAGTATACGCGACCGTTAAATATGTTTTGGATCAGAATTGCGATTGGGGGTAATGATGATGAACGGATTTAAAAATAAAATTGGTAAATATGTGTCATAGCTCCCAGGCGCAAAATCACTCAAAACCACTTTATTAGGGTTTCTTAGAGGCTGAAAGCGATCGAGCAATCAAAAATTTTATTGGGACGAGCATTTAAACTGGAATTTTGAACCATTTTAATTGCCAAATTGACAGATTAACTTAGCCGTTGATGAAAATAGCTTTTCACACACCCACCTTTTAAAGCCATGGGGGGCTCTCCCACCAGAGAGCGCGGGATCGGAGGGCCGGAAGGAAGTCCACCCTTTGCGTTCCGATGTCTGCAAGGGTTTTGGATCCCAGCAGATGCCGCACGATTAAGTGGGGCGTTTCTCTGATGACCTTAAGGCGGTTATGGACAAAAATTTCGCGGGCGGGAGGGCCGCCGTTAAGCCAGGCCAGGACAATTGACGAATCGATCCACAGATATTGGGTTGGGGAGAAGAGAAGGTCTTTTAGTTGGGAGTAGGTAAATTGGAGCGCTCGGGAGCCCATCTCTGCCGCTATTAACTCGAGCCGGGGTATAAAAAGGCGGATTCCTTATGGGTGGGTTTTATTTTTGTTTTTGCGAAGATCAGAAATGGTGTGGTGGTGGGGGAGGAGCGAAGAGAAATGTGCAGGTACACGGTGGTGCACATGGCTGAGTTGGACGCGTCGGAGAGGGCATTGGTCTAAAATTATTGATCGCAATTGGAGGAAATGGAATCAATATTACTGACATCTTTAAATATTTTTCGACAACAAATAATCAAACGATCAAATCGGAAAATGAGCAAGGAAGGGATTTCCCATTAAACCAATGTACACTCCCTCCCCCCTTTGAACATGCCATGCCGAGACCACATCTCGAAGTATACGCGACCGTTAAATATGTTTTGGATCAGAATTGCGATTGGGGGTAATGATGATGAACGGATTTAAAAATAAAATTGGTAAATATGTGTCATAGCTCCCAGGCGCAAAATCACTCAAAACCACTTTATTAGGGTTTCTTAGAGGCTGAAAGCGATCGAGCAATCAAAAATTTTATTGGGACGAGCATTTAAACTGGAATTTTGAACCATTTTAATTGCCAAATTGACAGATTAACTTAGCCGTTGATGAAAATAGCTTTTCACACACCCACCTTTTAAAGCCATGGGGGGCTCTCCCACCAGAGAGCGCGGGATTGGAGGGCCGGAAGGAAGTCCACCCTTTGCGTTCCGATGTCTGCAAGGGTTTTGGATCCCAGCAGATGCCGCACGATTAAGTGGGGCGTTTCTCTGATGACCTTAAGGCGGTTATGGACAAAAATTTCGCGGGCGGGAGGGCCGCCGTTAAGCCAGGCCAGGACAATTGACGAATCGATCCACAGATATTGGGTTGGGGATAAGAGAAGGTCTTTTAGTTGGGAGTAGCTAAATTGGAGCGCTCGGGAGCCCATCTCTGCCGCTATTAACTCGAGCCGGGGTATAAAAAGGGCGGATCCCTTATGGGAGGGTTTTATTTTCGTTTTTGCGAAGATCAGAAATGGTGTGGTGGTGGGGGAGGAGCGAAGAGAAATGTGCAGGTACACGGTGGTGCACATGGCTGAGTTGGACGCGTCGGAGAAGGCATTGGTGTAACCTTTTAAGGGCAGGAGGACGGGGGAAATAAGTCCGAGTAGGTAAAATAGGAGGCCACAAAGGATAATATGGAACGCTTGCTGAGAATAGGAGGTCGAAATCTCACCGTTTAAATAGACGAAAGTCTGTTCTCAAAAAGGTTTTTCACATTGTTATTTTACCCTTTAAAAATTCAATTTATTCGGAAAAACAATGTTGGGCGCATTTTGCCTCAGCAGTGGGTGTTTGGGGGGATTTGTCGTGAAACTCGGGACGTTTTCATTATTGCGGTGCCCGATCGTACAACCACAACTTTGCTTTTAATTGTTCGACAATAAATTGAACAAGGGTCAACAGTCATGTCGGACTGTTGAGCCGCTTACAATATGGTAGTAGCAAATTACTTTTTGAATCGTGAAAATTTTGTTTTCCTTGTAAGTTTGGGGCTGACGGAACATACAAAATCATCTCTGCGTCAACCACAAATACAACTTTATCGATCCAATTTCCAAAGCCCACACCCAAACGATAGAAAGAACATAGCGATCAGCAAAATTGCGCAATAAAAAACAACATGGTACACATCGGCAAATGTTGGACTCCTACCTGTGCGAATTCCTTTGGCGAGAGGATTGCAAAAACAGTGAAATTGCGAATTTTCTCGGCGGGACCACTTCCCCAAGAAATGAAGCAAAATTCTCAAAAAAACAAATTGTTTTTTTGAAAATTCCTTAAGAAAACTGCCATAAAAATGCCATATTTTTGACCCCTCGATGCCATAAAAATGGCATATTTTTACGGTTGCCATATTTTGTCAATAACCCCAATATTATTGACCAAATTTTGTTTGATCCAAATTGGAGAACAACCCAAAAGAAACCAAAACCAAAATAAACCCAATATTATTGACCAAATTTTGTTTGGGTCCAACTTTCCGGTCTCTAGTTTTAATTAATTATTTTGGCGCTACACCTATTTAGGTATTTAGGTACCTATTTAAATTATATAAAATATTTTGCGAAATTTTGGAGGAAAATGCCGGGCGGACTAAAATGCTAAAACGCAAAATAATAAAAAACAAATCGCAAAAAAACCATGAAAATCCGGTCACCCTTGTTAAGGTGCTGTGAACATTTATTGATCGATTGCAACAAATCAGAACGTATTTATGAGATGTCAAGAATATTGATTAGGTCCCGGTTCAGAAGGGGAGTATTGATTTGGGTGCGATAATTTTTAAAGAAATATGATTTAAATGAATGTCCATTTCAATTTTAAGGTCTGTGAGAATTCAAAACAATTTTAACAAAAAAAGATTTAAATCATAATCTAAAACATTTTTACTAAATCATAGACTATTCAAATACTTCTCAAATTGAGCTCCCAATTTCGTGAATGTTTGAGCCGGAATTCACTTCTACAGATTGTCCATTGACAGAATTTGGATCCAATTGCGGTAGTTTAAATTGCATTTTCCATCTAACCAAAGTGTTTGTTCCAATTTTCAAAAATTTGGCAATGTCCACATCTCTGATTTTTGGATTTTTCTCTTTAATTTCATAATAAAGTTTCATCAATTTCTTTTGTTCGCTTTGGGGATGTTTATGTGTTGGTTCTGGAAAAGAATTTTAATTAATAAAATAAATATAATAAAATTGGGCTTGAAAAACTCACCGGGTTGGCCAAGTTCACTTTTCCACCTGTAAATTGATACAAAACTAAGGCCCAACTCTTTAGCAACAGTTTCATTTATTTCTTTGTATGAATTTTTGAATCCGTCCCGCGTTAACTCGGCTTTCTTTTGATCAAATTTCTCTACCAAATGTTTACGTTCTTCTTTTTCATAGAACACTTTTCGACTTAGGCCAAATTCTTTTTTCCATTTATATATTTTTTTGCGATTGACTTTTAAATGTTTAGCAATTTTATTGTCAATTTGATTCCATTCTTTTTTTGAATATTTTCCTTTTTGCTTAAATTTGTCTTTTATTGAGTGGAATTCGTCGATAATTTTACGTTTTAGCTCATCTTCAGCAATATTTTCGCTTGAATTGGCATTATCAGACTGATCAGACCCGGTGAGAGGAAGATTCTGATCAGTTGAATTGGGTTCAATTTGTCCAAGCTGATCAGTTGAATTGGGTTCAATTTGTCCAATTTGGGTGTTCTGCCGGTCGATTTGGTGATGGACATTTTGTCCAAAATTTGTTGGCGGCGGCATTTTCAAATCGTCGGCTTTACCTTTGTCCCACCAGCCTTCTCCAAATATTTCATCAAATGTTTTGAGTGGCGTTTCTTCCAATTTTACTTTTACGGATTCGGCTTTGTCCAGTGAATTTGTTGTAAATAATGACACAAAAATTAAAATCCAAAATTTTTCCATAATTGGAAAAATAGCTGAATTAGGGACATTTATATGAAATTCTAATTAATTTAATCACTTGAACGAAAATTCGATAAGTTAAATATTCTCTCAAAAATGTAATTATTTAAAGAATAATAAATATTCAAAAATTTTTACAAATATTATTTAGCTTTGTCCAAATCATTCTCATCTTCTAACAACCCCGCTTCTTTCACACAATTAAAAAAAAGTCAATCTTTAGGCAATTTGAAAAAAGTCAATCTTTAGAGTTGCATTTTTGGCTTTTATTACATTTTTCTTAAAGAATTTTTCCAGAAGAAAATTTTCTCCAATTCAATTTCAGGGGTCAAATTTTTGTGTTTTTTGATGGAATGTTAAGTAAATTGGTCCAAAAACTATAAATTTTGCAATTTTTTCTCAAAAAAATTTTCGCCAGCTGAAGAAGTATGGAAATTGTGTGGAAAGTAAAAATTTTCGTAATAGATGAACATATCGCCAAACAATTTGAAAATTAATGTCGCCACCTCTAATAATGTCGCCCTTTCTGAGGAAGTTGAAAAATAATGTCGCCGGTGGAATTAAAAGAGTGTATATGAAATTAATTCAAACAGAACATTGATATTAGGAAATTTGTCAATTATTTTTGTGGTAAAGAATTTTTTACAAAAATGTTCTAAATTTATAAAATGATAAAATATTTAATAAATTGTATTTGGTTGAACGTAATAAATGCCAGCCTACAAATGAAATAATCATTCATATAAAGCATTCTTTAATAATTATTATCTCACCCGAATCAATATTCTTGTCAACAAAATGGCGATCGATTGTGAATATACAAAATTAAAAAATGTTGTTAAATAATTTAAAATCGTTCTGGAGTAAAAGTGACATTCCAGCTTCTGTACAACTTTGTCAAAGCCTGGTTGGAGGAGTGTATATTTTATTTTTTGTTTGATCTATTAAATAAATGATGAATCAAAACTGAATTAATAATGGGTCGCCAAAAAAAATGTTGTTGAAAATTCAACCAATCGAGCCTGGAATGTTGAAATGACAGGTTCAAAAACTGAATTCCATTTTATTAGGACCAGATAATTGGCGGGTAAAACACCTGGAACCAAATTCCGGAATTTTTAGAAATTTTTTGTAGCTTCAACTCAATTTTGTTTTGATTTAATCTCGAACAATTTATATGTTACGGTTAATTTGGGAATCGGCTAATTCCGGAATTACCCGCTCAAAGCGGTTAATTTAGAATTTCCAAAAAATCTTACGAGATTTTCAATATTTTTTTTGGATTGTGAATTTCCAATCTGAAATTATTATTCAATATTGTGAATCTTATTTCCGGTGCTGGACAGAGAAACACAACAAGATTCTGTAAAATCTGAGTTCAAATAAATATCCAAATGCTTCGTTCCGGCCGGGACCAAAAAACCCGGGCAGAGAGACCCAACACCCAACATCAGACTTGTCGAAAAGAAAACCACTAGGCCATCAATTTACTTTGGGGAATTTTTGTAAAAAAGTACGAAAGACCACACGCCCTGTCATCTTAAAAAAATTATTTCTGTCGCTAGTGATATAATCATTAGGGGGTGTAAAGTTAGTCTTAAAAAGACACTTCAGTCCCGGACTCATAACTTGCTTCAAGTGGTTTCCGCTAAAAAATTCTTACGGAAATTTTTTTGTTTCGATTTTCGTACGAAAACTGAAAGAAATCCTCGAAATTATCAAAATCGAAAGGTTTCGACCCACCCCTGTTGGAAGTCTTGTTGATGCGTGGCCTCAAGTGTTTCCACGTTCCTCTTGTTGAGCCATCTTTTTCGGCAAGCTTTCTTTTGCAAATTTGGCATTGCGCTTCATTGGCAGAACTTATGTCGTGGGTATACATTTAGTCCCGGATCCGGCGGGTGCAAACCTATTTATAAAACGTTGATACTTCTTTCACTCCGTTTTCTGATGAAATAGCTAATTGAAATTATTAAAATTATTGATTTTTATTTGTCAATAAAATGAAAATATTAATCAAATGACTTGGGCATATTTTGTGATTTATGGCCAAGAAACGCGCAGTCACCCAGCAGCTGCCGCAAGACTTGCACTGCCCCAGTCAACTCTCTCCGTCGAATCAGCGCAGTCGACTCTCTCATAGTCGATTCTCTCCGTCGAATCAGCGCAGTCGAGTCTCTCAGCACAGTCGACTCTTTTACAGACGACTCTCTCCGTCGAATCAGCGCAGTCGACTCTCTAAAAGTCGATTCTCTCCGTCGAATCAGCGCAGTCGACTCTCTCATAGTCGATTCTCTCCGTCGAATCAGCGCAGTCGACTCTCATAGTCGATTCTCTCCGTCGAATCAGCGCAGTCGACTCTCTCATAGTCGATTCTCTCCGTCGAATCAGCGCAGTCGACTCTCTAAAAGTCGATTCTCTCCGTCGAATCAGCGCAGTCGACTCTCTCATAGTCGATTCTCTCCGTCGAATCAGCGCAGTCGACTCTCTCAAAGTCGATTCACTCCGTCGAATCAGCGCAGTCGAGTCTCTCAGCACAGTCGACTCTTTTACAGACGACTCTCTCCGTCGAATCAGCGCAGTCGACTCTCTAAAAGTCGATTCTCTCCGTCGAATCAGCGCAGTCGACTCTCTAAAAGTCGATTCTCTCCGTCGAATCAGCGCAGTCGACTCTCTCATAGTCGATTCTCTCCGTCGAATCAGCGCAGTCGACTCTCTCATAGTCGATTCTCTCCGTCGAATCAGCGCAGTCGAGTCTCTCAGCACAGTCGACTCTTTTACAGACGACTCTCTCCGTCGAATCAGCGCAGTCGACTCTCTAAAAGTCGATTCTCTCCGTCGAATCAGCGCAGTCGACTCTCATAGTCGATTCTCTCCGTCGAATCAGCGCAGTCGACTCTCTCAAAGTCGATTCTCTCCGCCGAATCAGCACAGTCGACTCTCTAAAAGTCGATTCTCTCCGTCGAATCAGCGCAGGCGACTCTCTCAAAGTCGATTCTCTCCGTCGAATCAGCGCAGTCGATTCTCTCAAAGTCGATTCTCTCCGTCGAATCAGCGCAGTCGACTCTCTCAAAGTCGATCTCCGTCGAATCAGCGCAGTCGACTCTCTCATAGTCGATTCTCTCCGTCGAATCAGCGCAGTCGAGTCTCTCAAAGTCGATTCACTCCGTCGAATCAGCGCAGTCGACTCTCTCAAAGTCGATTCACTCCGTCGAATCAGCGCAGTCGACTCTCTCAGCACAGTCGACTCTTTTACAGACGACTCTCTCCGTCGAATCAGCGCAGTCGACTCTCTCAAAGTCGATTCTCTCCGTCGAATCAGCGCAGTCGACTCTCTCATAGTCGATTCTCTCCAGCGCAGTCGAGTCTCTCAGCACAGTCGACACTCTCATAGTCGATTCTCTCCGTCGAATCAGCGCAGTCGACTCTCTCAAAGTCGATCTCCGTCGAATCAGCGCAGTCGACTCTCTCATAGTCGATTCTCTCCGTCGAATCAGCGCAGTCGAGTCTCTCAAAGTCGATTCACTCCGTCGAATCAGCGCAGTCGACTCTCTCAAAGTCGATTCACTCCGTCGAATCAGCGCAGTCGACTCTCTCAGCACAGTCGACTCTTTTACAGACGACTCTCTCCGTCGAATCAGCGCAGTCGACTCTCTCAAAGTCGATTCTCTCCGTCGAATCAGCGCAGTCGACTCTCTCAAAGTCGATTCTCTCCGTCGAATCAGCGCAGTCGACTCTCTCATAGTCGATTCTCTCCGTCGAATCAGCGCAGTCGACTTTCTCAAAGTCGATTCTCTCCGTCGAATCAGCGCAGTCGACTCTCTCATAGTCGATTCTCTCCGTCGAATCAGCGCAGTCGAGTCTCTCCTTCCGCCCGGCGCAGTCGACTCTCTCCCTTCGCTCAGCACAGTCGACTCTTTTACAGACGACTCTCTCCGTCGAATCAGCGCAGTCGACTCTCTCAAAGTCGATTCTCTCCGTCGAATCAGCGCAGTCGACTCTCTCAAAGTCGATTCTCTCCGTCGAATCAGCGCAGTCGACTCTCTCATAGTCGATTCTCTCCAGCGCAGTCGAGTCTCTCAGCACAGTCGACTCTCTCATAGTCGATTCTCTCCGTCGAATCAGCGCAGTCGACTCTCTCAAAGTCGATCTCCGTCGAATCAGCGCAGTCGACTCTCTCATAGTCGATTCTCTCCGTCGAATCAGCGCAGTCGAGTCTCTCAAAGTCGATTCACTCCGTCGAATCAGCGCAGTCGACTCTCTCAAAGTCGATTCACTCCGTCGAATCAGCGCAGTCGACTCTCTCAGCACAGTCGACTCTTTTACAGACGACTCTCTCCGTCGAATCAGCGCAGTCGACTCTCTCAAAGTCGATTCTCTCCGTCGAATCAGCGCAGTCGACTCTCTCAAAGTCGATTCTCTCCGTCGAATCAGCGCAGTCGACTCTCTCATAGTCGATTCTCTCCGTCGAATCAGCGCAGTCGACTTTCTCAAAGTCGATTCTCTCCGTCGAATCAGCGCAGTCGACTCTCTCATAGTCGATTCTCTCCGTCGAATCAGCGCAGTCGAGTCTCTCCTTCGGCCCGGCGCAGTCGACTCTCTCAGCACAGTCGACTCTTTTACAGACGACTCTCTCCGTCGAATCAGCGCAGTCGACTCTCTCAAAGTCGATTCTCTCCGTCGAATCAGCGCAGTCGACTCTCTCATAGTCGATTCTCTCCGTCGAATCAGCGCAGTCGACTTTCTCAAAGTCGATTCTCTCCGTCGAATCAGCGCAGTCGACTCTCTCATAGTCGATTCTCTCCGTCGAATCAGCGCAGTCGAGTCTCTCCTTCCGCCCGGCGCAGTCGACTCTCTCCCTTCGCTCAGCACAGTCGACTCTTTTACAGACGACTCTCTCCGTCGAATCAGCGCAGTCGACTCTCTCAAAGTCGATTCTCTCCGTCGAATCAGCGCAGTCAACTCTCTTAAAGTCGATTCTCTCCGTCGAATCAGCGCAGTCGACTCTCTCATAGTCGATTCTCTCTGTCGAATCAGCGCAGTCGACTCTCTCAAAGTCGATTCTCTCCGTCGAATCAGCGCAGTCGACTCTCTCAAAGTCGATTCTCTCCGTCGAATCAGCGCAGTCGAGTCTCTCAGCACAGTCGACTCTCTCATAGTCGATTCTCTCCGTCGAATCAGCGCAGTCGACTCTCTCAAAGTCGATTCTCTCCGTCGAATCAGCGCAGTCGACCCTCTCAAAGTCGATTCTCTCCGTCGAATCAGCGCAGTCGACTCTCTCATAGTCGATTCTCTCCGTCGAATCAGCGCAGTCGACTCTCTCAAAGTCGATTCACTCCGTCGAATCAGCGCAGTCGACTCTCTCAGCGCAGTCGACTCTCTCATAGTCGATTCTCTCCGTCGAATCAGCGCAGTCGACTCTCTCAAAGTCTATTCTCTCCGTCGAATCAGCGCAGTCGAGTCTCTCAGCACAGTCGACTCTCTCATAGTCGATTCTCTCCGTCGAATCAGCACAGTCGACTCTCTCAAAGTCGATTCTCTCCGTCGAATCAGCGCAGTCGACTCTCTCAAAGTCGATTCTCTCCGTCGAATCAGCGCAGTCGACTCTCTCAAAGTCGATTCTCTCCGTCGAATCAGCGCAGTCGACTCTCTCATAGTCGATTCTCTCCGTCGAATCAGCGCAGTCGAGTCTCTCAGCACAGTCGACTCTTTTACAGACGACTCTCTCCGTCGAATCAGCGCAGTCGACTCACTCCTTCCGCCCGGCGCAGTCGAGTCTCTCAGCACAGTCGACTCTCTCATAGTCGATTCTCTCCGTCGAATCAGCACAGTCGACTCTCTCAAAGTCGATTCTCTCCGTCGAATCAGCGCAGTCGACTCTCTCATAGTCGATTCTCTCCGTCGAATCAGCGCAGTCGACTTTCTCAAAGTCGATTCTCTCCGTCGAATCAGCGCAGTCGACTCTCTCATAGTCGATTCTCTCCGTCGAATCAGCGCAGTCGAGTCTCTCCTTCCGCCCGGCGCAGTCGACTCTCTCCCTTCGCTCAGCACAGTCGACTCTTTTACAGACGACTCTCTCCGTCGAATCAGCGCAGTCGACTCTCTCAAAGTCGATTCTCTCCGTCGAATCAGCGCAGTCAACTCTCTTAAAGTCGATTCTCTCCGTCGAATCAGCGCAGTCGACTCTCTCATAGTCGATTCTCTCTGTCGAATCAGCGCAGTCGACTCTCTCAAAGTCGATTCTCTCCGTCGAATCAGCGCAGTCGACTCTCTCAAAGTCGATTCTCTCCGTCGAATCAGCGCAGTCGAGTCTCTCAGCACAGTCGACTCTCTCATAGTCGATTCTCTCCGTCGAATCAGCGCAGTCGACTCTCTCAAAGTCGATTCTCTCCGTCGAATCAGCGCAGTCGACTCTCTCAAAGTCGATTCTCTCCGTCGAATCAGCGCAGTCGACTCTCTCATAGTCGATTCTCTCCGTCGAATCAGCGCAGTCGACTCTCTCAAAGTCGATTCACTCCGTCGAATCAGCGCAGTCGACTCTCTCAGCGCAGTCGACTCTCTCATAGTCGATTCTCTCCGTCGAATCAGCGCAGTCGACTCTCTCAAAGTCTATTCTCTCTGTCGAATCAGCGCAGTCGACTCTCTCAAAGTCGATTCTCTCCGTCGAATCAGCGCAGTCGACTCTCTCAAAGTCGATTCTCTCCGTCGAATCAGCGCAGTCGAGTCTCTCAGCACAGTCGACTCTCTCATAGTCGATTCTCTCCGTCGAATCAGCGCAGTCGACTCTCTCAAAGTCGATTCTCTCCGTCGAATCAGCGCAGTCGACTCTCTCAAAGTCGATTCTCTCCGTCGAATCAGCGCAGTCGACTCTCTCATAGTCGATTCTCTCCGTCGAATCAGCGCAGTCGACTCTCTCAAAGTCGATTCACTCCGTCGAATCAGCGCAGTCGACTCTCTCAGCGCAGGTCGACTCTCTCATAGTCGATTCTCTCCGTCGAATCAGCGCAGTCGACTCTCTCAAAGTCTATTCTCTCCGTCGAATCAGCGCAGTCGAGTCTCTCAGCACAGTCGACTCTCTCATAGTCGATTCTCTCCGTCGAATCAGCGCAGTCGACTCTCTCATAGTCGATTCTCTCCAGCGCAGTCGAGTCTCTCAGCACAGTCGACTCTCTCATAGTCGATTCTCTCCGTCGAATCAGCGCAGTCGACTCTCTCAAGTCGATCTCCGTCGAATCAGCGCAGTCGACTCTCTCATAGTCGATTCTCTCCGTCGAATCAGCGCAGTCGAGTCTCTCAAAGTCGATTCACTCCGTCGAATCAGCGCAGTCGACTCTCTCAAAGTCGATTCACTCCGTCGAATCAGCGCAGTCGACTCTCTCAGCACAGTCGACTCTTTTACAGACGACTCTCTCCGTCGAATCAGCGCAGTCGACTCTCTCAAAGTCGATTCTCTCCGTCGAATCAGCGCAGTCGACTCTCTCATAGTCGATTCTCTCCAGCGCAGTCGAGTCTCTCAGCACAGTCGACTCTCTCATAGTCGATTCTCTCCGTCGAATCAGCGCAGTCGACTCTCTCAAAGTCGATCTCCGTCGAATCAGCGCAGTCGACTCTCTCATAGTCGATTCTCTCCGTCGAATCAGCGCAGTCGAGTCTCTCAAAGTCGATTCACTCCGTCGAATCAGCGCAGTCGACTCTCTCAAAGTCGATTCACTCCGTCGAATCAGCGCAGTCGACTCTCTCAGCACAGTCGACTCTTTTACAGACGACTCTCTCCGTCGAATCAGCGCAGTCGACTCTCTCAAAGTCGATTCTCTCCGTCGAATCAGCGCAGTCGACTCTCTCAAAGTCGATTCTCTCCGTCGAATCAGCGCAGTCGACTCTCTCATAGTCGATTCTCTCCGTCGAATCAGCGCAGTCGACTTTCTCAAAGTCGATTCTCTCCGTCGAATCAGCGCAGTCGACTCTCTCATAGTCGATTCTCTCCGTCGAATCAGCGCAGTCGAGTCTCTCCTTCCGCCCGGCGCAGTCGACTCTCTCCCTTCGCTCAGCACAGTCGACTCTTTTACAGACGACTCTCTCCGTCGAATCAGCGCAGTCGACTCTCTCAAAGTCGATTCTCTCCGTCGAATCAGCGCAGTCAACTCTCTTAAAGTCGATTCTCTCCGTCGAATCAGCGCAGTCGACTCTCTCATAGTCGATTCTCTCTGTCGAATCAGCGCAGTCGACTCTCTCAAAGTCGATTCTCTCCGTCGAATCAGCGCAGTCGACTCTCTCAAAGTCGATTCTCTCCGTCGAATCAGCGCAGTCGAGTCTCTCAGCACAGTCGACTCTCTCATAGTCGATTCTCTCCGTCGAATCAGCGCAGTCGACTCTCTCAAAGTCGATTCTCTCCGTCGAATCAGCGCAGTCGAGTCTCTCAGCACAGTCGACTCTCTCAAAGTCGATTCTCTCCGTCGAATCAGCGCAGTCGACTCTCTCATAGTCGATTCTCTCCAGCGCAGTCGAGTCTCTCAGCACAGTCGACTCTCTCATAGTCGATTCTCTCCGTCGAATCAGCGCAGTCGACTCTCTCAAAGTCGATCTCCGTCGAATCAGCGCAGTCGACTCTCTCATAGTCGATTCTCTCCGTCGAATCAGCGCAGTCGAGTCTCTCAAAGTCGATTCACTCCGTCGAATCAGCGCAGTCGACTCTCTCAAAGTCGATTCACTCCGTCGAATCAGCGCAGTCGACTCTCTCAGCACAGTCGACTCTTTTACAGACGACTCTCTCCGTCGAATCAGCGCAGTCGACTCTCTCAAAGTCGATTCTCTCCGTCGAATCAGCGCAGTCGACTCTCTCATAGTCGATTCTCTCCAGCGCAGTCGAGTCTCTCAGCACAGTCGACTCTCTCATAGTCGATTCTCTCCGTCGAATCAGCGCAGTCGACTCTCTCAAAGTCGATCTCCGTCGAATCAGCGCAGTCGACTCTCTCATAGTCGATTCTCTCCGTCGAATCAGCGCAGTCGAGTCTCTCAAAGTCGATTCACTCCGTCGAATCAGCGCAGTCGACTCTCTCAAAGTCGATTCACTCCGTCGAATCAGCGCAGTCGACTCTCTCAGCACAGTCGACTCTTTTACAGACGACTCTCTCCGTCGAATCAGCGCAGTCGACTCTCTCAAAGTCGATTCTCTCCGTCGAATCAGCGCAGTCGACTCTCTCAAAGTCGATTCTCTCCGTCGAATCAGCGCAGTCGACTCTCTCATAGTCGATTCTCTCCGTCGAATCAGCGCAGTCGACTTTCTCAAAGTCGATTCTCTCCGTCGAATCAGCGCAGTCGACTCTCTCATAGTCGATTCTCTCCGTCGAATCAGCGCAGTCGAGTCTCTCCTTCCGCCCGGCGCAGTCGACTCTCTCCCTTCGCTCAGCACAGTCGACTCTTTTACAGACGACTCTCTCCGTCGAATCAGCGCAGTCGACTCTCTCAAAGTCGATTCTCTCCGTCGAATCAGCGCAGTCAACTCTCTTAAAGTCGATTCTCTCCGTCGAATCAGCGCAGTCGACTCTCTCATAGTCGATTCTCTCTGTCGAATCAGCGCAGTCGACTCTCTCAAAGTCGATTCTCTCCGTCGAATCAGCGCAGTCGACTCTCTCAAAGTCGATTCTCTCCGTCGAATCAGCGCAGTCGAGTCTCTCAGCACAGTCGACTCTCTCATAGTCGATTCTCTCCGTCGAATCAGCGCAGTCGACTCTCTCAAAGTCGATTCTCTCCGTCGAATCAGCGCAGTCGACCCTCTCAAAGTCGATTCTCTCCGTCGAATCAGCGCAGTCGACTCTCTCATAGTCGATTCTCTCCGTCGAATCAGCGCAGTCGACTCTCTCAAAGTCGATTCACTCCGTCGAATCAGCGCAGTCGACTCTCTCAGCGCAGTCGACTCTCTCATAGTCGATTCTCTCCGTCGAATCAGCGCAGTCGACTCTCTCAAAGTCTATTCTCTCCGTCGAATCAGCGCAGTCGAGTCTCTCAGCACAGTCGACTCTCTCATAGTCGATTCTCTCCGTCGAATCAGCGCAGTCGACTCTCTCAAAGTCGATTCACTCCGTCGAATCAGCGCAGTCGAGTCTCTCAGCACAGTCGACTCTCTCATAGTCGATTCTCTCCGTCGAATCAGCGCAGTCGACTCTCTCAAAGTCGATTCACTCCGTCGAATCAGCGCAGTCGAGTCTCTCAGCACAGTCGACTCTCTCATAGTCGATTCTCTCCGTCGAATCAGCACAGTCGACTCTCTCAAAGTCGATTCTCTCCGTCGAATCAGCGCAGTCGACTCTCTCAAAGTCGATTCTCTCCGTCGAATCAGCGCAGTCGACTCTCTCAAAGTCGATTCTCTCCGTCGAATCAGCGCAGTCGACTCTCTCATAGTCGATTCTCTCCGTCGAATCAGCGCAGTCGAGTCTCTCAGCACAGTCGACTCTTTTACAGACGACTCTCTCCGTCGAATCAGCGCAGTCGACTCACTCCTTCCGCCCGGCGCAGTCGAGTCTCTCAGCACAGTCGACTCTCTCATAGTCGATTCTCTCCGTCGAATCAGCACAGTCGACTCTCTCAAAGTCGTTTCTCTCCGTCGAATCAGCGCAGTCGACTCTCTCAAAGTCGATTCTCTCCGTCGAATCAGCGCAGTCGACTCTCTCAAAGTCGATTCTCTCCGTCGAATCAGCGCAGTCGACTCTCTCAAAGTCGATTCACTCCGTCGAATCAGCGCAGTCGACTCTCTCAAAGTCGATTCACTCCGTCGAATCAGCGCAGTCGAGTCTCTCAGCACAGTCGACTCTCTCATAGTCGATTCTCTCCGTCGAATCAGCGCAGTCGACTCTCTCAAAGTCGATTCACTCCGTCGAATCAGCGCAGTCGAGTCTCTCAGCACAGTCGACTCTCTCATAGTCGATTCTCTCCGTCGAATCAGCACAGTCGACTCTCTCAAAGTCGATTCTCTCCGTCGAATCAGCGCAGTCGACTCTCTCAAAGTCGATTCACTCCGTCGAATCAGCGCAGTCGACTCTCTCAGCGCAGTCGACTCTCTCATAGTCGATTCTCTCCGTCGAATCAGCGCAGTCGACTCTCTCAAAGTCTATTCTCTCCGTCGAATCAGCGCAGTCGAGTCTCTCAGCACAGTCGACTCTCTCATAGTCGATTCTCTCCGTCGAATCAGCGCAGTCGACTCTCTCAAAGTCGATTCACTCCGTCGAATCAGCGCAGTCGAGTCTCTCAGCACAGTCGACTCTCTCATAGTCGATTCTCTCCGTCGAATCAGCACAGTCGACTCTCTCAAAGTCGATTCTCTCCGTCGAATCAGCGCAGTCGACTCTCTCAAA
Source organism: Globodera pallida (assembly GCA_020449905.1). Lineage (NCBI taxonomy): Eukaryota > Metazoa > Nematoda > Chromadorea > Rhabditida > Heteroderidae > Globodera > Globodera pallida. The sequence goes on along the minus strand of JAIXHY010000031.1, from coordinate 734,792 downwards.
GTCGATTCTCTCCGTCGAATCAGCGCAGTCGACTCTCTCAAAGTCGATTCTCTCCGTCGAATCAGCGCAGTCGACTCTCTCATAGTCGATTCTCTCCGTCGAATCAGCGCAGTCGAGTCTCTCAGCACAGTCGACTCTTTTACAGACGACTCTCTCCGTCGAATCAGCGCAGTCGACTCACTCCTTCCGCCCGGCGCAGTCGAGTCTCTCAGCACAGTCGACTCTCTCATAGTCGATTCTCTCCGTCGAATCAGCACAGTCGACTCTCTCAAAGTCGTTTCTCTCCGTCGAATCAGCGCAGTCGACTCTCTCAAAGTCGATTCTCTCCGTCGAATCAGCGCAGTCGACTCTCTCAAAGTCGATTCTCTCCGTCGAATCAGCGCAGTCGACTCTCTCAAAGTCGATTCACTCCGTCGAATCAGCGCAGTCGACTCTCTCAAAGTCGATTCACTCCGTCGAATCAGCGCAGTCGACTCTCTCAGCACAGTCGACTCTTTTACAGACGACTCTCTCCGTCGAATCAGCGCAGTCGACTCTCTCAAAGTCGATTCTCTCCGTCGAATCAGCGCAGTCGACTCTCTCAAAGTCGATTCACTCCGTCGAATCAGCGCAGTCGACTCTCTCAAAGTCGATTCACTCCGTCGAATCAGCGCAGTCGACTCTCTCAGCACAGTCGACTCTTTTACAGACGACTCTCTCCGTCGAATCAGCGCAGTCGACTCTCTCATAGTCGATTCTCTCCGTCGAATCAGCGCAGTCGAGTCTCTCAGCACAGTCGACTCTTTTACAGACGACTCTCTCCGTCGAATCAGCGCAGTCGACTCTCTCATAGTCGATTCTCTCCGTCGAATCAGCGCAGTCGACTCTCTCAAAGTCGATTCTCTCCGTCGAATCAGCGCAGTCGACTCTCTCAAAGTCGATTCTCTCCGTCGAATCAGCGCAGTCGACTCTCTCATAGTCGATTCTCTCCGTCGAATCAGCGCAGTCGACTCTCTCAAAGTCGATTCTCTCCGTCGAATCAGCGCAGTCGACTCTCTCATAGTCGATTCTCTCCGTCGAATCAGCGCAGTCGAGTCTCTCCTTCCGCCCGGCGCAGTCGACTCTCTCCCTTCGCTCAGCACAGTCGACTCTTTTACAGACGACTCTCTCCGTCGAATCAGCGCAGTCGACTCTCTCAAAGTCGATTCTCTCCGTCGAATCAGCGCAGTCGACTCTCTCAAAGTCGATTCTCTCCGTCGAATCAGCGCAGTCGACTCTCTCATAGTCGATTCTCTCCAGCGCAGTCGAGTCTCTCAGCACAGTCGACTCTCTCATAGTCGATTCTCTCCGTCGAATCAGCGCAGTCGACTCTCTCAAAGTCGATCTCCGTCGAATCAGCGCAGTCGACTCTCTCATAGTCGATTCTCTCCGTCGAATCAGCGCAGTCGAGTCTCTCAAAGTCGATTCACTCCGTCGAATCAGCGCAGTCGACTCTCTCAAAGTCGATTCTCTCCGTCGAATCAGCGCAGTCGACTCTCTCATAGTCGATTCTCTCCGTCGAATCAGCGCAGTCGAGTCTCTCAGCACAGTCGACTCTCTCATAGTCGATTCTCTCCGTCGAATCAGCACAGTCGACTCTCTCAAAGTCGATTCTCTCCGTCGAATCAGCGCAGTCGACTCTCTCAAAGTCGATTCTCTCCGTCGAATCAGCGCAGTCGACTCTCTCAAAGTCGATTCTCTCCGTCGAATCAGCGCAGTCGACTCTCTCATAGTCGATTCTCTCCGTCGAATCAGCGCAGTCGAGTCTCTCAGCACAGTCGACTCTTTTACAGACGACTCTCTCCGTCGAATCAGCGCAGTCGACTCACTCCTTCCGCCCGGCGCAGTCGAGTCTCTCAGCACAGTCGACTCTCTCATAGTCGATTCTCTCCGTCGAATCAGCACAGTCGACTCTCTCAAAGTCGTTTCTCTCCGTCGAATCAGCGCAGTCGACTCTCTCAAAGTCGATTCTCTCCGTCGAATCAGCGCAGTCGACTCTCTCAAAGTCGATTCTCTCCGTCGAATCAGCGCAGTCGACTCTCTCAAAGTCGATTCACTCCGTCGAATCAGCGCAGTCGACTCTCTCAAAGTCGATTCACTCCGTCGAATCAGCGCAGTCGACTCTCTCAGCACAGTCGACTCTTTTACAGACGACTCTCTCCGTCGAATCAGCGCAGTCGACTCTCTCAAAGTCGATTCTCTCCGTCGAATCAGCGCAGTCGACTCTCTCAAAGTCGATTCACTCCGTCGAATCAGCGCAGTCGACTCTCTCAAAGTCGATTCACTCCGTCGAATCAGCGCAGTCGACTCTCTCAGCACAGTCGACTCTTTTACAGACGACTCTCTCCGTCGAATCAGCGCAGTCGACTCTCTCATAGTCGATTCTCTCCGTCGAATCAGCGCAGTCGAGTCTCTCAGCACAGTCGACTCTTTTACAGACGACTCTCTCCGTCGAATCAGCGCAGTCGACTCTCTCATAGTCGATTCTCTCCGTCGAATCAGCGCAGTCGACTCTCTCAAAGTCGATTCTCTCCGTCGAATCAGCGCAGTCGACTCTCTCAAAGTCGATTCTCTCCGTCGAATCAGCGCAGTCGACTCTCTCATAGTCGATTCTCTCCGTCGAATCAGCGCAGTCGACTCTCTCAAAGTCGATTCTCTCCGTCGAATCAGCGCAGTCGACTCTCTCATAGTCGATTCTCTCCGTCGAATCAGCGCAGTCGAGTCTCTCCTTCCGCCCGGCGCAGTCGACTCTCTCCCTTCGCTCAGCACAGTCGACTCTTTTACAGACGACTCTCTCCGTCGAATCAGCGCAGTCGACTCTCTCAAAGTCGATTCTCTCCGTCGAATCAGCGCAGTCGACTCTCTCAAAGTCGATTCTCTCCGTCGAATCAGCGCAGTCGACTCTCTCATAGTCGATTCTCTCCAGCGCAGTCGAGTCTCTCAGCACAGTCGACTCTCTCATAGTCGATTCTCTCCGTCGAATCAGCGCAGTCGACTCTCTCAAAGTCGATCTCCGTCGAATCAGCGCAGTCGACTCTCTCATAGTCGATTCTCTCCGTCGAATCAGCGCAGTCGAGTCTCTCAAAGTCGATTCACTCCGTCGAATCAGCGCAGTCGACTCTCTCAAAGTCGATTCACTCCGTCGAATCAGCGCAGTCGACTCTCTCAGCACAGTCGACTCTTTTACAGACGACTCTCTCCGTCGAATCAGCGCAGTCGACTCTCTCAAAGTCGATTCTCTCCGTCGAATCAGCGCAGTCGACTCTCTCATAGTCGATTCTCTCCAGCGCAGTCGAGTCTCTCAGCACAGTCGACTCTCTCATAGTCGATTCTCTCCGTCGAATCAGCGCAGTCGACTCTCTCAAAGTCGATTCACTCCGTCGAATCAGCGCAGTCGACTCTCTCAGCACAGTCGACTCTCTCATAGTCGATTCTCTCCGTCGAATCAGCGCAGTCGACTCTCTCAAAGTCGATTCACTCCGTCGAATCAGCGCAGTCGACTCTCTCAGCACAGTCGACTCTTTTACAGACGACTCTCTCCGTCGAATCAGCGCAGTCGAGTCTCTCAAAGTCGATTCACTCCGTCGAATCAGCGCAGTCGACTCTCTCAAAGTCGATTCACTCCGTCGAATCAGCGCAGTCGACTCTCTCAAAGTCGATTCACTCCGTCGAATCAGCGCAGTCGACTCTCTCAGCACAGTCGACTCTTTTACAGACGACTCTCTCCGTCGAATCAGCGCAGTCGACTCTCTCAAAGTCGATTCTCTCCGTCGAATCAGCGCAGTCGACTCTCTCAAAGTCGATTCTCTCCGTCGAATCAGCGCAGTCGACTCTCTCATAGTCGATTCTCTCCGTCGAATCAGCGCAGTCGACTTTCTCAAAGTCGATTCTCTCCGTCGAATCAGCGCAGTCGACTCTCTCATAGTCGATTCTCTCCGTCGAATCAGCGCAGTCGAGTCTCTCCTTCCGCCCGGCGCAGTCGACTCTCTCCCTTCGCTCAGCACAGTCGACTCTTTTACAGACGACTCTCTCCGTCGAATCAGCGCAGTCGACTCTCTCAAAGTCGATTCTCTCCGTCGAATCAGCGCAGTCAACTCTCTTAAAGTCGATTCTCTCCGTCGAATCAGCGCAGTCGACTCTCTCATAGTCGATTCTCTCTGTCGAATCAGCGCAGTCGACTCTCTCAAAGTCGATTCTCTCCGTCGAATCAGCGCAGTCGACTCTCTCAAAGTCGATTCTCTCCGTCGAATCAGCGCAGTCGAGTCTCTCAGCACAGTCGACTCTCTCATAGTCGATTCTCTCCGTCGAATCAGCGCAGTCGACTCTCTCAAAGTCGATTCTCTCCGTCGAATCAGCGCAGTCGACCCTCTCAAAGTCGATTCTCTCCGTCGAATCAGCGCAGTCGACTCTCTCATAGTCGATTCTCTCCGTCGAATCAGCGCAGTCGACTCTCTCAAAGTCGATTCACTCCGTCGAATCAGCGCAGTCGACTCTCTCAGCGCAGTCGACTCTCTCATAGTCGATTCTCTCCGTCGAATCAGCGCAGTCGACTCTCTCAAAGTCTATTCTCTCCGTCGAATCAGCGCAGTCGAGTCTCTCAGCACAGTCGACTCTCTCATAGTCGATTCTCTCCGTCGAATCAGCGCAGTCGACTCTCTCAAAGTCGATTCACTCCGTCGAATCAGCGCAGTCGAGTCTCTCAGCACAGTCGACTCTCTCATAGTCGATTCTCTCCGTCGAATCAGCGCAGTCGACTCTCTCAAAGTCGATTCACTCCGTCGAATCAGCGCAGTCGAGTCTCTCAGCACAGTCGACTCTCTCATAGTCGATTCTCTCCGTCGAATCAGCACAGTCGACTCTCTCAAAGTCGATTCTCTCCGTCGAATCAGCGCAGTCGACTCTCTCAAAGTCGATTCTCTCCGTCGAATCAGCGCAGTCGACTCTCTCAAAGTCGATTCTCTCCGTCGAATCAGCGCAGTCGACTCTCTCATAGTCGATTCTCTCCGTCGAATCAGCGCAGTCGAGTCTCTCAGCACAGTCGACTCTTTTACAGACGACTCTCTCCGTCGAATCAGCGCAGTCGACTCACTCCTTCCGCCCGGCGCAGTCGAGTCTCTCAGCACAGTCGACTCTCTCATAGTCGATTCTCTCCGTCGAATCAGCACAGTCGACTCTCTCAAAGTCGTTTCTCTCCGTCGAATCAGCGCAGTCGACTCTCTCAAAGTCGATTCTCTCCGTCGAATCAGCGCAGTCGACTCTCTCAAAGTCGATTCTCTCCGTCGAATCAGCGCAGTCGACTCTCTCAAAGTCGATTCACTCCGTCGAATCAGCGCAGTCGACTCTCTCAAAGTCGATTCACTCCGTCGAATCAGCGCAGTCGACTCTCTCAGCACAGTCGACTCTTTTACACGACTCTCTCCGTCGAATCAGCGCAGTCGACTCTCTCAAAGTCGATTCTCTCCGTCGAATCAGCGCAGTCGACTCTCTCAAAGTCGATTCACTCCGTCGAATCAGCGCAGTCGACTCTCTCAAAGTCGATTCACTCCGTCGAATCAGCGCAGTCGACTCTCTCAGCACAGTCGACTCTTTTACAGACGACTCTCTCCGTCGAATCAGCGCAGTCGACTCTCTCATAGTCGATTCTCTCCGTCGAATCAGCGCAGTCGAGTCTCTCAGCACAGTCGACTCTTTTACAGACGACTCTCTCCGTCGAATCAGCGCAGTCGACTCTCTCAAAGTCGATTCTCTCCGTCGAATCAGCGCAGTCGACTCTCTCAAAGTCGATTCTCTCCGTCGAATCAGCGCAGTCGACTCTCTCATAGTCGATTCTCTCCGTCGAATCAGCGCAGTCGACTCTCTCAAAGTCGATTCTCTCCGTCGAATCAGCGCAGTCGACTCTCTCATAGTCGATTCTCTCCGTCGAATAAGCGCAGTCGAGTCTCTCAGCACAGTCGACTCTTTTACAGACGACTCTCTCCGTCGAATCAGCGCAGTCGAGTCTCTCAAAGTCGATTCACTCCGTCGAATCAGCGCAGTCGACTCTCTCAAAGTCGATTCACTCCGTCGAATCAGCGCAGTCGACTCTCTCAGCACAGTCGACTCTTTTACAGACGACTCTCTCCGTCGAATCAGCGCAGTCGACTCTCTCAAAGTCGATTCTCTCCGTCGAATCAGCGCAGTCGACTCTCTCAAAGTCGATTCTCTCCGTCGAATCAGCGCAGTCGACTCTCTCATAGTCGATTCTCTCCGTCGAATCAGCGCAGTCGACTTTCTCAAAGTCGATTCTCTCCGTCGAATCAGCGCAGTCGACTCTCTCAAAGTCGATTCTCTCCGTCGAGTCAGCGCAGTCGACTCACTCCTTCCGCCCGGCGCAGTCGACTCTCTCCCTTCGCTCGGCACAGTCGACTCTTCCAGCAGGAGCGGCGGGCAGATAGAAAACGGAGGAGCGGACGCGGGGGAAGAGTGACTAGACATCACTCTCCCAACATCACAAATCAAAAGTGGATAGCCGAACTGAAGAAGCGATTGCGGAAGCAACTGTAGACGGCAAATGAGTCGGCATTGGTTCAGCGGGAGAAACCGCGAGGAAAGACGAGCCCATGGACAGCCGAGCATTTTCCGAGATGATCGTTTGATTTGGTTGTAAAAAAATATTTAAGAGATGTCAGTAATATTGATTTGGGGGGGGGGGGGGGGGAGGGGGGGTATTATTTTAAAACACCAGATCCGGTCTTTAATACAAGCGACCGGAAATTGTCACCACTTCCTCCTATTGCGGTCTATAATTTTAGGATTGCCAGAAAATTTGAAAAATAATCGCCAACATTATTTATTTCTGAGTGATTTCAATTTATTTGGGCTAAAAAATTCACAATTTTAGTTATTTTATTTCATTTGTGAATATTTATTATTCTTTAAAATCTATGAATATTTTGCGAGAAATTCTTTAACACAATTGAATGTTCCATTTAAATTATAAAATTAATTGGTAAATTCAGAGGTTGTTTTTTGCCCAAATAAAATGGAAGAGTTTCGGATTTTAATTTTGATGGCATTCTTCGTAACAAATTTACTGGACAAAGTCGAATCCGTACAATTGGAGGAATTACCACTCCAAACATTTGACGAATTATTCGTAGAAGAATGGTGGGACAAAGATGAAGCCGAAGATTTGCAAAGGCCGCCAACAAACTTTGGACAAAATGTCCATCACCAAATCGACCGACAGAACACCCAGCTTGGACAAATTGAACCCAATTCAACTGATCAGAATCCTCCTCTCACAGAGTCTGATCAATTTGATAATGCCAAAATTGGCGAAGAACCGAACGAAAATATTGCTGAAGATGCGCGAAAACGTACAATTGTTGGCAAGTTCCTCGCAACAAAAGACGAATTTAAGCAAAAGGAAAATTTCCTTACAAAGAAAGGACTCAATTTGAAGAAAAAATTGCTAAACATTTAAAAGTCAATCGCACAAAAATCTATGAATGGAAAAAAGAATTTAGCTTAACTCAAATAAATCCAAAAAATGAGCGAAAAAATTTGGTAGAGAAATTTGAGCAAAGGAAAGCCGAGTTGCGGGACGGATTCAAAAAATCATACAAAGAAATAAATGAAATTGTCGCAAAAGAGTTGGGCATAAGTGATAGAACAATTTCCAGATGGAAACGAAAACTTGGCCAAATTAAAGACTCCCATTGCAAACAAAAGGAATGATTAACCGTTATTATGAAATTAAGGACAAAAACCCTAAAATTATTGACAAGGACATTGCTAATGGAACAAACCGTTTGAATAAATGGAAAAAGCAATTTAAGACAACAATTGCATCCAATCGAATTCAGAGAGCTTTTGAATGAATGATTTTAGTCAATAATTTCTAAAAAAACGATTTGCCATATTTTTTGACTATATAAAAATTTAAAACCTTTCTTTGTTTAAATTTTTTTTAAAATTAACGAACTTTGAATTGAATAAAAAAGACAGGCTTATTTTTATTAAAGTATAAATTTTCACTTCTTTTTAACGAAAGTTATGAGCCCGGGACTGAACTGGCCCATCCTATTGTGTCTATGCATAAACAAAATATAACCTACTTTGAGAAAAGAGGTGGTGAGTCCAAAATAACCACATCAAACAAACAAAAAAAATCCGTGGGGTTTAGGTCAAAAGAGTAAGGAAGCCATTCTTGAGCTCTGATAAACTCGGGAAAATTGGCCCTGCACCAGTCATGGGTCTCTCTTGCCTTGTGGGCCGGAGCGGGGTCTTGTTGGAAAATCTACTCCCTGTTGCCAACATGGCTAGCTGCCCAAGGCGTCACGATGCGTTTGAGAATTTACTTCATGTAGCAGTGTTTTTAGCAGGGCTCGCAGATGAAAATTTTCAAAAGCCTCATTTGGCAGACAAAAAAACCTCATTTGGGACCAAAAAACCTCATTTTCTAAAATCATGTTTTTTTTTGCGCGCGGTTTTTCCAAATACTCAGATTTGCGTGCCCTGCTCATATATAGTCTTTCAAAATTACGAATTTGTCTATAGAAAAAATTGAGAATTTAAAGCGGTTTTGAATCGGTTTAAATTTTTTAAAATTAAGGAAAAAGCAACTTTTAAGTAACAAAAGGCGGATATAATAATGACGAAGTCTGACGAGCGCCACTGGGGGGCGAGCGCCCCGCGGTGCGGGCGCGCGCGGACTTCTTCCGGAGCCCGGAGTCTCGCCCCACGAACTGGCCGCCGTAGTCGAGTGTGCGGTACTTTGGCTGCTATTTTCCACCTTACTGTCTAATTTTTCCCCCTTCGGGCTTTGGTTTACTTAAAAGTTCGTTTTTTCCTTAATTTTCAAAATTTTAAACCTGTTCAAAAACCGGTTTAAATTCTCAATTTTTTGAAAACCTATATGAGTGATTTTATCCATTTTTTAATCATTGGGCAACTGAGTCCCCAGCCAATGTACACTTCAGTCCCGGGTTCATAACTTGCTTCAACGTGGTTTCCGACCAAAAATTTTTACGGATTCGTGCGCTAGGCTTATAGTGGGCGAGGTACACGTGTTCCGAATTTTTTCCGAAAAGGGTATAAAACAAATTCAAAAATTACCCGTTTGAGTCCTTCCAAATCTCCTAAATCGCAGTGGAGCACCTTCGGAAGTCCATCCCTGCGAAGCGTATGCAACCATTTGGCCAAAGCTTGGGGAGAAGAAGCCACGACATTGTCAGCGGCGGGAAACATTGGAAAAATTTCACCGGAACGGATCACTCGAAGTTTGGCACAATCGCAGAGAACGGTCGGAGAGAATTGGCGCAAACGCTCGAACCCGGAGGGCAATAAAAATTCGCAAATATTGTCATTAAACAACGGCCAAATTTTCTGTTAGGGCTTTGGGAACAATTTAAGACCTTATTTTAAGGCCTCCAAATCCGATCACTTTGCCGGAAGCGGCTCTTGTGGAATTGACAGCAAACGCTCGACATTGTTTTTTCCGAAGCGTTTGACAATTTCAGCGCCATTCCCGCCAGCTGCGCGACGAATTTCCAACCGACCCAACGCCCATTTCGAATTGAAATGCGCGTCCACCAAAAGGTCAAATCGATCGCTGAGAAGCGCAACTTTCAGTCCCAGTACAAAAGGGCCACAGAATTTAAAGACTCCAAGCCAAACGTCGGCACAAATAAAACTGAAATTTGGGATTTATTGCTTTTATTTGATTCATTTGGAAAACTCACAGTTCCTTCATTTGTTGTTGCTGCTCTTCTTCGTTTGCGTTGTCCGACATTTTTAGAAATATATTTGGCGCTCTGATAAAACAATGCTAAAAAGCACGCACCGAGAGGAATCGAATGGTATATATATGACCCAAACCCCTGGAGGTAGAATTCTTGACTTTTTCCGAAGAATGATTATTTGAAATTGGATTATACTTTTCATTTTTTGATGATCCAATTTTAGGCGGGGAGGAGGGGACGTATCTAAAAATTGAAAATTAAATCAGAAAGTGGAATATTTTATTTCCGTTCTCTTTAGTACATATCAAAGCACTGTATTAAAATTTTAATTTTCCGAATTTTGAATGTTCAGAAATTTTTGTTCAATGACCGGATTTCAGATTGGATATTTTTTTGTACCCGGTTATATCCTTATTGCATATCATTGCGCTAGGTTTGATTCAAAATCCCGAAAATTTCCCTTTTTTTCCTCCCCTCGGGGGAGGGGTGGGGTAGTTTGACTCCTCGTGAGATTATCCTTCTTCTCCTGCCTCTGATCAAATCAAAAGTTCTCACCGGCTGGTAGAAAGCAAATGTGTTTAAAAAAAGTTGCAAATGATTGGAGAAAAGTGCTTCTTCCCCCCCCCCCCCACATTTCACTAGGCGTTCCCCTCCGGGGGGTGAGCTGGTGCTCTCTATCAATGCCTGATTTCTTCAGCCTGAGTACTCTCTCTGATCGGTTGGCTGCTCTGATCAACACTGCTCGACCCTCAAGGGGTAGGGTCCCAAGGCGTATTGCCTAAGGCACTGTTTTTGGGGCTGGGCCCTGAGGCAAAGATTTTGGGACTTTTTTTTTCTATGTCACAAAGGTTCCCCGCCAAATTCCATAATCAGCTGGCCGATCGGGTCAACACATTTTGCGTAGGAGGTCTAAAATTGTGGATGAGGTACGGGCAGATGACCTGATCAAGACTTTAACTGATCAGATCAATGACCAGAATAGTATCCGGATGGGATCGGAAATTTGAGGAGAAATTCCTTGCTACGCTCTTGACCAACAACATTAACTGCGTCTTTCCGGGACGGACACTTTCGACGAATAAAGAAAGACAAGTGCGCGATCGGGCTATTGTGCAGTAAATGTCGGGAAAAGAGGATCTTGAGTTTTGGTGCACGCTTTTAAACGCTAATTAATCTTTTAACAAATTAATTTATTTTTTACCTTTTGGCAAAAAAATTGGCCTTCAATTACATTCTGCTAAATATTATTCACACATTTTTAATTTTCAATTAAAAGAATATGGAAATAATGTTTGTAGGGACCATTCTAATTCGGGGTTCTTGTAGAACACCTTGTGAAAATTGCATTATAACTTTTAAAAAAGTGAAAAAAGATCGCCATTTTTCCCAAAAAACTTCAATTTTTCTCGGCACTGCCAAGACCACCCACCCCCCCCCCCTCCACCCCAAAAATCGGCAATAAAAATACGCTCATGCCAAATATTCAAAATTAATAGAAATTTTCGATTTTATTAGGGAGATTCGCAAAACGCCTCAAAAAACCTCATCAAACTCCAAAAAGCCACAAAATGAGGCTAAACCTCATTTTAAAAATTTAGCCTCATCGGACTATCAAAAAGCCACAAAATGAGGCTAAAACCTCAGATTTGCGAGCCCTGGTTTTTAGTGATATTGACCCCATTTATCACAAAAATCAATGAATCTTGCCTGACCTGGTAGTTCCTCTCCAACCCATAAAAGAAGAGAGGTGATGTTAATGGGTGGCAATTGCATTCGAAAGAGGAACTAGAGCCCATATTTTGTCGGTGTTTGGGTGCGCTTTGTCGCGACTGAGACCAAAATTGGAGGGAGCCCTGGGGCCAATTTTGGGTCAGCCGGAATGCTTCCGGGGGGTGGCAAGTGGGGGATATGTCGAACCAAAGAGAATTGTGGGGATTCACGTCTTTATTCGTCAATATTCCAGGGACAATGGAATCGGTTAAAAAAGTACAGGGGAAGATAGGGGGAGAGGGGTTGGGATAGAAAGAAGGTGGGAGGTTGGCATAAAATGGAGCACTAGCGGCCACTGAACTGGGAGTAAAGATAATTGCCTTAATAGCCAGTGAGTTTTGATTAAGATGATGTTGAAGGATTGTGGAAAGTCGGGAGGCATTTATGTAGGGAAGGCCAGTGATTGCTGATAGGGAGATCGACGGAAGTGATGGTGACATAAGTTTATGTGTGACCGGAAATTGCGGGAAAAATGGGATAAACCTTGGGACAGGATGGAGAGCGGGGGGGGGGGGGGGGGGTCGGAAATGGATTTCGCGGTCCGCGAGAACTTACTGTGAAAAATTTTTACCCAGAAGCTGCTTGGCGCTGGAGGGCCAAAAGAATTATTTGGATTCTAACTTTTTTTCATTTGCTCGATCGTGTTGTGTCCGTGTGACAACAAAATAGAACTTAGAAATTTACTTCGAAACTAATTGACCAAATAGAATATGAATAACTAAATAATAAATGCACGAATAGAGGGGTCGGAGGAGGGGAGTCCAAAATTGGTGCAATAACAAGTACGGACAATCGCGAACAATTGCCATCGGCCAATGAGCGGGGGAAAAGGGTGGGAAGGCAAAGGGCGGGAAAATATGGCGCGAATAATAATTTGCTTCGATTCCAATATTCAAATCCATATCCAACAGATCGCAGGTTGTACTTGTGCAATTTGTGTTGGTCCACTGGACATTTTTGGATCTGGTATTTTTTGGTCTGGAATGACGGATTCCGGACATTTTTAATCCGGAATGACGGGTTCCGGACATTTTTGGTGCAGAATAACGTATTGTATTGGTTTGGAATGACGATTCCGGACATTTTTGGTCCGGAATGACGGATTCGGAACATTTTTGAATCCGGAATGACGGATACGGGACATTTTTGAATCCGGAATGAGGGATTCGGTACATTTTTGAATCCGGAATGACGGATTCGGGACATTTTGAAACCGGAATAACGTATTCCGGACATTTTTGGATTCGGTATATCTTTGGTTTTGAATGACGATTCCGGACATTTTTGGTCCGGAATGACGGATTCGGAACATTTTTGAATCCGGAATGACGGATACGGGACATTTTTGAATCCGGAATGAGGGATTCGGTACATTTTTGAATCCGGAATGACGGATTCGGGACATTTTGAAACCGGAATAACGTATTCCGGACATTTTTGGATTCGGTATATCTTTGGTTTTGAATGACGATTCCGGAAATTTTTGGTCCGGAATGACGGATTCGGTACATTTTTGAATCCGGAATGACGGATTCGGGACATTTTGAAACCGGAATGACGGATTCCGGACATTTTGAATCCGGAATGACGGGTTCCGGACATTTTTGGTCCGGAATGACGGATTTCGGAAATTTTTGGTGCAGAATAACGTATTCCGGACATTTTTGGATTCGGTATATCTTTGGTTTTGAATGACGATTCCGGACATTTTTGGTCCGGAATGACGGATTCGGAACATTTTTGAATCCGGAATGACGGATACGGGACATTTTTGAATCCGGAATGAGGGATTCGGTACATTTTTGAATCCGGAATGACGGATTCGGGACATTTTGAAACCGGAATAACGTATTCCGGACATTTTTGGATTCGGTATATCTTTGGTTTTGAATGACGATTCCGGACATTTTTGGTCCGGAATGACGGATTCGGAACATTTTTGAATCCGGAATGACGGATACGGGACATTTTTGAATCCGGAATGAGGGATTCGGTACATTTTTGAATCCGGAATGACGGATTCGGGACATTTTGAAACCGGAATAACGTATTCCGGACATTTTTGGATTCGGTATATCTTTGGTTTTGAATGACGATTCCGGACATTTTTGGTACGGAATGACGGATTCGGAACATTTTTGAATCCGGAATGACGGATACGGGACATTTTTGAATCCGGAATGAGGGATTCGGTACATTTTTGAATCCGGAATGACGGATTCGGGACATTTTGAAACCGGAATAACGTATTCCGGACATTTTTGGATTCGGTATATCTTTGGTTTTGAATGACGATTCCGGAAATTTTTGGTCCGGAATGACGGATTCGGTACATTTTTGAATCCGGAATGACGGATTCGGGACATTTTGAAACCGGAATGACGGATTCCGGACATTTTGAATCCGGAATGACGGGTTCCGGACATTTTTGGTCCGGAATGACGGATTTCGGAAATTTTTGGTGCAGAATAACGTATTCCGGACATTTTTGGATTCGGTATATCTTTGGTTTTGAATGACGATTCCGGAAATTTTTGGTCCGGAATGACGGATTTGGGACATTTTTGAATCCGGAATGACGGATTCGGGACATTTTTGAAACCGGAATGACGGAGGACATTTTTGAATATGGAATGACGGTTCCGGATATTTGTGAATCCGGAATGACGGATTCCGGACATTTTTGGTACGGAATGACGTATCGGTGAGTTCTCCAACTAAAAAAAATGAATTTTAAAATTCAGTCCAAAATATTTTTAAAAATCGGCAATAATTTTAAAAGTCTTAGAAATTGAGTACTCCTACATAGATACTAATTGGGGGTGGGGGCTTGGGGAGTGTTTTTACGTGTTGATTTTCGATCGTCGTCTTTTTAATGTGCATTCATATAACATTTGTGGGCCGGCATTTATTACTTTCAATCATTTTTTATCAAAGCTGCCTAATACAATTTATTAAATTCTAAAAATTTGTAAATTTTATCTTAGCCTTCATTTTAAACCAAATTCTTAACCATTATTCCCAATCGCAATTCTGATCCAAAAAGCATTTAACGGTTGCGTATACTCCGAGAGGTCTCGGCATATCATGTTCAAAGGGGGCGGGAGTGTACATTGTTTTAATGGTAAACACCTTCCTTGAACATTTTCCGAGATGATCGTTTGATTATTTGTTGTCGAGAAAATTTAAGAGATATCAGTAATATTGATTCGGGGGGGGGGGGAGGGAATATTATTTTAAAACAACAAATCCGGTCTTTAATACAAGCGACCGGAAATTGTCACCATTTCCTCCTATTGCTGTCTATAATTTTAGGATTGCCAGAAAATTTGAAAAATAATCGCCAACATTATTGATTTTTGAGTGACTCCAATTTATTTGGGCTAAAAATTCACAATTTTAGTTATTTATTTCATTTGTGTATATATATTATTCTTTAAAATCTATGAATATTTTTGCGAGAAATTCTTTAACACAAAATTATTGGCAATTTTTCTTGAATTTTCCATTTAAATTATAAAATTAATTGGTAAATTCAGAGGTTGTTTTTTGCCCAAATAAAATGGAAGAATTTTGGATTTTAATTCTGGTGGCATTCTTCGTAACAAATTCACTGGACAAAACCGAATCCGTACAATTGGAAGAATTGCCACTCCAAACATTTGACGAATTATTTGTAGAGGAATGGTTGGACAAAAATGAAGCCGAAGATTTGCAAAGGCCGCCAACAAACTTTGGACAAAATGTCCATCACCAAATCGACCGGCAGAACACCCAAATTGGACAAACTAAACCCAATTCAACTGATCAGAATCCTCTTCTCACAGAGTCTGATCACTCTGGACAAATTGAACCCAATTCAATTGATCAGAATCCTCCTCTCACAGAGTCTGATCACTCTGGACAAATTGAACTCAATTCAACTGATCAGAATCCTGCAACCGAAAATATTGCTGAAGATGCGAGAAAACGTACAATTGTTGGCAAATTCCACGCAATAAAAGACAAGTTTAAGCAAAAAGGAAAATATTCAACAAACGAATGGGTTCAAATTGAAGAAAACATTGCTAAACATTTAAAAGTCAATCGCAAAAAAATATATAAATGGAAAAAAGAATTTAGCTTAACTCAAAGAAATCTAAAAAATGAGCGAAAAAATTTGGTAGAAAAATTTGATAAAATGAAAGCCGAGTTAAAGCGGGACGGATTCAAAAATTCATACAAAGAATTAGATAAAACGGTCGCAAAAGAGTTGGGCATAAGTGACAGAACAATTTACAGGTGGAAACGGAAACTTGGCCAAACCAGTGAGTTTTTCGGGCCCAATTTTATTATTATTAGAGATCGGCCGGTACGGGAAAGTACCGAGGCTAAGGGGTGGGAGACAAATATTGAAAGTGAAAATTTAAACAATTATTTCCATCGTATATAAACTTAAACTATGGACATACGTTTCGAGGTCATTCGTCACGTGTCAATCCAAAATTTTTTCAATTTGCAAAAATACTTTTTTTGAATAATTTGGCTTAAATTAAAGGCATTTTTAACTATTTGGTTTGGTGCATAAAACTTGTACCGAAAAAAGTACGAATGGAAAAAGTTCAAACCCCCGACTGTGTAAATAGTTTTTTGTGTCTTTCAATTAACTTCATGGCAAAGAAAAACAATATTTTTTATTTAAATATGTATATTTAAGATTTTAAAATTGAAGGTTAGGGTCCGGATTTTTAGGGTTTTACAATTTTTTTTGCGATCAGGGTTTGACGAGAGAAGCCCAGAAATAACATTCATTTCGAAAAAATTTTGAATTAGAGCGACTTTTTAGTCCCAAATCCCTATTTCGCCGTTTTTGCGTTTTTATTCCCTATTTTGGCACTTTTGCCCAAAATTTCTTACGAAAAATGCAATATTTTAGGCGTTTTTCCAAAAATTTCTTAAGAAAAATCAAAAAAAGGAGAAAATCTACCCATAAAAGTCAATTTTTTTTCAAACTAAAAATGCACCCCTAGAAAAAGACTTTTTCTTGGACCAAAAATCAAAGATCCACATTTTCCATAAAATTTTTTATTTGATATTTTTTATAAAAGTTTCAAAAAGATGTGAAAATATTATATTTACATTGCAAGAAGAAAATTAATAAAGACTGATGGATTTTAAACGTTTTAACTAGGGTAGGACAGTACCGGTTAAAAACCGGTACCCCCGGTTTTCGGTTAATTTTTGTAAACTTTTAATTAATAAAATATTCGAACAGTGGAATCGAGACTTTAATTTTGGGTGAGAGTCAAGATTATTTTTGGATTTATTGTATTTTTTTGTTAAGAAAGTTGATCAGAATACAAGTTTGGGGGTCGGCAGTGCCGATAGGCGCCGCCGAGAAAATTTTGAATTTTTGACTCAATTTGTTAAGAGATTTGCAACCAAAAGTTTAAAAATACGGTAATTTGTGAAAAATTTTAGGAATGGGAGAGGTCTACCGCCGGGAAAAAAAATGAAGGTTTAGTGAATTCACTTAGGAAAATGTGCCGAAAATTTTCAACAAAAAAAAAATCACCATTTATAAGGTTTCTGAGTGATGTTTTTTTTGTTGTAAAAAGAAGTATTTATTAAATTAAAAGAATAAAAAGGAGTTTCTTTTAGGGAGTAGAAACTCCAATGAATAAAGTAAGAGATACCTAGTTTAACCAATGAGCCACACTTGCATTGAATAATAGGCAAATTAAAAATCGTTTAAAATTAACCAAAAAGTCCAATAACTAGAGGTGCTTAAACCGCCGGTTTGGGCACCCGGTTTTCGTAACCGGTTAATTTTCCAAAATACCGGGTTTTCGTAACCGGTTTCGTAACCGTTTAACCGGTAATGTCCTACCCTAGTTTTAACGCAAAAATTGCCTGGATTTAGTCACTTTTAGCACCTTTTTTAGTCCCTATTTTGCCACTTTTTGGGGGTTTTTATCCCTATTTTGGGGTTTTTTAGTCCCTATTATATGTCCCTTTTTCACGTTTTTTAGTCCCTAAAAATCCGGACCCTAATTATAAATATTAATAAAGCTCCAAAATAAACGATTTTTTGTTGAAAAGATAATATAAAAAAGTTTGGTACCGAAAACCGAAAAAGGTACCGGTACTTTTTCGGTAACCGAAAAGTACCGACCGAACCTTCTGGCCGGTCTCTAATTATTTATTATTTATTAAAATTACTTAAAATTCTTTTACAGCATCAAATAAACACGCCCATAGCAAACAAATGGAATTGATTAACCGTTATTATGAAATTAAGGACACAAATTCTAAATTTAGTGACAAGGACATTGCCAAAATGTTGAATATTGCAACACGCACATTGTATAAATGGAAAAAGCAATTTAAACGACAGCAATTGGATCCAAATTCTGTCGATGGACATTCTGTGGAAGATAATGCCGGCTCAAATGTTCAGGAAATTGAGAACTCGAATTCGGAGAGCTTTTGAATGAATGATTTTGGTCAATAATTTCAAAAAAACGATTTGCCATTTTTAAATTTTTTTGACATATAAACATTTAAAACCTTTCTTTGTTTAAAATATTTTTTGAAATTAACAAACTTTGAATTTAAAAAAAGATCAGCTTATTTTTATTAAAGTATAAATTTTCACTTTTTTCTAACGAAAGTTATGAGTGAACCCGGGACTGAACGGGCCCATCCTATTGTGGCCTATGCATAAACAACTTGGAGAATAAGAGGTGGTGAGTCCAAAATAATCACACCCAACAAACAAAATACCAAAAATCGGAATTTTTAATATTTGTTTAAGTTTTTTAAGAATTCTCTATTGATTAGCATCACCATTTAATTATTCCTATTTCGGATTCCGGGAATCCCCCCCCCCCCCCGCCAAGTCTCCTAGCCTACCTATGAGGCACAGTATCTCCTCTAACTCTTCCCTAAGGAAGTAGATCAGAGTATGATCTGGGTACTACTAGTTAAGGGGACCTGCGGGTATGTGGCGGGGGCCTAGGCCACCCAGCTTGCACCACATAATCGGGTCAAAACCCTAGTAGCTGGCTATGGCACTGGTTTGAAACCGCTTGGGATTACGGTTGGGAACAACAGCCCAACCCACCGCACGGAACCAGTGGTTCGCCGTCCTTCAAGTACCTTTAGTCTGCCCTTGAAGGCGGCAGAGGCATCCCCTTAAGGACAAAGTTTTCTATTTATCCGGAAGCAACTTTCCGGCACATGGCAACCGACTTCTTTAAACTTTTCGTAAAGTCGAGTCAAGGCAAAACAAGTCAAGAGTCAAGGCAACAGAAAAAACTTAAACAAAAAAAGAGGTTAAAGACACCGAAGAGCGGTTGGCTCAGAGAAAGACAGAAAAATTGGAATTCTGTTTTAAGCCGGGAATTTCAAAATTCCGGGCTCCATTATGGTGTTTAATTTGTCAAATAAATTAATTCAGTTTAATTTCCTCCGGGGAGAATTTTTAATTATTTTAAAACTACTTTCATTTAGCTTATTCACAAAGATTGCCATTTTTAAATGAAGATTAGTTGTGGGAAAATATTTACGAAATGTCTGGAATATTGTTGATTCGTGTTGGATAATTATTAAATAATATGATTAAATGAATGCCCATTTCATTTTGGACTGTCAATTATTACTTTCTCTAATTTTTTTTATCAGAGCTGCTAAAAACAATTTGTTAATATTTTATTATTGTAAAACACCAGTTCCGGTCTCTAATAAAAGCGGCCGGAAATTGTCACCATTTCCTCCAATTGCGATCAATAATCTTAGGGTTGCCAGAAAATTTGAAAAATAATCGCCAACATTATTTATTTTCAGAATGATTCCAATTTATTAGGGTTAAAAATTCACAATTTTAGTTACTTTATTTCATTTTGTGAATTTTAATATTCATTAAAATTTATGAATATTTTTGCGAGGATTCTTTAACACAAAATTATAGACAAATTTTTGCAATCGATTATTCCTTTTAAATTATAAAATTAATTGGTAAATTCAGAGTTTGTTTTTTGCCCAAATAAAATGGAAGAATTTTGGATTTTAATTTTGCTGGCATTCTTCGTAACAAATTCACTGGACAAAGCCGAATCCGTACAATTGGAGGAATTGGAGGAATTGCCACTCCAAACATTTGACGAATTATTCGTAGATGAATGGTGGGACAAAGATGAAGCCGAAGATTTGAAAACGCCGCCGCCAACAAACTTTGGACAAAATGTCCATCACCAAATCGACCGACAGAACACCCAACTTGGACAAATTGAACCCAATTCAATTGATCAGAATACTCCTCTCAGAGAGTCTAATCACTCTGGACAAATTGAAACCAATTCTTCTGATAAACCTGATCAGAATGCTCCTCTCACTGAGTCTGATCACTCTGGACAAATTGAACCCAATTCAACTGATCAGAATACTCCTCTCAGAGAGTCTAATCACTCTGGACAAATTGAAACCAATTCTTCTGATAAACCTGATCAGAATGCTCCTCTCACTGAGTCTGATCACTCTGGACAAATTGAACCCAATTCAACTGATCAGAATGCTCCTCTCACAGAGTCTGATCACTCTGATAATGCCATAAATGGTGAAGAACAGAACAAAGTTTCTTCAAACGAAAATATTGCTGAAGATGAGCTAAAACGTAAAATTATCGACGAATTCCACTCAATAAAAGACAAATTTAAACAAAAAGGAAAATATTCAAAAAAAGAATGGAATCAAATTGAAGAAAAAATTTCTAAACATTTAAAAGTCAGTCGAATAAAAATATATAAATGGAAAACAACATTAGGCCGAAGTCGAAAAATCTATAACATTGGGAAGAAAAAAAATGAGCAAAAAAAATTATTAGAAAAATTTGATCAAATGAAAGCCGAGTTACAGCGGGACGGATTCAAAAACTCATTTAATAATGAATTGGATAAAACTGTCGCAAAAGAGTTGGGCCTCAGTTTTAACACAATTTACAACTGGAAACGAAAACTTGGCCAAACCAGTGAGTATTTAAATCCCAATTATATTCATTTTTTATACTAATTAAAATTGCTTTGCAGCATCAACTAAACACGCCCACAGCAAACAAAAGGAATTGATGAAACGTTATTATCAAATTAAGGACCAAAATCCTAAAATTAGAGATGTGGACATTTCCAAAATTTTGAAAATTGGAAGATCCACTTTGTATAAATGGAAAAAGCAATTTAAACGACAGCAATTTCATCCAAATTTTGTCGATGAACATTCTGTGGATGCCGCGGAAAAGGTTCAGAAAATTGAGAACTCGAATTCGGATAGCTTTTGAATGAATGATTTTGGTCAATGATTTGTAAAAAAACGATTTTGCATTTTTAAATATTTTTGACATAAAATTTAAAACAAATTTTTTGCTTTAATTCATTTTGAAAATAACACTTCTAACCAGACCCAGAACCTCATCCCTGACTCGGGGATGACATACACCCCTATTCGTTAGGTTCAAACCCAGTGCTAGGTCGATTCCTAAAAAAGGCAAGTGGGCTGTCATATTAAATAATAATATAAGAGAATTAATAAATATTGATACATGATTAAATATTGCACTTTTATTTGTGCCACCGTGTATCAGGCTGAGTCAATCTCTCAGTTGTATGCCAGCTACCTATTTATTAATTCTCTTATATTATTATTTAATATGACAGCTCACTTGCCTTTTTTTAGGAATCGACCCAGCACTTCAAACCCGCATTAATTCATTGCCAATCGATTTAAACACATTTATATTATTAATGTTAAATAATCAAAACTTTCCTTTGCGACTATTGAATTAGGTAATTAAAGAACACCATCATCAACCTTTTTTTAGTGTTGTTCCCCGCTTTTTGGGTCGATATTTTGAGGACTTAGCAACAGGCATGGACACCAGGGATGTCGTCCGTACCGTATTCCGTGTTCCGTATTCCGTGAAATTCCGTATTTTTGGTCTGTCCGTATTCCGTGTTCCGCATTTTTTTGGGTGTTCCGTATTCCGTGTTCCGTAATTTTTTGAGCATTCCGTAATTCCGTATTCCGTGTTCCGTAATTTTTTGGGCATTCCGTAATTCCGTATTCCGTGTTCCGTAATTTTTTGGGCATTCCGTAATTCCGTATTCCGTGTTCCGTAATTTTTTGGGCATTCCGTAATTCCGTATTCCGTGTTCCGTAATTTTTTGGGCATTCCGTAATTCCGTATTCCGTGTTCCGTATTTTTTTTTGACACGGACGACATCCCTGATGGACACGGATGTCCGGATATCCGCGGATATATCCGGATACGGACGGATACGGATTTTCAAAAAGGGGACGGACACGAATGGATACGGATATGAAAGTCAAATGTGGGTTTAAACCCGGTTGAGTGCAGACACTTATTTATCGTTTTGCCTTGAGTCACATGCGCTTCCCCATTAATAAAATTTTTCAAATATTGTTTAAAAACGAGTACAAAAAAAGAATTTTTGAAAATTATTCATCATATCTTCCTGAATTTTGCTTCAATTTTCGTAATAAAAAATTTTTGTAAAAATTTTCTCGGCGGCGCCTATCGGCCCCCAGCATTCGAAAAAACATGGATAATTAGATAGAATAGGCTTCATATCTCTTGTAATGCTTCTTGACCTCCTGTTTCGTATTGAACAAAGTTATGACCAGAAAACTATGAAAAAGTCCAATTTTTTCACTTAAAACTTTTAATAGTAAATTGAACCGACTCGATGTTGACGAAATATATCTTTTAATCATTTAGGGCTTTCAAATGATATAAAGATTATCAAGTTGGTCAGTCTTGAAAAAAGTTATGAGCTGTTAAACGTTCCTGGGACGCAGTTGGCGGGACGCAGTTGGCGGGACGCAGTTGGCGGGACGCAGTTGACCCCTACCCGTTGAGCGGGGAGGGGAACGGAAACGTTAGAGAAGGGAGACGTTTCCCGCAACCCGGGCCCTGGGTCGGGGGAGTCCCCGGACGGTATATTCCCAACTCGAAGCTTTTGTTGATCGTTTATTCTGAGCGCGGGAAGGGGCAGGCAGAAATTCAGAGAGCGATCGCTTAGGTATACGTATCGGCCGGTGCAATCAGACAGATAAGTGGTTGCTGGAGAGACTCGCTGGGGAACAGGGCTGGACGTAATTACGCTTACGCTTATGCCGATTACGCAAATTACGCGGTTTTTGAGCGGCGTAATTACGTATTACGCTTACGCCGTAACTGGCATTTTTGCGTCATTTTTGCATCGCTAGTGTAAAAAAAAATGTAGCGGACAAGCTTTTTTTGTTAAAAAGTCAGGCAAAATTTAAGTAAAAATTATATTTTTAGTTGCATTTCTTCCACATGCCATTCCACTTTTTATTGTTTATAGCTCAAAATTGTGGGAATAAATAATGCCCAAAATGACGCCTGCTATTGGTGGTTTAAGAAATCAATAAAAAATTTAAAAAAAAATGGATTTTTTAAAAATTAAAAATTTTAACCAGTTACGCTTACGCTTACGCCGATTATGCAAATTACGCGGTTTTTGAGCGGCGTCATTACGTATTACGCTTACGCCGTCACTGGCATTTCTAAAAAAATTACGCTTACGCGTTACGCGGCCTCGGAGACCGGTTACGTCCAGCCCTGCTG
Source organism: Globodera pallida (assembly GCA_020449905.1). Taxonomy (NCBI): domain Eukaryota; kingdom Metazoa; phylum Nematoda; class Chromadorea; order Rhabditida; family Heteroderidae; genus Globodera; species Globodera pallida. The sequence goes on along the minus strand of JAIXHY010000031.1, from coordinate 711,635 downwards.
GGGAAGGACGCGAAGCAATTTATATAGCCGCATGGAAGTGAATTGTGGCAAGGAAGGGGACTTTTGACAGAGAAAGAGAGAAAAATTGGAAGTCCGTTTTCGAAGCTGGGAATTTCAAAATTCCGGACTCTGTTATTGGCACAGACAGTATAATGGAATAATCATATTCCTCCTGCATAGTCTAATAGAAACCATTTTATGGTGTCCATCCATTATTAATTACATTTTTAGAATTCGAGTGGTTTAATTTAGGGTAGCAACCTAGTTTAATTGGTCAAATTAAATTAAAACAGTTTAATTTCCTCCGGCTATTAAATTGTAATTTGTTAATATTTTATTATTTTAAAACGCCAGATCCGGTCTCTAATAGAAGCGACCGGAAATTGTCACTATTTCCTCCAACACAATTGTGATCAATATTTTTAGTGTTGGCAGAAATTTGGAAAATAATCGCACATTATTTATTTCTGAATGACTCCAATTTATTAGGGCTAAAAAATGCACAATTTTAGTTATTTATTTCATTTTATGAATATTTATTCTTCTTTAAAATCTATGAATATTTTGCGAGAAATTCTTTAAACAAAATTATTGACAAATTTTTGCAATCGAATTTTCCATTTAAATTATAAAATTAATTGGTAAATTCAGAGGTTGTTTTTGCTTCCCCAAATAAAATGGAAGAGTTTTGGATTTTAATTTTGGTGGCATTTTTTGCAACAAATTCGCTCGACAAAGCCGAATCCGTACAGTTGGAGGAATTGGAGGAATTGCCACTCCAAACATTTGACGAATTATTCGTAGAAGAATGGTTGGATAACGATGAAGCCGAAGATTTGAAAAAGCCGCCGTCAACAAACTTTGGACAAAATGTCCATCACCAAATCGATCGGCAGAACACCCAAATTGGACAAATTGAAACCAATTCAACTGATCAGAATCCTCCACTCACAGAGTCTGATCACTCTGGACAAATTAAACTCAATTCAACTGATCAGAATCATCCTTTCACAGAGTCTGATCACCCTGGACAAAATGAACCCAATTCAACTGATCAGAATCATCCTTTCACAGAGTCTGATCACCCTGGACAAATTGAACCCAATTCAACTGATCAGCTTGGACAAATTGAACCCAATTCAACTGATCAGCTTGGACAAATTGAACCCAATTCAACTGATCAGCTTGGACAAATTAAACCCAATTCAACTGATCAGCTTGGACAAATTGAACCCAATTCAACTGATCAGCTTGGACAAATTAAACCCAATTCAACTGATCAGAATCCTCCCCTCACAGAGTCTGATCACTCTGGACAAACTAAACCCAATTCAACTGATCAGCTTGGACAAATTGAATCCAATTCAACTGATCAGCTTGGACAAATTGAAACCAATTCAACTGATCAGCTTGGACAAATTGAACCCAATTCAACTGATCAGCTTGGACAAATTAAACCCAATTCAACTGATCAGAATCCTCCCCTCACAGAGTCTGATCACTCTGGACAAATTAAACCCAATTCAACTGATCAGCTTGGACAAATTGAACCCAATTCAACTGATCAGCTTGGACAAATTGAACCCAATTCAACTGATCAGCTTGGACAAATTAAACCCAATTTAACTAATCAGAATCCTCCTCTCATAGAGTCTGATCACTCTGATAATGCCAATTCAAGCGATAACATTGCTGAAGATGAGCAAAAACGTGAAATTATTGACAAATTCCACGAAATTAAAGATGCATTTAAGCAAAAAGGAAAATTTTCGGTAAAAGAATTGACTCAAATTGAGGAAAAAATTGCTAAACATTTGAAAGTCAATCGCAAAAAAATATATAAATGGAAAAAAGAATTTGGCTTAAGACGAAGAAATCCAAAAAATGAGCAAAAAAATTTGGTAGAAAAATTTGATAAAATGAAAGCCGAGTTAAAGCGGGACGGATTCAAAAATTCATACAAAAAAATAAATGAAACTGTCGCAAAAGAGTTGGGCCTCAGTTTTACAACAATTTCCAATTGGAAACGGAAACTTGGCCAAACCAGTGAGTATTTAGAGACCAATTTTATTATTTATTTAAATTACTTAAAATTCTTTTACAGAATCAAATAAATACCCCCACAGCAAACAAATGGAATTGATGAAATGTTATTATGAAATTAAAGACCAAAACCCAAAAATAAGTGATGCGAAAATTGCCAAAATGCTGAAAATTGGAACTGATACTTTGGTTAGATGGAGAAAAAAAGAAGTCTAAAAAGTAGCGAGTTGGGTAAATACACATGTCTGCTAGTGCACCAGAGATGGTCGGAATTCTGTTTTCCGTTGTTTTTGGGCCTCTCTTCCGTTTTCCGTTAAAATGCCCTTTTTAACGGAAAAAAAACAGAAAAAATATACACCCCTAAAAATGTATTTAGAATCATGGGAATGCAGTTTATTGTGGTGTAATGGTGTGTAGTCGGGACAGTTAAGTGTGCGTGGAGTGAGGGGTTCAGATCCCCGACCAAATATTTTAGATGACAATTCATTGGTTTTTCATTCATTTTTTGTTGGACAAATAAAAAAAACGTGGTGGAGGGCCCTTTGTTTTGCAAAATTCCTAATTTTTGGACCAATTTTCTTAACAAATCTTTTTCAATCTTTAAGACAATTTTCCCGGCGGCGTTTATCGGCACCGCCGAAAAAATCCGGGTATTTCCGAAATATACGAAATCCGAAATTTTTCCAAGGAAATTTTTGCAATATCGATAATAAAAAAATTGTCTTTAACTTCAATTGCTTCATCATCAATTTTTTTTAACACTTCTGCCTTACTTCTGTGGGCGGGAGGGGTTGGCGGTGCCGATAGGCGCCGCCGAGAAAATTTTTTAGATTTTCGATGGCGATTTGAGCATTTTGAACCCGGAAACGGGAAAACCCGGGACTGGCAATGGGGATGTAAAATCCGAAATTTTGCTCATTTTCAGAAATCCGAAACCCGAAATTTGAAACGCCAAAAAACCCAAAATTTCCGAAATTCCAAAACTCGAAATCCGAAATTTTGCTCATTTTCAGAAATCCGAAACCCGAAATTAGAAACGCCAAAAAACCCTAAATTTCCGAAATTCCAAAACTCGAAATCCGAAATTTTGCACATCCTTGGTACGTAACTCAGGATTTCCGCGAAACTGGACTTCTTTATTCCTAAAAAGCTTCAAAAATTTACCGTATTTTTAATATTTTGGTTGCAAATCTCTTAACAAATTGAGTTAAAAATTCAAAATTTTCTCGCCAGCGTCTATCTGCAAGGCAAGCATAAAAAAATACTGAATTCCTTGCAATTTTTGGTTGAAATCTATCAACAATAACAGATAAAATTTTAAAATTTTTCTCTGAGCCCTTGATAGATTTAAGATTTATTAAAGGTTTTTACAGTAAATGCACAAATAATTAAAAAATGTTAAATCGTTTTTTTCCAAATCATTGACCCAATCATTCAAATATTCTCCGTTTTTCAATTTCCTGAATATTTGCCGCGGCATTCTCTTCCACAAAATTTGGATGCAATTGCTGTCGTTTAAATTGCCTTTTCCATTTATACAAAGTGACTGTTCCAATTTTCAACATTTTGGCAATGTCCTCATCGCTACTTTTAGGATTTTGGCTTTACTTCTGTGGGGCGCGTGGGTCGGTCGCCGGTGTCGATAGTCGCGGAAGCAGGCCGTCGACATATTTTTGCAAAATTCCTCTCATTGATCAATTTTGGGTTTGTCCCCGTCCATTCGGGGGCGGCATGTCGGTGACCTTGGGGGGGGTGGCATGTCGTAGGGCTGATACTTTTAGGCTTGAAAATTTTAAATTAGGCGCCTAAATAGGTGGAAAAGTGCCAAATAGGCTCCAAAAACCGGGTTCATAAGCAAAAATAAATGTGAAAAAAATGTGTGAAAAATAACAAAAATGACTTAAAAATTGTTTTTACATTTGAAAATTATCAATCAGTAAAGCTGCACTTTGGAGTATTTGGACCCCACTGGCTAGTTCCAGACACCTAGGTTGAACGCGAAAAATGCATTAGGCGTTTTCCTTGTAGCCGCGGTGTCGGTCTGCACTAGCTCCTAAATTATGATGTTTTTCGAATATTCAGTTTGCAAAAAAATGTTAGTATGGAATTTACAGATTTGCCAACACGGAAAGGTTAAAACGTTATACATTGGCTATATCACCTCCGATTAAACCCAAAAAACAGACAAATCTACTTTAATGCCATCAAAAAAATGGGCAAAAAGTGAGCAGAAAGAGCTTGAAAGGAGCCGAATTGCAAAAATACGTTTTAACCTTTCCGTGTTGACAAACCTGTAAATTTTCATCTAAAAATTGACTTTTTCGCATAAAAAATTCGGCCACCAAAAAAAACACGGATATCCGGATATGCGGATATCCGCGGAATCCGGATACGGACGGATAACGGATATGAGATTTTACGGACGGATACGGATACGAAAATTTGTATCCGTGCACACCCCTGTTTTATATCATTCGAAAGCTCTAAATGAGTAGAAAAAGCATTACAGCAAAAGTCTAAGTGGAGTTATAATTTTAGTGCGGTGTGAATAAAGTTATGATGTCTAAAACTACTTCATAAAATATAGGTGGCGGAACTTAAGAACCGACCCAGCACGATGTGACAATATAGATAATAAATTTGATAACAACGGCCGGCAATTCGGCTATTCTGATTACGTTCCTGCTCTGATTAAAAGGCGCAAAATTTCGTTTGCCGACAATGTTTTTGGCATGGAATTTTGAGAGGGGAAATTTTGGTTTATTTCATTGGCGCTCCATAATTAAGTGTCGCATTTTTTAAACAAATTAATGAAACAAAATTGAACTTCGTTTCATCTCTGATATGTAACCAATAATTTTTGAAGGAATGAGGTATATTTTCGGGGAGAAAGCAACGTCAAATTTGGCGCTAGGACAAAACCAAGTTCAGAAAGGAGCGCCCAGTCTTAAAACTCCATTGCCTAGGAACAGATTATGGAGCTCAAGAACAAAAAAAAAATTGAATCTGACTTGAGTGCCAAAACTCACGCCGATTGACGAAGCATTCGATAAACCATAACTGCTCCCACGGAGTAGGTGCGGCACGAAACGTCCCATCAACCGAACATTTTAAGTTGAGGCGGAGAAATTCAAGCAACTAAATAAAAATAATAATTGGATGCGAAAAGACAAGCTCGCTAGACTAATTGTTCGCGCAGTGCGCGCTTAATCATTACATATATGCTTAATATTTGAAAGGTGAATCTAAAATTTAGTTTTTAATCGATAAAATTGACGCAAACCCCTCTATTTTTCGAGAATTGCAAAATTAGGGATTTTGTCCGCCTTTAGCTTATTAGTTATTTTGGATTTTGACCGCTTTTGTTCTGTTAGTTATTTTAACCGTTAGTTATTTTGACCATTAGTGATTTTGTCATAACACGTCAAATTTTGCAGAAGAAAAAAATTCGAAATTAGTGCTCTAAAATCGGCTTCACAATCGATCGCCATTTTTGTAAAATGATGATTATTTGAAGGAAAAATATTTATGTTTGTCAGGATATTGATTCGGGCGAGAGAATTATTAAAAAATATGATTTAGGTATATGAATTTTCATTTCAATCGTGTAGTGTCATTTATTACTTTTCAATCATTTTTTATCAAGGCTAAATATATTTATTAATATTTGTAATAATTGTGAATATTAATATTCTTTAATTTTAAGATAATTTTGAAAGAAATTCTTTTTCCACACCAAATTTTCCGATAAAATTATTAAATTAATTGGAATTTCATATAAATGCACATAAATTCATAGGTTATTTTGCCCAAATAAAATGGAAGAGTTTTGGATTTTAATTTTGGTGGCATTCTTCGCAACAAATTCACTGGAAAAAGCCGAATCCGTAAAAGTAAAATTTGAGGAAACGCCACTCAAAACATTTGATGAAATATTCGGAGAAGGCTGTTGGAACAAAGGTGAAGCCGAAGATTTGAAAACGCCGGCGCCAACAAACTTTGGACAAAATTTCCATAACCAAATCGACCGGCAGAACACCCAAATTGGACAAATTGAACCCAATTCAACTGATCAGAATCCTCCTCTCACAGAGTCTGATCACTCTGATAATGCCAAAAATGGTGAAAAACAGAACGAAGTTTCTTCACATGAAAATATTTCTGAAGATGAGCAAAAACGTAAAATTATCGACATGTTTCACGCAATGAAAGACAAATTTAAGCAAAAGGAAAAACATTCAACAAAACAATGGGGTAAAATTGAAGATAACATTGCAATACATTTGAAAGTCAGTCGCTCAATAATATATAAATGGAAAAAAGAATTTGGCCTAAATCAAAAGTTCTATGAAAAAGAAAAACGTAAACATTTTGTAGAGAAATTTGATCAGAGAAAAGCCGAGTTAAAACGGGCCGGGCTCAAAAACTCTTATCCAAATGAAATAAATGAAACTGTCGCAAAAGAGTTAGGACTTTGTTTTCAAACAATTTACAGATGGAAACGAAAACTTGGCCAAACCGGTGAGTATTTTAAGCCCAATTTTATTATTTATATTAATTTAAAATTCTTTTACAGAACCAAATAAACACTCCGACAGCGAACAAAAGGAATTGATGAAACATTATTATGAAATTAAGGACCAAAATTCTAAAATTAGAGATGTGGACATTGCCAAAATGCTGAAAATTGGATTACGCACTTTGGCTAGATGGAAAAGGCAATTTAAACGTCAGCAATTGCATCCAAATTCTATCGATGGACATTCTATGGAAGAGAATGCCGCGGCAAATGTTCAGAAAATTGGGGGCTCAAATTCGGAATGTATTTGAATGGTCAATGTTTGAAAAAACTCCAAATCTTTTCATAATATTATTTGTCTGTATCCGCAAAAAGAACATTTGTTCATTTTTTATTCGACACTCGGACCATTCGACACTTGGACCGGTATCCATTTGAGGTGAGATATGATTTTTTAAATCCCCTTCGCAGAGGTTTTCAACAAAATATGCAAAAATTTAAATTGCATTTTTCGACCCTTCACTGTGTGGGCGGGCCAATAAAGCCGAAAATTTACAAGAGTAAATGATAGTGCCCTACACGACAGGCAGAGTTTGAAAGTGATCTGAGTACTCACAGTAAGGGATGTTCCCCTCGTAAGAAAAAATCCCAAATAACGGAATTTCCGTGTTTTTTATCTTTCAATGAATTTGATTTATGGGCTCTTTATCCTGAAATTTAGCATTTGGGAAAATCTAACCCCTTGGCAATCCCATATCGAAGATGCACCTTGGCCAGCTAATAGGTATTGCTGCTCAGAATACGGTAAAAAATTTAAGCCAACTTCAATAGTCTTCAACAAATCGTGTTAAGTGTGATCGATTGCGAACTATAATAATCTTCAATTTAATAATGACAAACGGTTGTGAAATTCAAATAAAAAATATTTTAAAATTATTTAAGATTTCGCCGAGGAAAAGTGACATTTCCGTTTTATAAATTCACAACTCTTCCATTTTATTTGGGCAAAAAAGAACCGCTGAATTTGACTATTTTTGGAGCATAAATCCGTCCCTAGTAATAAGTTTTTTTACAAATATTAAGAAATTTTAATAATTGGATTTCTTTAACAAAAGAATAAGGAGCAAGCACTCGATAACAGACTAGCTCGCTTTGGAGTGAATATGTTTTTTTGATGGTTTCCTTTGGTTTCCTCTCTGATATGTAACCAATAATTTTTGAAGGAATAAAGTATATTTCAGCAACGTCAAATTTGGCGCTAGGACAAAACCACTAACGGTCAAAATAACTAATAGGTTAAAAACGGGCAAAGAACTAACGGTTAAAATCCCTAATCAGCCAAAAGCGGTCAAAATACCTAATAAAAACATGCCAAAGTGAAAATACAAACGGGAATGTCATTTATTACTTTTCAATCATTTATTATCAAAGCTAAATATATTTATTAATATTTGTAATAATTGTGAATATTAATATTCTTTAATTTTAAGATAATTTTGAAAGAAATTCCTTTTCCACACCGAATTTTTCGTTAAAATTATTAAATTAATTGGAATTTCACAAAAAACATTTAAAAATGCCAAATCGTTTTTTTTACAAATCATTGACCAAAATCATTCATTTAAAAGCTCTCCCTGAACATTTGAGCCGGCATTCTCTTCCATTGAATGTCCATCGACAGAATTTGGATGAAATTGCTGTCGTTTAAATTGCCTTTTCCATCTAATCAAAGTGCGTAATCCAATTTTCAGCATTTTGGCAATGTCCACATCTCTAATTTTAGAATTGTTGGCTTTAATTTCATAATAACGTTTCATCAATTCCTTTTGTTCGCTGTGGGAGTGTTTATTTGATGCTGCAAAGGAATTTTAATTAGTATAAAAAATGAATAAAATTAGGATTTAAATACTAACTGGTTTGGCCAAGTTTCCGTTTCCAATTGTAAATTGTGTTAAAACTGAGGCCCAACTCTTTGGCGACAGTTTTATCTAATTCATTTCGAGAGTTTTTGAGTCCGTCCCGCTTTAACTCGGCTTTTCTCTGATCAAATTTCTTTACTAAATGTTTACGTTCTTCTTTTTCCTTCCCAAAGTTATGCATTTTTCGACTTAGGCCAAATTCTTTTTTCCATTTATATATTATTGTGCGATTGATTTTTAAATGCTTAGAAATTTTTTCTTCAATTTGATTCCATTCTTTTTTCGAAAATTTTCCTTTTTGCTTAAATTCGTTTCTCATCGCGTGGAATTTGTCGATAATTTTACGTTTTTCGTTTGAAGAAATTTCATTCTGTTCTTCCCCATTTATGGCATTATCAGAGTGATCAGACTCTGTGAGAGGAGAATTCAGATCAGTTGTAATGGGTTCAATTTGTCCAGAGTGATCAGACTCTATGAGAGGAGAATTCTGATCAGTTGAATTGGGTTCAATTTGTCCAGAGTGATCAGATTCTGTGAGAAGAGGATTCTGATCAGTTGTAATGGGTTCAATTTGTCCAGAGTGATCAGACTCTATGAGAGGAGAATTCTGATCAGTTGAATTGGGTTCAATTTGTCCAGAGTGATCAGATTCTGTGAGAAGAGGATTCTGATCAGTTGAATTGGGTTCAATTTGTCCAGAGTGATCAGATTCTGTGAGAGGAGGATTCTGATCAGTTGTATTGGGTTCAATTTGTCCAGAGTGATCAGACTCTATGAGAGGAGGATTCTGATCAGTTGAATTGGGTTCAATTTGTCCAATTTGGGTGTTCTGCCGGTCGATTTGGTGATGGACATTTTGTCCAAAATTTGTTGGCGCCGGCGGTTTCAAATCTTCGGCTTCATCTTTGTCCAACCATTCTTCTACGAATAATTCGTCAAATGTTTGGAGTGGCAATTCTTCCAATTCCTCCAATTTTACTTTAACGCATTCGGCTTTGTCCAGTGAATTTGTTACGAAAAATGCCATCAATATTAAAATCCAAAATTCTTCCATTTATTTGGGCAAAAACAACCTCTGAATTTACCAATTAATTTTATAATTTAAATGGAAAATTCATTGCAAAAATTTGTCTATAATTTTGTGTTAAAGAATTTTTCGCAAAAATATTCATAGATTTTGAAGAATAATAAATATTCAATGAATAAAATAACTAAAATGGTGAATTTTTTAGCCCAAATAAATTGGAGTCACTCAAAAATCCATAATGTTGGCGATTATTTTCCTTCTGCCAACCCTAAAATTATTGATCACAATTGGAAAATGTGGTGACAATCCGGTCGCTTCTATTAGAGACCGGATCTGGCGTTTTAAAAATAACAAAATATTAACAAATTATAATTTAATAAAAGTGTTTTAGCAGCTCTAATAAGGCATGTCACGGATATCCGGATATCCGCGGATATATCCGGATACGGATGGATACGACGGATACATATTTTGAAAAATGGGACGGATACGGATCTTATCCGGATATATCCGCTGTATATCCGCGGATATCCGGTTAACGGACAGGAATTTCGAAAAATTAGACGGATACAAACGGACACGGATACAAAAAGCGCGGATATATCCAGACAAAAATTTGTATCCATGACCATGCCTAGCTCTAATAAAAAAAAATTACCAAAATGAAATTGGCATTCATTTTAATCATATTCTTTACCGAATCATTCAATATTCCTGACTAATGCTGTCGGTTTGAAACCGAAAGCTTCGGTACGGTTTTAATAAACGACAAGAAATATGACTTTCTAGTTGCACTAATTGTCGAATCTGATGTGGTGGTGTAGTGGTGAGAGGTGTAATTTCAGATTTTATAAATATTTTTGGACTGAACTTTGAAATTCATTTTTTTGGTTGGAGAACTCACCGATTATTTATAAAATTCCTGTCTTTGTCAAATGTCAAGGGGAGGGCCTTTTTGTTTTGTAAGACTGGTAATTATTAGACTAATCTTGTAACAAAATTGAGTCAAAAATTCAAAATATTTTCGGCGCCGTCTATCGGCACCGCTGACCCCCCCCCCCCCCCCCCCCACCCCTCTCCCCCTCAGGCATGGACACGGATGTCCGGATATTCGGATATCCGCGGATAATATCCGGATACTGTTGGGTGTGGGACACACACCACAAAACGTGATTGAGTCTGACCCGCCGCTGACCATTCCCTCATATATACCCGACGGTTTCCCCTCGTCGGGCTTCTCTCCAATCATTCCTTTTTTCCCCTTTTGACCCACACCATTTTCATTCAATAAATAAATTAGTAAATCCAATACACAACAGATACAGACGGATACGGATATGGAATTTCATAAAAGGGGACGGACACGGATGGATACCAGGGATGGGCGGAATTCCGTTTTCCGTTGTTTTTGGGCCTTTTTTCCGTTTTCCGTTAAAATGCCCTTTTTAACGGAAAAAACGGAAAAAATATACACCCCTAAGAATGGGATTTTTGGAGGATTTGAATTCGGCTGGGTTGTGGTGTAATGGTGAGTGTTGGGGACGGATAAGTGTGGGTGGGGTGGGGGTTCAGATCCTCTACTATGTTAGTGATGAACATTTACGGTGGTTAAACAATGTTAAAAATTCTTTTTAACTTTTTCCAATTTAAAAACAAATATTAGATGACAATTCACAAACTTTTCATTCATTTTTTGTTGGACGAAATCAAAACCTATACTGTTAATTTTCAAAAAATATTTATTAAAATAAATTATTTTAAAAAAAAATAATTATTTTATTTTATTTAAAAATTTTTCCGTTTTCCGTTTTTTCCGTTGTTTTTGGCCCTTTTTTTCCGTTTTCCGTTTTCCGTTAAAAAAAATATTTCCGATTTTCCGTTTTCCGTTTTTTAAAAATAAATTTCCGCCCATCCCTGATGGATACGGATATGAAAGTAAATCCGCGGATATCCGCGCATATCCGTACATTTGAGTACCAATGTTTTTGTAATCATTTTTTTAAACGAATACATTTATTCAAATTATAATTTTTTTTCATCGTTTGTTTGTCACATTGTTTTTATGCTCAAGTTCTACTTATTTTATTTTTATAATCTTAATTTAAAACGTTTTAGATTTAGCCTAATTGTTCGCGCAGTGTGCGTTTAATCATTACATATATGCTTAATATTTGAAAAGGCGAATCTAAAAGTTCGCTTTTAATCTATAAAATTGACTCAAACCACAGTGTATTTTTCGAGAATTGCAAAATTAGGGATTTTGTCCGCCTTTAGCTTATTAGTGACTTTGACCGTTAGGGATTTTGTCCGCTTTTAAGTTAGTTATTTTGACCGCTTTTGCCTGATTAGGGATTTTGTCATAACACGTCAAATTTTGCAAGAAAAAAAAATATTCGAAATTAGTGCTCTAAAAATCGGCTTCACAATCGATCGCCATTTTTGTAAAATGATGATTATTTGAAGGGAAATATTTATGTTTGTCAGGAATATTGATTCGGGCGAGAGAATTATTAAAGAATATGATTTATAATTCCCATTTCAATCGTGGGAATGTCATTTATTACTTTTCAATCATTTTTTATCAAAGCTAAATATATTTATTAATATTTGTAATAATTGTGAATATTAATATTCTTTAATAAGTGTCGCATTTTTAAACAAATTAATGAAACAAAATTGAACTTCGTTTCATCTCTGATATGTAACCAATAATTTTTGAAGGAATGAGGTATATTTTCGGGGAGAAAGCAACGTCAAATTTGGCGCTAGGACAAAACCAAGTTCAGAAAGGAGCGCCCAGTCTTAAAACTCCATTGCCTAGGAACAGATTATGGAGCTCAAGAACAAAAAAAAATTGAATCTGACTTGAGTGCCAAAACTCACGCCGATTGACGAAGCATTCGATAAACCATAACTGCTCCCACGGAGTAGGCGCGGCACGAAACGTCCCATCAACCGAACATTTTAAGTTGAGGCGGAGAAATTCAAGCAACTAAATAAAAATAATAATTGGATGCGAAAAGACAAGCTCGGTAGCCTAATTGTTCGCGCAGTGCGCGCTTAATCATTACATATATGCTTAATATTTGAAAAGGTGAATCTAAAAGTTAGCTTTTAATCTAAAAATTGACACAAACCCCTCTATTTTTCGAGAATTGCAAAATTAGGGATTTTGTCCGCTTTTAGCTTATTAGTTAATTTAACCATTAGGGATTTTGTCATAACACGTCAAATTTTGCAGAAGAAAAAAATTCGAAATTAGTGCTCTAAAAATCGGCTTCACAATCGATCGCCATTTTTGTAAAATGATGATTATTTGAAGGAAAATATTTATGTTTGTCAGGAATATTGATTCGGACGAGAGAATTATTAAAGAATATGATTTATAATTCCCATTTCAATCGTGCGAATGTCATTTATTACTTTTCAATCATTTTTTATTAAAGCTAAATATATTTAATTTGTAATAATTGTGAATATTAATATTCTATAATTTTAAGATAATTTTGAAAGAAATTCTTTTTCCACACCGAATTTTCTGTTAAAATTGGAATTTCATATATGCACATAAATTCATAGGTTATTTTGCCCAAATAAAATGGAAGAGTTTTGGATTTTAATTTTGGTGGCATTCCTCGCAACAAATTCACTGGACAAAACCGAATCCGTAAAAGTAAAATTAGAGGAAACGCCACTCAAAACATTTGATGAAATATTCGGAGAAGGCTGGTGGGACAAAGGTGAAGCCGAAGATTTGAAAACGCCGGCGCCAACAAACTTTGGACAAAATGTCCATCACCAAATCGACCGGCAAAACACCCAGCATGGACAAATTGAACCCAATTCAACTGATCAGAATCCTCCTCTCACAGAGTCTGATCACTCTGGACAAATTGAACCCAATTCAACTGATCAGAATGCTCCTCTAACAGAGTCTGATCACTTTGAACAAATTGAACCCAATTCAACTGATCAGAACGAAAATATTGCTGAAGATGAGAGAAAACGTAAAATTATCGACAAATTCCACGCAATGAAAGACGAATTTAAGCAAAAAGGAAAATATTCGGCAAAAGAAAGAACTCAAATTGAAGATAAAATTGCTAAACATTTAAAAGCCAATCGCAGAAAAATATATAAATGGAAAAAAGAATTAGGCATAAGTCGAAAAATGTTAAATAAAAAAGAAGAACGTAAACATTTGATAGAGAAATTTAATCAAAGAAAAGCCGAGTTAACACGGGCCGGAATCAAAAATTCATATCCCAATCAAATAAATGAAACTGTCGCAAAAGAGTTGGGCCTAAGTTTTATAACAATTTACAATTGGAAAAGTGAACTTGGCCAAACCAGTGAGTATTTCGGGGCCAATTTTATTATTTATTTAAATTAATTAAAAATTCTTTTGCAGAACCAACACATAAACATCCCCAAAGCGAACAAAAGGAATTGATGAAACGTTATTATGAAATTAAGGATAACAATTCTAAAAGTGACGATGAAATTGTCAAAATTTTGAAAATTGGAATAGCCACTTTGGTTAGATGGAAAAGACAATTTAAACCAAATTCTGTCAATGGACAATCTGTGGAAGAGAATGCCGCGACAAATGTTCAGGAAATTGGGGGCTCGAATTTGGGAAATATTTGAATTTTCAATGTTTTAAAAAAACCCAAATCTGTTCACGTTTCTTTCTATTTCTTCGGCTTCTTCGAGGACGGCACACGCCGCTGAATCCGATGACAGTAATTATGATCAGAGGGACCAAAAAGGGGATCAGAATATCGTTTATTCAAAGTGTTTGAATTTGGGGGATTTTATGTGCCAAGTCTTGCTTACCTACTATGTAAATATGGACCAAAAACCCCAAAAAGTGCCAAAATATGGACTAAAAAATGCGCTATTTTTTATTTTTGATATTTTTTATAAAAGTTTCAACAACCGTAAAAAAATTAGGTTTACAATTAAAGAGGAAGATTAATAACGATTGACAGTTTTTCGAGGTTTTTACGCAAAATTTGACTGGATTTGGTCAGTTTTTGCACATTTTTAATCAATATTTTGGCACTTTTTGGGGTTTTTGGTCAATATTTTAAGTCAATATTTCGCGTTTGGAATGAAGGAAAAAATATTTGAATAAATCCGGATGAGAGCAAAACGCCATACACATACATTCTTCGTCTTCCGTCCTCCAAACAACAGGGTTCCAAGCACAGGTAAATAAATACATTCCATGTCCACCGGGCTGGTTCATCACCAGGGAGCACGTTAAGGTGCTGCTGACGATCTTTATCATCGTTGTCGTCGTCTTTGTTGTTGGACCACCAGAACGAACGGACACGGAGGGTCGGGGGATGGATGAATTTAAAAAAAGACGAATCCGGATGAGGAGGAGGTTGAGTAATCAATAATCGATCTTTTTCTTCGTCGTCTTCCCCTCCTCTTCATCATCATCATCATCATCACCATGGTCATCGTCGTATCTGGCAGCAGTAGATTGGGCCAAGGCTGGAGCCCGTCCCATAAATAGGGGACCCAATCGTAGACACTTTCAACCGCTGCCCCACCCCGAATTTGAACAATCCAAGAAATTTAGGGGCTTTCTGGGCCGTAGAATCAGAATCTGACCTTCATTTCGCGTAATTCTGAATCCCGGACTCAAACTCAAACATTTTTTGAATTCCCAATTTTTTTAAAATTCACATTTATGTTTCAAAATCACATGAACAATTTCAAGCTTTTCTTAGGTTGGGCATGGAATTTTAAGTGGAGTATTTTTTTAAGAGTCTCAGGCGTTATCTGTTTTTTGAAGCTTTGAACAGGGTAGGTAAGACAGTACATTTTTTGTATTTTATTGCATTTTTCTTAAGATTTTGGAAAAAAGTGCCTAAAGTATGAGTTTCTTCAAGAATATTGACCAAAAACCCCAAAAAAGCCAAAATATGGATTTATATGGACTAAAAAAAAGCGCTCTATTCTAAAATTTTTCGAAATGAATGCTATTTTTGGGCTTCTCTTATGATTCCCTATTCTACAAAAAAACATGTTAAAACATGAACAACTTAGACGTATTTCAGCCTAATCATATTTCCTAGCGGTTAGTGCGCCGTAGGCATAATAACCCGATGTTAGGTATACATTTTTAACAAAATTATTTTGCCTATTCACAATCAATCGCCATTTTTATTTAATATGGGAAAATATTTATGAGATGTCAGAAATATTGATTTGGGTGAGATCGTTATTAAAGAATATGATTTATATGAATGCCCATTTCAATTGCGCGCTTATTACTTTCATTCATTTTTTTACCAAGCTAAATACTATTTATTATATTGTAATTTGAATAATTATACTTAAAATTTAAGAAAAAATTCAAAGATTTTTTGCCAAAATAAAATGGAAGAGATTTGTATTTTAATTTTTGTGTCATTATTAGCATCAAATTCATTGGAAAAGGCCGAATCCGTAAAAGTAAAATTGGAGGAAACGCCACTAAAACATTTGATGAAATATTCGGAGAAGTCTGGTGGGACAAAGATGAAGCCGAGGATTTGAAAACGCCGGCGCCAACAAACTTTGGACAAAATGTCCATAACCAAATCGACCGACAGAACACCAAAATTGGACAAATTGAACCCAATTCAATTGATCAGCTTGGACAAATTGAACCCAATTCAATTGATCAGCTTGGACAAATTGAACCCAATTCAACTGATCAGGATACTCCTCTCACAGAGTCTGATCACTCTAATAATGCCAAAAACGCTGATGAACAAAACGAAACAATGAAAGTAATTTCTTCAAACGAAAAACGTAAAATTGTTGGCAAATTCCACGCAATTAAAGAAGACTTTAAGCAAAAAGGAAAATTTTCGGCAAAAGAAAGGAATCAAATTGAGGAGAAAATTGGTAAACATTTAAAAGTTAATCGCACAAAAATATATAAATGGAAAAAAGAATTAGGCATATGTGGAAAAACCAATGGAAAAGAAGAACGTAAACATTTTGTAGAGAAATTTGATCAGAGAAAAGCCGAGTTAAAGCGGGACGGATTCAAAAACTCTCAAAATGAATTAGATAAAACTGTCGCGAAAGAGTTGGGCCTCAGTTTTAGAACAATTTACAGTTGGAAACAGTAAACTTGGCCAAACCAGTGAGTTTTTTCGAGCCCAATTATTTTATTTAATATTACTTAGAAATTCTTTTACAGCACCAAATGGATACAACCACAGCGATCAAAAGGAATTGATGAAGCGTTATTATGAAATTAAAGACAAAAATTCTAAATTTTAGTGACGAGGAAATTGCCAAAATGTTGAATATTGGAAGAGTCACTTTGTTTAGATGGAAAAGGCAATTTAATCGACAGCAATTACATCCAAATTCTGTAGATGGGCATTCTGTGGAAGTGAATGTCTCCGGCTCAAATGTTCAGGAATTTGAGAATTCAAATTTGGGAAATATTTGAATTGGCAATGTTTGAAAAAACTCGAAAATCTGTCAACGTTTCTTTATATTTCTTCGGCTGTATCAACAACATAGTCATTTTTTATTTTTATAAACTTCCAATAAAGCTTTTCTTAAATTGATAAAGATATTAACAATTATTTCACATTTAATTTTCAACATTTCGTAAATAATAAATGAAGCTCAGTTAATTAATGAATATGTTAGAATTTTTTTACTTCCTTGACCTTAAACTACTGCCAAAAAAATGCTCAGAATAAAAACTTTTAAACATTTGTCTATTTCATAGCCCGGGTAAAAAGAGAACAAAACTGAAAATGCACCCCTAATAATCAAATATTTTTTGGAAAAATTGATTAACAAAAATGCTATAAAAAGGGGAAAATGCTCCCCTAAAAATCGTCTGGGAAATGGAGTTTTCAACCATTGGGTTCGGGAAACCGAAAATTTCGGTTCGGTTTTCGGTTTCGGTTCGGTAAAACCGAAAGCTTCGGTTCGGTTACCGGTTTCGGTTAACCGAAAATTTTTTGAAACCGACAGCCTTAGTCAAGAATAATTACAAAATAGTCACCTAAACGGGCAGAATTCTCATTTTTACTTAAAAATGAGAATTTTTTACAGTTCTAAAATATGGCAAATTATGGCAAGTGTGAAAAATGGCAACTTTCCAAAATTATGGCATTCTGGCCTCCCTCTCTGTTCGGTGGTGTAGAATCCAAATCTTGACATTAGTTTCTCTCGCTCCTCCCCATCCCTACCAAAGGGCAAAGGGGAACTCCCTTAGCGACCGGCGCTCTATCGGAAGCCCAAATTATGACACCGGGCAGTTCGGCGCCGGCCGTTTCGGCGCCAATCATAAACCGGAAATTGTCATCATTTCCTCCAATTGTGATCAATACTTTTAGGGTTGGCAGAAATTGGAAAATGATGGCACTTATTGATTTTCTGAGTGAAGCAATTTATTTGTGCAAAAAAATTCACCATTTTATTTATTTTATATTTTGTGAATATTTATTATTCTTTAAAATTAAGAATATTTTTGCGAGAAATTCTTTAACACTAAAATTATTCACAAATTTTTGTAATTTTCCATTTAAATTATAAAATTAATTGGTAAATTCAGAGGTTGTTTTTGCCCAAATAAAATGGAAGAGTTTTTGATTTTAATTTTGGTGGCAGTAATTGCAACAAATTCATTCGACAAAGCCGAATCCGTACAATTGGAGGAATTGCCACTCCAAACATTTGACGAATTATTCGTAGAAGAATGGTGGGACAAAGATGAAGCCGAAGATTTGAAAAGGCCGCCAACAAACTTTGGACAAAATGTCCATCACCAAATCGACCGGCAGAACACCCAAATTGGACAAATTGAACTCAATTCAACTGATCAGAATCCTCCTCACACAGAGTCTGATCACTTTGGACAAATTGAACACAATTCAACTGATCCGAACGAAAATATTGCTGAAGATGAGCGAAAACGTAAAATTATTGACAAATTCCATGAAATGAAAGAGGCATTTAAGCAAAAAGGAAAATATTCATCAAAAGAGTGGACTCAAATTTACAATAAAATTGCTAAACATTTAAAAGTCAATCACAAAAAAATATATGAATGGAAAAAAGAATTTGGCTTAAGCCGTAAAAATCTAAAAAATGAGCAAAAAAATTTGGTAGAAAAATTTGATCAAATGAAAGCCGAGTTAAAGCGGGCCGGAATCAACAACTCTTATCCCAACCAAATAAATGAAACTGTCGCAAAAGAGTTGGGCCTCAGTTTTAAAACAATTTACAATTGGAAACGAAAACTTGGTCAAACCGGTGAGTATTTGGAGCCCAATTTTTTTAAATTAAAATTCTTTTACAGAATCAACCCATAAATACACCCACAGCGAACAAAAAGAATTGATGAAACGTTATTATGAAATTAAGGCCCAAAACCCTAAAATTAGTGTTTAAACGACAGCAATTGCATTCAAATTCTGTCGATGGGCATTCTGTGGAAGTGGATGTCTCCGGCTCAAATGTTTAGGAATTTGAGAATTCAAATTTGGGAAGTATTTGAATGAATAGTCAATGGTAGCAAAATTTGTATGAAACTATTCGTCAATAAAAAATTGACAATTCATTTTTTCGATAAATATGACAAACAAAATGATAATTGAATACCTATAGGAGCTAAAGGGTTGTTTTGGTTGAAAACTCGCTACAAAGTGCAGCAAAGTCAATGAGCACGACACCTTTTTGATGTTTTTTTTCAGCGGCATAAACGCTTACCGTATAACTTAAATTAGAACCCCCCCCCCCCTAAATTAGACCCCCGCCCCCCCCCCCCCCCTAAATTAGACCCCCGCCCCCCCCCCCCCTCCTTAAATAGAACCTCCTTTATGGGGAGGGGGAGAAGTTGAAAAATAGAACTCCCGAAGGTTCTAGTTTAAGTTATACGGTAATTCCTTAAATAACTTGTTTTTAATTTAAAATGGAAAATTCGTAGTAAAAAAATAGAAAAAATTAATGGTCATTAATTAAATTTGTTTTTGACTTAACCCATACACAAAATGCCCTCAGGCGAATGACCGACCACTATCATCGCCGCTTGATCTCACATTTTAGGAATCCGGATTTTAAGCAACCGGCGGGTTGCCGCCCTGTTCCCCTCGGGCTGCGAACGGCGATCTGTCCAAAAAAGGCGTTAAATGCGATCAAGATCGCGCGATCGCGATCATTTTAAATCCAGCAAAAAAAATGTTTTTATGCAAGCGCTGCCCCACATAATGTCGAAGACACAAAACGTCTCGGCCAAAAAATCACGAAATGTCGAAAAACAAAAGCCCCCCCCCCCCCCCTCGAGGGGAGGGGTTTGTGAATATGTATTATTCTTTAAAATTTTTGCGAAAAATTCTTTAATAAATAATTTTTTAAAAATTTGAAAGAAATTTTTTAATATACCCAAGGACAACGCGAACAAAAAGAAGTGATAGAAAGTTCTTATCAACTGGCCTCGTTAGCTTGAAACAAACAAATAGATATGGCCATAAAATAATTGACAAATTTTTCTAAATAACAAATGTTTTTTTAATGAATTCGAGGGTGAATGTTTTTTTGAAATTTTTTCTTTGTTTTATCAGAAAGTTTTGGCAAAATTGAATGATATCCCTGGCAAATTCTGCTCATCCGGTCTCTAATAAAACGACCGGAAATTGTCAACATTTCCTCCAATTGTGATTAATAATTTTAGTGCTGGCAGAAATTTGGAAAATGATAGCACTTATTGATTTTCTGAGTGGCTTCAATTTATTTGGGCAAAAAAATTAACAATTTTAGTTATTTTATTTCATTTTTTAATATTTATTATTCTTTAAATTTAATAATATTTTTTGCGAGAAATTCTTTAACACAAAAATAATTGAAAAATTTTTGCAAACGAATTTTACATTTAAATTAAAAATTAAATTATAAATTCAGAAGAAAATGGAAGAATTGTGTGTTTTAATTTTGGTGGCGTTCTTCGTAATAAATTCACGGGACAAAGCAGCAGAATCTGTACAATTGGAGGAATTGGAGGAATTGCCACTCCAAACATTTGACGAATTATTCGTAGAAGAATGGTGGGACAAAGATGAAGCCGAAGATTTGAAAATGCCGCCGTCAACAAACTTTGGACAAAATGTCCATCACCAAATCGCCCGACAGAACACCCAACTTGGACAGATTGAACCCAATTCAACTGATCAGCTTGGAAAAATTGAACCCAATTCAACTGATCAGCTTGGAAAAATTGAACCCAATTCAACTGATCAGAATCCTCCTCTCACAGAGTCTGATCACGCCAAAAATGGTGAAGAGCAGAACAAAATGTCTTCAAGCGAAAATATTGATGAAAATGAGCGAAAGCGTAAAATTATCGACAATTTCCTCGCAATTAAAGACGAATTTAAGCAAAAAGGAAAATATTCGAAAAAAGAATGGAATCAAATTGAAGTTAAAATTGCTAAACATTTTAAAGTCAGTCGCACAAAAATATATGAATGGAAAAAAGAATTAGGCTTAAGTCAAAAGTTCTATGAAAAAGAAGAACGTAAACATTTGGTAGAGAAATTTGATCAAATGAAAGCCGAGTTAAAGCGGGGCGGATTCAACAAAATGAATTAGATAAAACCGTCGCGAAGGAATTGGGACTCAGTTTTGTAACAATTTACAAGTGGAAACGTGAATTTGGCCAAACCTAGTAAGATTTTGTATAGTAAAGAATAGGCAAAATGGTAACCCCGGGTGGGACTCGAACCCACGTCCTCCACCCATTCCGTCGGCAGCTCTTCCAACTGAGCTACCGGGACGACTTATTTGCTTCCTTCTTTATAGGTGATCTTTTGCCCCCGCCATAGGCGTTTTAAACCGTTTGCTTCTAACCAGCGGATTTATTATCAAAAAATTTTTAACGTTAAAATCGAGTAATTAAAAAACTAAAGTTTTAAATTTAAATACATTATTTTATGAATTTCCAATATGCAAACTGAAATTTCGCATAAAAATATATTTAAAAAAAGAATTAGTACCCTTTTGGTTAAACAAGGCAATTAGAGCGTTTATTAGAGATGGGTTTCTATATTTTTACCTTTTATAGCACCAAATAAACACAAATTGCTGAAACGTTATTATGAAATTAAAGACAAAAATCCTAAAATTAGTGACAAGGACATTGCCAAAATGTTGAAAATTTGCAGGCCCACTTTAATTAAATGGAAAAAGCAATTTAAACGACAGCAATTTCATCAAAATTCTGTCGATGGACATGCCGGCTCAAATGTTCAGGAAATTGGGCACTCGGGAAGTATTTGAATGAAACAATGGGCAATTGGATTTTTGAGAATTCACTTTTTTCTTCATTTCTAATAAAATTAGTTATTTATCTAATTACCGTTTTTTTTTAAATTTTATTCAACATCGTTTCGAATTATTTTGTGAAAAATTAATTTTACGTAAAATTGACTACAGGGTGGCTAAAAAGTTCCGGGACTTTTTTGTTTCAATTTGAATTTTGTAAAATACCGATACCGAAAAATACCGGCCAAAAAAATTCGGTATACAGACCGGTATTCGGTATTTTTTTGGACATTTGAATTTCAATTTAAAATGAAAAAAACTTTTATCATTACTTATTGATAATGGCCAATGTTTTAATCAGAAAAATTTGCATTTCAGCAGGGGTTTCGGGTTCACTTCAACTGAATTTGAAGAGAAAAATTTCTGATGAAAACCCCAAAAAGTCCCCCCCCCCCTTTGGGAAATTGGTGTTACGACAATTGCGGACGCGACAATTGCGGACGCGACAATTGCGGATCGGCAATTGCGGACGCGACAATTGCGGACGACAATTGCGGACGCGACAATTGCGGACGACAATTGCGGACGCGACAATTGCGGACGCGACAATTGCGGACGCGACAATTGCGGACGCGACAATTGCGGACGACAATTGCGGACGCGACAATTGCGGACGACAATTGCGGACGCGACAATTGCGGACGACAATTGCGGACGCGACAATTGCGGATCGGCAATTGCGGACGCGACAATTGCGGATCGGCAATTGCGGACGCGACAATTGCGGATCTGCAATTGCGGACGCGACAATTGCGGACGCGACAATTGCGGACGACAATTGCGGACGCGACAATTGCGGACGACAATTGCGGACGCGACAATTGCGGATCGGCAATTGCGGACGCGACAATTGCGGATCGGCAATTGCGGACGCGACAATTGCGGATCGGCAATTGCGGACGCGACAATTGCGAACGCGACAATTGCGGACGCGACAATTGCGGATCGGCAATTGCGGACGCGACAATTGCGGACGCGACAATTGCGGATCGGCAATTGCGGACGCGACAATTGCGGACGCGACAATTGCGGATCGGCAATTGCGGACGCGACAATTGCGGACGACAATTGCGGACGCGACAATTGCGGATCGGCAATTGCGGACGCGACAATTGCGGACGACAATTGCGGACGACAATTGCGGACGCGACAATTGCGGACGACAATTGCGGACGCGACAATTGCGGATCGGCAATTGCGGACGCGACAATTGCGGACGACAATTGCGGACGCGACAATTGCGGATCGGCAATTGCGGATCGGCAATTGCGGACGCGACAATTGCGGACGACAATTGCGGACGCGACAATTGCGGATCGGCAATTGCGGACGCGACAATTGCGGACGACAATTGCGGACGCGACAATTGCGGACGACAATTGCGGACGCGACAATTGCGGACGACAATTGCGGACGACAATTGCGGACGCGACAATTGCGGACGCGACAATTGCGGACGACAATTGCGGACGCGACAATTGCGGACGACAATTGCGGACGCGACAATTGCGGACGACAATTGCGGATCGGCAATTGCGGACGCGACAATTGCGGACGCGACAATTGCGGACGCGACAATTGCGGATCGGCAATTGCGGACGCGACAATTGCGGACGACAATTGCGGACGCGACAATTGCGGACGACAATTGCGGACGCGACAATTGCGGACGCGACAATTGCGGACGCGACAATTGCGGACGCGACAATTGCGGACGACAATTGCGGACGCGACAATTGCGGACGACAATTGCGGACGCGACAATTGCGGACGACAATTGCGGACGCGACAATTGCGGATCGGCAATTGCGGACGCGACAATTGCGGACGACAATTGCGGACGCGACAATTGCGGATCGGCAATTGCGGACGCGACAATTGCGGACGACAATTGCGGACGCGACAATTGCGGACGACAATTGCGGACGCGACAATTGCGGACGACAATTGCGGACGCGACAATTGCGGACGACAATTGCGGACGACAATTGCGGACGCGACAATTGCGGACGACAATTGCGGACGCGACAATTGCGGATCGGCAATTGCGGACGCGACAATTGCGGACGACAATTGCGGACGCGACAATTGCGGACGACAATTGCGGACGCGACAATTGCGGACGACAATTGCGGACGCGACAATTGCGGACGACAATTGCGGACGACAATTGCGGACGCGACAATTGCGGACGACAATTGCGGACGCGACAATTGCGGATCGGCAATTGCGGACGCGACAATTGCGGATCGGCAATTGCGGACGCGACAATTGCGGACGACAATTGCGGACGACAAAAACGTTATACATAAATAAGCAGGGATATCACTAGGGCTGCGATTTATATGGACAAAAAATCTCGAAATATGGCCATAAAATATGGATGAAAAATTGCAAAATATGGACCAAATATGGGCAAAAATTGCAAAATATAGACGAAATGTGGATAAAAAAATTTTCAAATATAGCAAAAAATGGGCAAGATTTCCTAATAGAAGAAATAAGAGCAATAAAAATTTTTATATGCAAATTAAAGGCATTTCAGAGAAAATTTTTGAAAATGTGCGGAATTTTAAAATTTTTATTTTTTTGGTGGTAGAATTTTTAGTCGCGAAAGTCAATTTTTAGGGGTGCATTTTTAGAAAATTTTGAAAAAGTCGATCCTTCGGGATGTATTTTTTGTCTTTAATGCATTTTTGTTAAGGAATTTTTGAAAAATGGCAAAATATGGAAAAAATATGGAATATGGATAAAAATCGCGAAATATGGAAAAATATGGAAAATATGGATTAAAAAATGGGCCCTAGAAGCTCCGCCCAAAGCTAAAAACACTATTTCTGGCATTTATACGCTGTTCCGAGTGCGCAAAAAAAATATGGATTTCCATATAAATCGCAGCCCTAGATATCACTTAAATATTTTCATGATTTAAATTAGATTGATTAACGAAATGCGGAACTTTATATTTGTTACTAAGAAATGTTTATCGGTACAAATAATGCACAGGAAGCATTTCTGGTCGAAGATTGATTCCTCGCGTGTTGTCGATTTCGTACTCTCGAATCCGGTCTTGCACTATTCTCTCTTCATTATTTTAAAACATTAATGAGCCTAAAAATAATTTTACAAAATATTTATAGCATATTTGTTGCATGCCGAGACCCTAGTTAACACTGGAAAATTCTAATAGAAACGACCGGAAATTGTCACCAATTTCCTCCAATTGTGATCAATACTTTTAGGGTTGGCAGAAATTGGAAAATGATGGCACTTATTGATTTTCTGAGTGAAACCAATTTATTTGGGCAAAAAAATGCACCATTTTATTTATTTTATATTTTGTGAATATTTATTATTCTTTAAAACTAAGAATATTTTTGCGAGAAATTCTTTAACACTAAAATTATTCACAAATTTTTGTAATTTTCCATTTAAATTATAAAATTAATTGGTAAATTCAGAGGTTGTTTTTGCCCAAATAAAATGGAAGAGTTTTTGATTTTAATTTTGGTGGCAGTAATTGCAACAAATTCATTCGACAAAGCCGAATCCGTACAATTGGAGGAATTGGAGGAATTGCCACTCCAAACATTTGACGAATTATTCGTAGAAGAATGGTGGGACAAAGATGAAGCCGAAGATTTGAAAACGCCGGCGCCAACAAACTCTGGACAAAATGTCCATCACCAAATCGACCGGCAGAACACCCAAAATGGACAAATTGAACCTAATTCAACTGATCAGAATCCTCCTCTCACAAAGTCTGATCACTCTGGACAAATGGAACCCAATTCAACTGATCAGAATCCTCCTCTCAAAGAGTCTGATAACTCTGATAATGCCAAAATTGGCGAAGAACCGAATGAAATAATAAAAGAAATGACCTTAAACGAAAAACGTAAAATTATCGACAAATTCCACGCAATGAGAAACGAATTTAAGCAAAAAGGAAAATATTCGAAAAAAGAATGGACTCAAATTGAAGAAAAAATTGCAAAACTTTTAAAAATCAATCGCAAAAATATATATAAATGGAAAAAAGAATATGGCTTAACTCAAAGAAATCCAAAAAACGAGCGAAAAAATTTGATAGAGAAATTTGATCAAATGAAAGCCAAATTAACGCGGGCCGGAATCAAAAATTCATACAAAGAAATAAATGAAACTGTCGCAAAAGAGTTGGGCCTCTGTTTTACAACAATTTACAAATGGAAACGTCAACTTGGCCAAACCAGTGAGTTTTTCGGGCCCAATTTTATTATTTATTTATATTAATTAAAAATTCTTTTACAGAACCAAATAAACACTCCCACAGCGAACAAAAGGAATTAATGGAACAATATTATGAAATTAAGGACCAAAATTCTAAAATTAGTGACAAGGACATTGCCAAAATATTGAATATTGGATTACGCACTTTGGTTAGATGGAAAAAACAATTTGAACGACAGCAATTTCACCCAAATTCTGTCGATGGACATTCTGTGGAGGAGAATGCCGTGGCAAATGTTCAGGAAATTGAGAATTCGAATTTGGAAAGTATTTGAAAGATTAAGAATTAAAAATCCCCCAAATCTGTTAGCAATGTCTTCCTATTTCTTCGGCTGTATCCGCAGCGGAACGCTTTTCATTTTCATAAACTGAACAATTTCAACAATTTTTAATTTTTGACGTTACAAAGTCCAGCTCTTGTAAAAATGGCATTTTCTTTCAACGAATTGTGGAAAGTTGTAATCGATTTTCATTACAATAAAAAAATGTCCAGCCATTAAAGCAAAAATACAAATGACGAATAACGCCATAATACACCCAAATTGTAGCGCTGCGCAGTGCGCACCCGCAGCAAATCAGCAGCAAGCGGCGTACGCGTCAGCAACGTGCGCCGCAGCAGCGGGCAGCGCAGTCATTTATCGATTTTCTGCCCCATGTTTTTGTTCATTCTTCTCTCTTCTCTATCTTCCTCAATGTCTTCAACTTTAATTGCACCATCATCAATTTTTTTTTTTGAGAATTCTGCTTCATGCTTCACTTCTGCTGCTGGTGGGGGGGGGGGGGGGGTAGGGGGGGGGAGCGGGCCGCGCCGGCAAAATTTTTGGGTTTTTGTTTAGAAATTTCATCAAAATTTTAGCAGAAAAGCTTTTGCTTTGGAATTTCAGAAAATTTTTTTAGAGAAAGGACTTGAGGACCGATTTTCCGGTTCGAGATGCGACACATAAATATAAAAATAAAAGCCAAATCCCTATCCCGGTCGGACCGAGACTAACCGGTAAAAAAATAAGAATAAGATTTTTAAGCAGTTAAGTTAGGGTGGTTGTGGGTTTAGATCCCCGACGGCGTCCTTTTGGTCAAAATTAGTTGGGAATTTTTGTTTTCTAATAATTGTCTGAACATATGTTTGATGCGATGTTTACGAATTAATTTGGGATTTAAAGCGGGGTTTGAGCTTCAAAAACCGCTTTAAACGATCACTTTTTCTTTCCTATTGACGTCGAATCAGCGCATTAAATTAACATTTTTCAGACAATTTTTAGAAACAAAAATTCTTACAAATTTTGACCAAAAGGGTCCTTCCTCCCTATGGTTTTTGGCCAACTTTGACTCGCCGAGATCTTTCGATTGATACTAATTGCAACTAGTTAGACTTATATAAACAAAGTTAGCGCAGAGGGGTGCGAGTTTTCCGGGGAGCAAACCACTTTTCAGCTTACAACATTTTTAAAGCCACTATTCGACAGCATTTAGTGCTGGAGGATTTTTTTGCACTAAGCCTTTAGAGTTTGTTGAAACAAGTTAGAACGGAAAAACTCGAAATATCCTGTAAAAAAATTGACAACTATGCAAAGTGACTGTAGAAGAAAGAAAAAAGATATAAAATAAATCCTCACTGATTGTGAGGCACTGTAAATCTTATAAATTCAAATAAAAGTGGTAAAAAGTCTTTTAAAAACAAATTTTAAACAAAAAAAGATTTGGAAGCATTAAATGCTAAAACATTTTTCCAAAATCATTGACTATTCAAATACTTCTCAATTTGAGTTCCCAATTTCCTGAATGTTTGAGCCGGCATTCAAAACCACAGATTGTCCATTGCCAGAATTTGGATGAATTTGCTGTCGTTTAAATTGCCTTTTCCATCTAACCAAAGTGTCTCTTCCAATTTTCATAATTTTGACAATTTCTGAGTCATTAATTTTTGGATTTTTGTCCTTAAATTCGTAATAATGTTTCATTATTTCCTTTTGTTTGCTGTAGGCGTATATATGCTTAGGTGCTGTAAAGAATTTTTAATTAATATGAATAAATATGGACTTAAAAACACACTGGTTTGGCCAAGTTCACGTTTCCAATTGTAAATTGTTACAAAACTTCGGCCCAACTTTTTTGCTACAGTTTCATTTATTTGATTGTGGTAAGAGTTTTTGAGTCCGGCCCGAATTAATTCGGCTTTCATTTGATCAAATTTCTCTACCAAATGTTTACGTTTTTCTTTTTCATATAACCCTATTCGACTTATGCCTAATTCTTTTTTCCATTTATATATTTTTGCGCGATTGGCTTTTAAATGTTTAGCAATTTTCTCCTCAATTTGAACCCATTCTTTCTTCGGGAATTTTCCTTTTTGCTTAAATTCGTCTTTCATTTCGTGGAATTTGCTAATAATTTTACGTTTTCGCTCATCTTCAGCAATATTTTCGCTTGAAGAAATTTCGTTCTGTTCTTCGCCATTTTTGACATTATTAAAGTGATCAGACTCTGTGGAGAGAGGATTCTGATCAGTTAAATTGGGTTCAATTTGTCCGAGAATGATCAGGACTCTGTGAGAGGAGGATTCTGATCAGTTGAATTGGGTTCAATTTGTCCAAGTTGCGTGTTCTGCCGGTCGATTTGGTGATGGACATTTTGTCCAAAGATTGTTGGCGCCGGCGTTTTCAAATCTTCGGCTTCATCCTCTGTCCCACCAGCCTTCTCCGAATATTTCATCAAATGTTTTGAGTGGCAGTTTCCTCCAATTTTACTTTTACGGATTCGGCTTTATCCAGTGAATTTATTGCAATAAATAAGACCAAAATTAAGATCAACTAATCCATTTATTTGGACAAAGCAACCTCTGAATTTAGGGGTAATTTATATGAAATTTCAAAAGAATTTTCTCATTAATTTTAAAGAATAATAATATTATAAATTATTTTAAATTATTATTTAGCTTTGTTACAATTAAAGAAAGTAATAAATGATAGCCCACAAATTGAAATGGCATTCATATACATCTCATCAAATTTCCTTAAATTTTTTGAACCTGGACCAAATCAATACAATGTTTCTGACATCTCATAAATATTTCTCATAATAAACAACATTTTACAATAGGTGATCGAATTGTGAACTATAATAATCTTCATTTCAATAATGGCGAATCGGTTGGTGAAATTCCAAATAAAAAGTGTGTTTGAAATCATTGAAAATTTTCCCCGGAGGAGTGACATTTCCACTTCTGTTTTATTAATACCTTTTTTTGCTTATGAACTCGGTTTTTAGTACCTACATATTTTGGCACTTTTTCTCCCCTATTTATCCGGTGAAAGATGATGGGACAGAGATGAAGCCGAAGAATTGAAAAGGCCGTCAACAAACTTTGGACAAAATGTCCATCACCAAATCAATCGGCAGAACACCAAACTTGGACAAATTGAACCCAAAACTGATCAGAATCCTCCTCTCACAGAGTCTGATCACTCTGGACAAATTGAACCCAGTCCAACTAATCAGAATCCTCCTCTCACGGAGTCTGATCACTCTGGACAAATTGAACCCAATCAAACTAATCAGAATCCGCTCTCACGGAGTCTGATCACTCTGGACAAATTGAACCCAGTCCAACTAATCAGAATCCTCCTCTCACGGAGTCTGATCAATCTGGACAAATTGAACCCGATCCAACTAATCAGAATCCTCCTCTCACAGAGTCTGATCACTCTGGACAAATTGAACCCAATTCAACTAATCAGAAACCGCCTCTCACAGAGTCTGATTTCCTGTCACAAAAGAAGGAATGGTATGTTTTTCCCCAAAAAACCTAATCACCAAACAAGTAGACAAAAACAGCATTTGCGACAAATAAGCAAAGTTGTAGTGCGGCGCCCGATCGCCCCACATTCGAGTGCAAATAATTGCAACGATTTCCAATTATCGGAACTCGACCTTGGTATCCAACTATACCACTTCCAAAATTGTTTTCAAAATTCAAGCACCACGTTGAATCCGGTTCCTCCACAAATTCCTAATGGACAAAATCTGAGGAAGGTGATGATGGTACTGTTTCAGTTGTTTGAACGAAGAGCAGTATTTTTACTTCATTTGCCACTTCTCCACACTTGCCACTATTTTGCCATTTCTTGAAACTTTGTGAAAAATTCTCATTTTTTGAGGAAAATTTGGCAAATTTGCTCCTTCAATTCCTGCAATATGAAAACTTAATTGCTTTATTTGGCATTTTATTTGTTACAAATGTTATCAAAATCTTCAAAAAATTATCCCGGCGATGCCTATCGGCACGAGTCCCGGAAAATGATCACAGAAAATTGGTCACCAAGAAACAGGATTTTTGTTCTAACTTTTTTCAAACAACTCTAAACGCTTAGCTTTCTTTTGCAATATTACTCAGCTTGCCGACATCTTTCGATTGATACTAATTGCAACTAGTTGGCTTATATAAACAAAGTTAGCGCAGAGGGGTGCGAGTTTTCCGGGGAGCAAACCACTTTTCAGATTAGAACATTTTTAAAGCCTACAGAAACCGAAGAAATACCATTCGACTTGAAAGAAGTTAGAACGAAAAAACTCGAAATATCCTGTTCTTGGTGACAATTTTCGGTGACCAATTTTCCGTACACCTATCGGCACCGCCGACCCACTCCCTAAGAGTAAAGCAAAACCAAAAAAACATTTGCTTTTGGAAAATTTTTTAACAAATACAGTTAGAAAATGCACCTTTGTTTTTTTTGCTTTACTATTTACTTAAAATTTTGCGTTTACTAATAAAAAATGAGTGACGAAGATCCTAATGATAAGATGGTAGAACAGCAGGAGATTATGCAAAAAACATCGCTTTATTCAATCGATCAAAAATTGGATGTCGTTAATTAGCCTTGTTTCGGCGGCGTTCATTAACTGATTGGGGAACATGGAAATGCCTGCGGGCATGGGAATTATTTACGGTTATTTTGGACCGGGACAGACGCCAGAAATAAATTTTTACGCCATTTTATGGTAATAAATATTACGGTATTAAAAAATTATTATAACATTTTAATTATTAGTTAAACGAAATCAAAAACAAAACACTGAGGTAATTTGAGACGTTACCGTTGTCGTAGCGAATAAATTTGTTTACAATTTTTATAAAAAAGTAAATAGAAATTAATTCAAAAACATTTACAGCTAATAAAAACTCAGTTACCACCATTAGTAAAACATAACAAAAACATATGATTACAAAAATCCAACGAACCCCCGGCATCCGACTTAGTTAAGACTATTATCTAACTAAGTTAAATTAAGGTATAAAAATAAAAAACGAAAAGATACATTTCTTCTGTAATTGGGGGGCGGGGGTGAGGGACCTCTAAAATTTAATTTCAGTTTTTCGGTGAACCAAGAAATTTTAGCCGTACCGGCGCAGCATTTGAACATCTGCTTCTGTTTTTAGCCAATCAAAACGCTGGACATACTCGAAACCAAATCATCAAAAACTTCAAAATTTGTGTCCTTCTCCAGACCTGAGGTACAAGTCTCGAACTTCTGAATTCGTATAGTAAAAATATTGAAGAAAACAAAAAAGATACCTTTAATGAATTTTTCGCCGGGAACACAAAAAAATGCGGGAATTTGCAGGAAAAGAATAAATAGTGAAAATTTCAAGACCATAATAATTTATATAAGTAATTATTTTCTAATTTTTTTATAAATAAGGATGAATATGAAAGCCGCTGCTTTTACTTCACTTCAGCAACAAATGTTAACAATTGTGGCTGTTTACGAAAAACTCGAAATATCCTGCTAACAAATTGACAAACGGTATGCGAAGTGACTGTAAGAAAGAAAAAGATATAAAATAAATCCTCACGGATAATTAGGCACAGATTATCAATAAATTTTATAAATTCAAATAAAGGTGGCAAAGAGTATTTTAAAAACAAATTTTAAACAAAAAAAAG
Source organism: Globodera pallida (assembly GCA_020449905.1). NCBI lineage: Eukaryota > Metazoa > Nematoda > Chromadorea > Rhabditida > Heteroderidae > Globodera > Globodera pallida. The sequence continues at coordinate 679,556 of JAIXHY010000031.1, read as the reverse complement.
ATTTGGAAGCATTAATAAACATATTTTCGAAATCATTGACTATTCAAATACTTCTCAATTTGATTGCCAGAATTTGGGTGAATTTGCTGTCGTTTAAATTGCCTTTTCCATCTAACCAAAGTATCAGTTCCAATTTTCAACTTGGCAATGTCCTTGTCACTAATTTTAGGCTTTTTGTCCTTAATTTCATAATAACGTTTCATTAATTCCTTTTATTCGCTGTGGGAGTGTTTATGTTTTGGTGATGTAAAATAATTTTAATCACTAAAAGTAATTAATAAAATTGGGCTTGAAATACTCACTGGTTTGGTCAAGAGGAGTCTGATCAGTTGAATTGGGTTCAATTTGTCCAAGCTGGGTGTTCTGCCGGTCGTTTTGGTGATGGACATTTTGTCCAAAATTTGTTGGCGGCCCTTTCAAATCTTCGGCTTCACCTTTGTCCCATCCTTCTCCGAATATTTCATCAAATGTTTTGAGTGGCGTTTCCTCCAATTTTACCTTTACGGATTCGGCTTTATCCAGTGAATTTGTTGCAATGAATAAAACCAAAATTAAATACTAATCATTATTTGGACAAAGCAACCTCTGAATTTAGGTGGCATTTATATAAAATTTCAAAAGAATTTTCTCATTAATTTTAAAGAATAAAAATATTACAAATTATTTTAAGATTTATTATTTAGCTTTGATAAAATTAAAGAAAGTAATAAATGAAAGCCCACAATTGAAATGGCATTCATATACATCTCATCAAATTTACTAAATTGTTGAACCTGGACCAAATCAATACAATGTTTCTGACATTTCATAAATATTTCTCATAATAAACAACATTTTACAAAAAGGATGATCGATTGTGAACTATAATAATCTTCATTTCAATAATGGACGATCGGTTGGTGAAATTCCAAATAAAAAGTGTGTTTTGAAATAATTGAAAATTTTCCCTGGAAGAGTTTCATTTCCGTTACTGGATGAAGACAATGTTTTTGAAGCTTTTTCTTCAAATTTCACAGATTAACTTGTTCAAATGAATGCCCAGATTTGGACCGACCACGAAACGACGAAAAATACGGAACACGGAAAAATACGGAACACGGAAAAATACGGAACACAGAATTACGGAATGCCAAAAAATACGGAACAAGGAATTACGGAAAATACGGAACATGGAATTACGGAAAATACGGAACACGAATTACGGAATACGAAATGACGAAAAAAACGGAACACGGAATTACGGAATGCCAAAAAATACGGAACACGGAATTACGGAATGCCAAAAAATACGGAACAAGGAATTACGGAAAATACGGAACACGGAATTACGGAAAATACGGAACACGGAAGGAATGTCAAAAAATACGGAACAAGGAATTACGGAAAATACGGAACACGGAATTACGGAATACGAAACGACGAATACGGAATTACGGATGCCAAATATATGGATCACGGAATACGAAACGACGAAAAATACGGAACACGGAATTACGGAATGTCAAAAAATACGGAACACGGAAGGAATGTCAAAAAATACGGAACAAGGAATTACGTAAAATACGGAACACGGAATTACGGATGCCAAAAAATGGATCACGGAATACGAAACGACGAAAAATACGACCACGGAATTACGTAATGCCCAAAAATACGGAACACGGAATTACGGAATTCCAAAAAATACGGAACAAGGAATTACGGAAAATACGGAACACGGAAGGAATGTCAAAAAATACGGAACAAGGAATTACGGAAAATACGGAACACGGAATTACGGAAAATACGGAACACGGAATTACGGAATGTCAAAAAATACAGAACACGGAATTACGGAATACCAAAAAATACGGCACACGGAATACGAAACGACGAAAAATACGGAACACGGAATTACGGATGCCAAAAAATGGATCACGGAATACGAAACGACAAAAAATACGACCACGGAATTACGGAATTCCAAAAAATACGGAACACGTAATTACGGAATACCAAAAAATACGGCACACGGAATCCGAAACGACGAAAAATACGGACCACGGAAAGGAATGCCCAAAAATACGGGACACGGAATACGAAACGACGAAAAATAGGGACCACGGAATTACGGAATGCCAAAAATGCGGAAGACGGAATGCCAGTAAATACAGAACACGGAATTACGGAAAATACGGAACACGGAATTACGGAATGTCAAAAAATACGGAACACGGAAGGAATGTCAAAAAATACGGAACAAGGAATTACGTAAAATACGGAACACGGAATTACGGATGCCAAAAAATGGATCACGGAATACGAAACACGAAAAATACGACCACGGAATTACGGAATGCCCAAAAATACGGAACACGGAATTACGGAATTACAAAAAATACGGAACAAGGAATTACGGAAAATACGGAACACGGAAGGAATGTCAAAAAATACGGAACAAGGAATTACGGAAAATACGGAACACGGAATTACGGAAAATACGGAACACGGAATTACGGAATACGAAACGACGAAAAATAGGGACCAGGGAATAACGGAATGCCAAAAAATGCGGAAGATGGAATGCCAAAAATACAGAACACGGAATTACGGAAAATACGGAACACGGAATTACGGAATGTCAAAAAATACAGAACACGGAATTACGGAATACCAAAAAATACGGCACACGGAATACGAAACGACGAAAAATACGGAACACGGAATTACGGATGCCAAAAAATACGGAACACGTAATTACGGAATGCCAAAAAATACGGAACACGGAATTACGGAATGTCAAAAAATACGGAACACGGAATACGAAACGACGAAAAATACGGAACACGGAAATACGCAATGCCAAAAATACGGAATATGAAACGACGAAAAAAAACGGAAAACGGAAATACGCAATGCCAAAAAATACTGAACACGGAATTACGGAATGCCAAAAAATACGGAACACGGAATTACGGAATGCCAAAAAATACGGACACGGAATTACGGAATGCCAAAAAATACTGAACACGGAATTACGGATGCCAAAAAATGGATCACGGAATACGAAACGACAAAAAATACGACCACGGAATTACGGAATTCCAAAAAATACGGAACACGTAATTACGGAATACCAAAAAATACGGCACACGGAATACGAAACGACGAAAAATACGGACCACGGAAAGGAATGCCCAAAAATACGGGACACGGAATACGAAACGACGAAAAATACGGAACACGGAATTACGGAATGCCAAAAAATACGGAACACGGAATTACGGAATGTCAAAAAATACAGAACACGGAATTACGGAATACCAAAAAATACGGCACACGGAATACGAAACGACGAAAAATACGGAACACGGAATTACGGATGCCAAAATGGATCACGGAATACGAAACGACGAAAAATACGACCACGGAATTACGGAATGCCCAAAAATACGGAACACGTAATTACGGAATGTCAAAAAATACAGAACACGGAATTACGGAATACCAAAAAATACGGCACACGGAATACGAAACGACGAAAAATACGGAACACGGAATTACGGATGCCAAAAAATACGGAACACGTAATTACGGAATGCCAAAAAATACGGAGCACGGAATTACGGAATGTCAAAAAATACGGAACACGGAATACGAAACGATGAAAAATACGGAACACGGAAATACGCAATGCCAAAAATACGGAATATGAAACGACGAAAAAAACGGAAAACGGAAATACGCAATGCCAAAAAATACTGAACACGGAATTACGGAATGCCAAAAAATACGGAACACGGAATTACGGAATGCCAAAAAATACGGGCACGGAATTACGGAATGCCAAAAAATACTGAACACGGAATACGAAACGATGAAAAATACGGAACACGGAATTACGGATGCCAAAAAATGGATCACGGAATACGAAACGACAAAAAATACGACCACGGAATTACGGAATTCCAAAAAATACGGAACACGTAATTACGGAATACCAAAAAATACGGCACACGGAATACGAAACGACGAAAAATACGAACCACGGAAAGGAATGCCCAAAAATACGGGACACGGAATACGAAACGACGAAAAATACGGAACACGGAATTACGGAATGCCAAAAAATACGGAACACGGAATTACGGAATGTCAAAAAATACAGAACACGGAATTACGGAATACCAAAAAATACGGCACACGGAATACGAAACGACGAAAAATACGGAACACGGAATTACGGATGCCAAAATGGATCACGGAATACGAAACGACGAAAAATACGACCACGGAATTAAGGAATGCCCAAAAATACGGAACACGGAATACGAAACGACAAAAAATAATTACGGAATGCTGGAATGCTAAAAAATACGGAACACGGAATTACGGATGCCAAAATGGATCACGGAATACGAAACGACGAAAAATACGACCACGGAATTAAGGAATGCCCAAAAATACGGAACACGGAATACGAAACGACAAAAAATAATTACGGAATGCTGGAATGCTAAAAAATACGGAACACAGTAAAATACGGAACATGGAATTACGGAATGCCGAAAAAGAACACGGAATACGAAATTCCAAAAAATACGGAACAAGGAATTACGGAAAATACGGAACACGGAATTACGGAAAATACGGAACACGGAAGGAATGTCAAAAAATACAGAACACGAAATACCGAATGCCAAAAAATACGTACCACGGAAAAATACGGAAAACGATATACGGAATACGAAATGACAAACGGAACACGGAATTAAGGAATGCCCAAAAATACGGACGATGAGAAAATAGCAAATAAATTGGGCGTTTCTAGAGATACAATTTATGTATGGAAGCGCAAATTTGTCCTATCTGTCAGCAATAAAGTTTTCTGATGCAACAAAAATTGGAATTTTAAAGAAATATGCCAAAATAAAAGGAACAACTTCGAAAATGACAAATGCCGTTATTGCAGATATGTTAAAGATTTAAACAGGCAGCCTATATAATTGGGGAAAACAATTCAAAGAAGAAATTAAGAACCTTTGGTATTTTTTGTGCAATAAAAAAAATTTCGAGCATTTTTGTTAACGATTTTCAAAAAATATAAATTTTAGCAGTCTGCTTAAAATGTGAAAAATGCCTTTAATATTCGTGAGGGGTAATCAGAAAAACCAAAATAAATCGAAGACAAGGCATACAAAGTCTGTATATTTTTAAATGTTTTTAATTTCTTCGCTAAATTGAGTTTTCCATTTATATAGGCTTGCTGATGAAATCTTCAACAAATTAGCAATGTCAAAAACACTCATTTTTGGATTCTTCCCTTTTATTTCGGCATATTTCTTCAAAATTCCAATTTTTGTTGCATCAGAAATTTTGTGGCTAACAGAAAGGCCAAATTTGCGCTTCCATTCATAAATTGTTTTTGCACAAACGCCCAATTTTTTTGCAATTTTCTCATCAAGTTCATTCCTTGAGCCGCTTTTGTGTTTTGCCTTTTTACATTTGCTTTTAATTTCATCAAATTGTTTTAAAATTTCACGCTTTTGCTGATCAGTTGATTTTGAATTCGTTTCGCGACTTAAACCCAATTCTTTCATCCATTTATAAATTGTTGTGCGACTCACACCTAAATCATTTGATATTTTTGCCTCAATTTGAACCCATTCTTTGTTTGAGTGTGCGCGTTTGTTTCTTTTCCGATAATTATCTTTCATTTTTCGGAATTTTTGAATAATCTCCCATTTTTTCTGATCAGACTCAATTTTTTTGCATTCGTTTGAGTCATTTTGCTGTTCATCAACACTTGCATTTTGATGAGTTGAGTTATTTTGATCAGACAAATGTTTCTTAGAATTTTCCTGATCAAGATCATCCGTTGACGGCGCTGAATAGTTTTTGTCTTTCGACCAATTTTCATCATAAATTTCATCAAATTTTTGTTTCAATATTTCAGCCTCAATATTTTTCTGATCAAAAGTGTTTGGAGCTTGTCCGTCTTGAACTTCTTCTTTAATATGACGACGACAATTCAAGTCTTTTGAATCATTACTTTCATCGTCCCATCCTTTTCCAAATATCTCATCAAATGTTTTGTAAAGTTTTGATCCTTTTCCGCCTTCGCCCACAGAATTGGCATTTTTGATTAAATTCGTCGCAAAGAATGGAATAATAATTAAGAGCAGAAATTTCATTTTTTGACTAAACTTAAATAAAATATTAATAAATAAATCTTTTAGCAATGGAATTAATTTCTATTGAAAATTTGGCCAATCAAAAATTGATTGACAGATTATTTCCACCCATTATCTCACCCTCAAATTCTGGCAAAATTTATGTGAATACCCGCGTCACCCTCCTCCCATTCACCCAAAAAACGTCCATCCCAATGAAGCACTCGACGGATGACAGATTGGTTTTAATGTTTTTTATTATGTAAAATTTTTCAATTTCATGAAACAATATAAAGATTTGGATTACTAAACATTGACTTTTTATTGACAAAAACTAGTTTATTATTAAAATTATTAACATTTTCAATAAATTTTTTTGAAAACATAATATTTTTATTGCAGGCAATGAAAATTTGACATTTTTTTGATTAATAAATCGTTTTTTAATAATCGTTACCATTTATTTTTAATAAATTTTGTCTTTTTTGATTACGAACGATTCTTCTGTGTTTTACAAAAATGTCCAAACACGAATAATTGAGTATGGATCAATGGTTTTAATGCCCCTAAGAAGGGGCCATTATTCAAACTAATGTTTTTTTAATTTTATAAATTATTTAATCATTTTAAATAAATCAATTTTGATTTTTTGATTATGCTTCTTCTGTGCGTTACAGATGTCCGGACACGGAAAATTGAGACTGAATCAATGGTTTCAGGTCAAACCGGGGAACGGGGATACCGGGGACGGACAAACCGGGAACCCCCGTTTTCGGAACCGGGGAACGGGGATCCCCGGCCGAGGATGGGTCAACCCTAGTTTCAAGATACTAAAAGAGCCATTATTCAAACTAGGTAAGTCATGCGCGGCAGGGTTCCCGCGGGTGACCCGAAACCCGATGAACCGAAACCCGGTTTTTTTTCAACCCGAAGAACCGAAACCCGACCCGAGGTTTTTTAGGTCGACCCGACCCGAGATCCGGGTTTTTCCGTGAATTTATAATAAAAAAAACTCGAAGCGAATACTTTTTTGGATGGACTGAATTGTTCTGTTCGTGCAAGAAATTTTTCTTTAACTCATTTCTAATTTCACTGTAAATCAAAGGTAGAATTGTCGGCAATAAAACTCGCTATTTTGTCTTTTCAGATGTCAGAAAAGCCAGATTCAATTTGGTATTATTTTCATCGTCCAGTTAATGGAGCGATCCGCTGCAAACATTGCACTGGAATTCTTCAGCAGGACTCGTACAAATCAACCGGGAATTTGATCAGACATTTGGACAAGAAACACAGTGAGCAAGAGTCACATAGGAAGAAGGCAATTGAGGACACGAAAAAGAAGAGGGAAAATGCTATTGCGTCAATCCCAAAAATCACTTTGTTTGCCTCATCAGATCCTAAGTCAGCGAATAAAGACGGAACCGAATTACATACCCCGGAAAAGAGGGCGAGAATTCATTCTGGTGGCTCAATCGATTCATGAGTGCTATAGTAAGTACATTACTTTTTATACTGATAGGTAAATTATAGGTATAAAAATTCAGCGCAATGGAAGACAGACGGATCTAAAACCAAAAAATTAGATCGAATCATTGCAGAAATGATCGCTGTTGACATTTTACCGCTCAGAACAACGGAAAAAATTGGATTTCAACGGCTGTTGAAATATTTGGCTCCAAATTATGAACTTAAGTATTTTTTTCTTTGATTTTTTATTTTAAGGTTAATTTCAGAGCAAGAACATTTTTCACCCAAGAAATCGGTAGAACTTATGACGAGTTGTTTGAACGTGTAAAAAAGGACCTGGCGGCACAAAATTCAATTTCAGTGACCACTGATATTTGGACTTCGTCTCAGTCCACGCTTTCGATTTTGTCTTGGAAGAATTCGTCCAGGTCCTTTTTTCGATATTTAATTGTTTAATTCAATTAAAATTTGAAGGAAAATTCTTTTGGTGAAATAGAGACCTTATACATGGACACAAATGAAACGGACCGGATAAAACAAGAAGTGAATGCATATCTGATCGAACCTCGTTCCAACGTTGACATATTTCATTATTGGAAAATCAATTCAGAAAAATGGCCAAGGCTGACAAATCTTTTCAGGTCATAAATTAAGCTTTTATGTCCTTTATTCGAATTTTAGGCTGTTTAATTCTGCTCCTGTGGGATCCCAAGAAAGTGAAAGGCTGTTTTCAATTGCCGGTATAACACTCACAGATTTGCGGAACCGTTTAACCGCAGAAAACTTGGAGAAATTGTTGTTCTTGCACCATAATTTACCAATTTATGATTTTACATATTGATTTTGATTTTTGGTTAAAATTTTGAAGGAAAAAATTTTCAACCCGAAGACCCGAAACCCGATGAGCCGAAACCCGGTTTTTTTTCAACCCGAAGAACCGAAACCCGACCCGAGATTTTTTGGGTCGACCCGATCCGAAACCCGACCCGACATTTTTCTCAACCCGCGGCAACCCTGATGCGCGGGCGTGACAACGGCGTGCCCGGCTACAGCCAGAAAGCCTGAGTACCGAAAAGTACCGAAAAAGCGTCGGTACTTTCCCGTACTGTCCGATCTTAGTTTGTGCTACCCCAATAAAAAGGTTCAAATCCCCCAAAGTTTTTATTAAAATTTCAAAAATTAACAATTTATTTTCAAGTGCTTGGCATGGCTTCACAGATTACAGAAGATGAGGACCATATTATGGTTGAAGATTTACGAGGTATTTTTGTCCCCACTTTCCCCGCCGAAGTCTTTACAATTTATCAATTTTTTAAATTTTTACTCCCATGTTCATCTCAGGGGATTCGGACCGGTTTTGGTTCGAAAATGCGCAGAGCGGGTTAGTCACCAAATTAAAATTGTTTTCTGTTTTTTTAAACCCGAGTTTTTTTTTGTTGCAGAATTTTCACGGAACGCAAGATCAGCTTCATCCGTCGCATAACGCTCCGGGACATCATTCGTCAAACGACGTCCATCGAGAAGGGCGACATTCAATAAAAGTTTTAACAATTTAAAAAAATAAATATAATTCATTTAAAATTTTTGTTAACCCATGCCTCTTTACAAATTAGGTTTTCTTTTGGCACACCGGTGACCCTTGCCCACAGCCTTTTCAAGTGAACTCCACTTGATATTGGCCACCATTCCGATAAGTTTTTTGTTAATTTCTAATTGAAAATAGATTAGCGTTCTATTTTCTAATTGTTTTCGTAATTTCGATTTTTTAATAATGTTTGAAATTGCTTTGTTTGTTCAGAAATTTTTAATATTTTTTTGTTGATTGAAATCTATTAAATTTTTTACTTATTTTTTTTTCATCGGTCACCGTCGAGCTAAATTCAACGTTGGCACACTCCGTGTGCTTAAACGCAGAAGTGGCGGAGTACTCAGAAAACTGGACTTTAAAGTATTTTATAAAATATTCTCTATTAAAATTTTATTTTAAAATAAAAAATATTATTATTGTAGTAGGTGCATGCCATCGGCGTCACCATGACGCGTAAGAGTGCGCGCTCGCGTGCACTGCATGCGGCCGGCATGCACATGCGCGGTTGCCTAAAAAGCAGCCCTAGAAATGGCATCGAGGGGTCCGAAAAATGGCATTGTAATGGCATCCATTTTTTGCAATGATTTATTGCGTGTAACCGTACTTTCTCATTAGCTTTTGCCTTGTTCAAGAGGTCATTTTGCGACAGAAAAAAGCCGCCGGGAAAATTGTTGGAAGATTTAACGATATTTGTTTAGAAAATTGATCGGTTTCCCCAAAGTTCCAAGAAATGGCATGGAAAGTTTTGGAGAAATGACAAATAATGGCAAATTTTCAAAATAATGGCATTTGCCATTAAAAGAGGCTTATCTGAGAGCCCTGTTATACTGCTTAAATCATAAAATTTTCAATTTCTCAACAAACACCCATAAAAATTCCATCATTAGGGGTGAAATTTTTTTATTTTTACAACCGAAACCGGAAACCTGGGGTACCCGTTTTCGGTCAGGCCGGTTTTACGACCCCCGGTTTTCGGTTTCTGGGCCAAAAAAAGTCGCGTTTCGGGTTGGTTAACCGACCGTGACCAACCCTAGTAATTTATCTAATTTTAACTTGTCTCCTTCTCTGTTTCTTTAATTTATCCATAATAAAATTATTTGGAAGGTTATGTGCGTTTGTATTATTGGTTGTTATTTTATTGCAATTCATTTTATACTTATCAGAATGCATTTTTACTATTTTAAAATTATTTAAAGTTATTTTTAAGTTAGTAAATTATTGAGGAGATGTACTCTGGGATTTTTAAACGCAAGGTAAGAATGTTACAAAAAAGTTTATTATGCAAAATGAAAGTAAATATTCTAAATCAAAGAATTTTAAAGAATTGGCATCAAATTATCGAGCGGACTCCTTCGGATTGAAGTACAGTAACCCCGGTAATGTGGCCGATACGGTTCCGCTGGAACAGTTTTGCGTACAGCAGACGGCAATCCTCGCGTATGGTTTTATTAAATGCCAAATAAATGACCGGAGGAAAACCTTGGAATTAATTGTGAGAACAAATTATGCAACGAATAAAGCGATTACCATGAACATGAAACCTGAAAAATATAAAAAAGATTGGGATTTCTATCTCTTTCGTTATTTATATAACATTCGAATTTTACGAAAAAATCAAAAGTCTGAATTGTTTCTAAGCCGAGATATGGTTGATTAAGAAACGGTTTAAGTGATCAGTTAAACTTTAGACAAAACAAAAAGCATTAATTTACTGATCAACTTTACGTACTTATACAAAATACATCGGTAAAGTATGTAAAGCCATTATTTCTCGCCAGACAATTCGAATGTTAATAAATGAAAGAAAAATTTTCCACTAAAATTTTAATTTGTTTTGACCAAGCGAATTCGGCAAGGGTGATCATCCATTGGTGGACTTCGTTGCTTTGCATATAAACGTAAAGAAAGCCGGTCAAAGTGTTCATCAGGGAGACCAAAAACACTTGGGTAAAGGTCTAAACCAAGCGAAATAGAGATGATCAACAGGGATAAGATTTTTAGGCTTGAAAAATCTCGAAATAGGTACCTAAAATAGGTGAGAAAAAGTGCAAAAATAGGCTCCAAAACCCGGATCATAAGCAAAAATAGTGCAAAAAAAAAGTTGTGTAAAATAACATTAAAACAATTTTTTTATATGTGAAAATTATCAATCAGTAGGCCTGCTACTTTTAGGCAAGAAAAAGCAAAATAAGCGACTAAAAAAGCACAAATATCTATGAAGGATCTGACAATAAAAAATGGAATTTATGAAAAATTTTCAAAAATTTAGTGGTCTTAGCAAGAAATTTTTGAAAAAAGGTTGAAATAGGCACAAAGAATCTTCATATACTCGCCAAAACAAAGCAGCAGAAAAAATAGTTAAAAATTTAAATCTTATCCCTGGTGATCAAAGATCAGTTTAAAAGTGATCAAAAACAGCGACCCGAATTTGCACTGCGCCCATTTCGGAGACGACAACGCCAAATTGTCGGCGGTCCTTTCGAACGTCGTAAAAAAGTTTGGCGACAAATATCAGATAGATAAGCGGGGTCAGAAATGCCACGACAGTGTTATGCACGCTGTGCAGCCATTGTTCGTACTTTAATTTTGGGAAATTAAATAATTTAATCAAAAATATTTATTTTTGTTTAAATCTCTCTTTATCATTTTAAAAACCCTTTTGCGTTTCTTTTAATGGCTTATAAAATCGGCGAAAGAATTCCTTGTTCTGATCGCCTCGCGTTGATCATCACCGGTACGATAGCCAACAAATGGGTAGAAGAACCAGCCAAAGTAAATGCTGCTGTACACACCGGGCTTCATGAACAAAGCCCAATAAAGGGCGTAAAGGGAGCAGCCGGTGATCCAAAGCGATGTGCCGGGGCCCGAGAACAAAATGTGCGAGAACCGGGGGGAGCCGAGATCGAGACAGCGATTGAATGCCAAAACCTTTAAGCCATAGGCATTTAAATTCATCTAAAAAGCGGTGACAAATTTACCAAATCAGCAGAACTTTCAGCAACCCAGAGAGCTTAAAAAGAGAATAAAAGTCCATTTTTACAAAAGTTTTCAAACCTATCCCTGCTATTCCCACAAAATACATCAGTGTCGGATAGGAGCAAAAAACGGCACCGCGCAGATTGGCCCAACCGGTGAAGAAGCCGATAATCCACAAAGTGCCCAAATCAGTGATGCCGACGTAGAACAGCAACTTGTAGCAGGAGTTGTCCCGCCTATGCTTCCAAATGGAGTAAATGCACGGCACGTACAGAACCTTCATTGATCAGCTTCAATGATTAGGTCACGATCAGTAGATCACCTTACATAATAAATGGCACACAACACGCAAATTGCGATTGACTCCGGCACAAACTGTCGACGCTCCAGTGGAATTGAGTCAATGTCTAGTCCTGTACAGTTGTACAGCCGTTCGTACTCGGCATGACGGAACAAAAACAGCTCCATCACCAAAATTTAATAATTTCAACAAGAATGAAAGTTAACTTTTCCGTAATTTGACAAAAAAAATATTAAAACTTGTGGCAAAAGTGCTAGTACATTTGAACGCGTGATTATTAAATTTTGAATTAACATTTTTAAGCAACTGTTCTCTTCCGTTGCCATGTTTACATTTTTTATAAGAATGATTCCAAGTCCTACAATAGATTTAAAAAACTATGCGGCAAAGCGTTTAACAAATGCGCGCGTCAATGCACGAACATTTATTTACCTTCAGTCACATTTGCGTGACTCTTATGCTTCGGCAGTTAATTAAATGGGCAAAAAGCGACAAAACTAATCTGACAAAATACAAATATACACAATAATCATTCATATAAAAGTGTAAGCATGGCACCGGAGGAGAAGAACATCGAATAACCCAGGGATACGATTGGAGTTTTCCTCATCATGTGGTTTTTGGAAATGCTAATTAGGTGTTTTTTTTTGAAAAATGACCTTTGTGAAACGAATTCAATCAAAACACTTAAACAAATCGTCCATCTTGAATCGGTACAAATTGAAGTTTCAAAAAAATAAAAAATAAATTTCTTTTCGATTTTTTAAAGAAATCAAGTATTTTCCACATGCGCAAACTTTGGATCTAGTCTAATTACTGGCCAAATATCTGCCAATTTTTGTAAAACGATTCTTAAGTCAACTAAACAGTTTTGTCATGCACTTCCCTGATGGTCGGCACGTATGGCTCCTTTTTTCTTCCGTTTTCGTAAATTTTGCATCGGCCGAAAGTTTACCCGGTTGCACGCAAACAAGCCGTTTGAGGAGTCTGTGGAGGACAAGATCAAGCTGATCAACCCAAGCGCAGAGCTGAAGTCGATAATCAGCAGGTAGTTCCAGTCGACCTCCAAAATGTCGTCAATCGAGTGAAATTTGGGCCGTACCCGCAGCAGTCAAATTCAACCGCCCAATCGGAAGAACAAGCGGTCAGCAGAGTTGGAGCAGTATGTCGGACGAACTGACGAGACAGCGCTGAGGCGGAAGTAAAGTGCGGAAAAAGAAGTGTCAGAGAATAAAAATGGGGCCCATTTTGTCGAGAAAAGGAGGTGTAAAATATTTAAATTTCAAAGGCATGGTCTCCCTCTTCATGTCGTTGTTTGTACCACTCACATAATTACACTCAAAGATCTTTTATTCATGCCATTCATTTTAACCGAAACCAAAATCCGTGCTTCATAAAATGCAAAAAAAAAAACAGAAAGAAGAAAAAAGCCAATCGGGCTTTTTCCCAAATCATTGAAACTATTCATTCAACTCCGAATTCCCAACGTCCTGAATAGTTGGCCCAAAATTCTCTTCCACAGATTGTCCATCGACAGAATTTGGATACAATTGCTGTCGTTTAAATTGCTTTTTCCATCGACACAAAGTGCGTGATCCAATTTTCAACATTTTGGCAATGTTCTCGTCACTAATTTTAGGGGTTTTGTCCTTAATTTCATAATAAAGTTTCATCAATTTCTTTTGTTCGCATTTATTTGGTTCTGTATAAAAAATTTATTTAAATAATAATAAAATTGGGCTCCAAATACTCACTGGTTAAGCCAAGTTCACTTTTCCAATTGTAAATTGTTGCAACACTGAGGCCCAACTCTTTTGCGACAGTTTCATCAATTTCGTGATTATAAGAGTTTTTGAATCCGTTCCTCTTTAAATCGGCTTTCATTTGATCAAATTTCTCTACCAAATTTTTACGTTCTTCTTTTTCCTTCCCAAAGTTATGCCTTTTTTGACTTAAGCCAAATTCTTTTTTCCATTTATATATTTTTGCGCGATTGACTTTTAAATGTTTAGCAATTTTCTCCTCAATTTTAACCCTTTCTTTTTTTGAATGTTTTTCCTTTTGCTTAAATTCGTCTTTGATTGCGTGAAATTTCTCGATAATTTTACGTTTTTCGTTTAAAGTAATTTCTTTGGTTTTTTCGTTCTGTTCTTCGGCATTTTTGGCTCTATCAGAGTGATCAGACTCTGTGAAAGGAGCATTCTGATCAGTTGAATTGGGTTCAATTTGTCCAAGCATGGCGTTCTGTTGATCGATTGGGTGATGGAAATGTTGTTCAAGCGTTAATTTATGCCATTCTTCGGCTTTGTTATTGTCCCACCATCCTTCACCGAATATTTCATCAATTAATTGTACGGATTCGGTTTTGTCCAGCGAATTTGTTGCAACGTATGCCACCAAAATTAAAATCCAAAATTCTTCCATTTTAATTGGGCACTCTGAATTTAGTGATATTTATATTAAATTCCAATTAATTTAATAATTTAAACGGTAAATCTATATGTTAAGAACTAGTATATTAAAAATTAAAATGATAAGAATACCAAATATTCAAAATAAATATTAATAAATATAGCTTTGACAAAAAATGTATAAACAATACTCAATTGAAATAGGCATTCATGTGGAATCATATTCTTTAATAATTATCCCACCCGTAATCAATAACATTCTTGACATCTCATAAATATTTTTCCTACTAATTTATCATTTTATAAAAATGCGATCGATTTTTAATAGCCAAATGAAAAATTTTTAAAATACTTTAAATTTTGCCCTGGAGAAAAAGTGAGATTTCATCAAATCCAATTTGTTTCCACTGTTGCTCACTGAAAATATAAGGCGTGTTGAACACGATTTAATAAAAAAATGTGCGGGTTGTTTCATTCGTATTTTTGGACCAAATCTCTTAACAAGCTCATTAATTATCTTCAAAAATTTTCGGACCACTCCCATTCCTAAAAATTTTTTAAACTGATCTATTACAATGAATAGAGAGAATAAAAGGCCTTTGGTTTTGACTTCAAAAGCATACAGCTGGAGCAAAAACTCCCAGATTATATGCTACTTCGTTTGTATTTCTACTTTATAAGTGTGAAAAATCGAAGGAATGCCGGTAAGGTGGAATAGGCCTATGTTACGGATTTGGGAAATCGGTCATTTCTGGATAATCCGAAAATTTTTGAAAAGGTTATTTCAATAAAAGGTGCTTTTTCTCATTGAACTTTTCAAAAACGAATTGATTGAACCGCTTGGCTTTTTTTTACCATGATTCTCTTCATTTAAAAAGCCTTCGAAGGTCTTGTTTGTTTTCCTGAATTTGAGCCGGCATTCAATTCCACAGAATCGACAGAATTTTGATGCTGTCGTTTAAATTGTTTTTTAAATTTATACAAAGTGGCGCTTCCAATTTTCAACATTTTGGCAATGGCCTCGTCTCTAATTTTAGGATTTTTGTTCTTAATTTTATAATAACGTTTCATTAATTCAAACTAGAGGTCGGAATTTTGAAAAAGCCCCAGGTACCCAATTGACAAGTTATGCAGAGTTTTGTCCAGGTCAGTATGTCCGAATGCATTTTTGAGTAGGATGATTTAAATCGGGCCTCTAAGAAAGATTAGGAAAAATTTTTTGGGGGGGGGGCGGATACCCACTTTCCTCCTTAAAGTGGAGAATTTCCAGTTGAGGTTCCACGCATTTTCTTGAATTTTGGTCAAACCAAGCTGGCAAAATAAATCCGGGTTTAGTAGAGGCACAAACAGCTAGACAGGTTCGTGGTATGCTCAAAATATGCAAAAATTCGAAAATATGCGAACCCCAAAACTTACAAATTTCATTAATAGGGAGAACAAATTTACGCAACAATAATATTGAAATTGTGTTTTATCAATTGTTTGGCCCATCAACAGAATTTAGGCGAAATTGCTGTCGTTTAAATTGCTTTTTCCAAATACACAAAGTGACTTTAGCTTAAATTCGTTTTCATGGATGGCAAACGGTTGGTGAAATTCAAATAAAAACATTTTGAATAATTTAAAATTCTCCCCAGAGGAAGTGACATTTTCCGCTTCTTCCAAAACTCTTTTATTTATAATGGGTAGGGTAGGACAATACCGGTTAAACGGTTAGAAAACCGGTTACGAAAACCGGGTATTTTGGGAAATTAACCGGTTACTAAAACCGGGTCTTCAAAATCCCGGTTAACCGAAAACCGGGTACCCAAACCGGCGGTTTAAGCACCCCTAGTTATTGCACTTTTTTGGTTAATTTAAATGATTAATTTGCATTTATTCAATGCAAGTGTGTCTCAGTGGTTAAACTATGTATCTCTTAACTTATTCATCGGAGTTTTTACTCCCTGATTGGAATTCCTTTTTATTCTTTTAATTTAATTATTTTTTTAATTTAATAAGTACTCCTTTTTACAACAACAAAAAAAAATCACTCAGAAACCTTATAAATAGTGAGCTTTTTTTTTTTTTTGCAAATTTAGGCACATTTTCCTAATTGAATTCACTAAAACTTTCTTTTTTCCCCAGCGGCACCTATCGGCACCAAAGATCACCATTTTTAAAAATTTTGATGCAAATCTCTTAACAAATTGAGTAAAAAAATTCAAATTTTTTCCGGCGGCACCTATCAGCGCCGCCGTCCCCCCCCCCCCCCCCCCCCCCCTAAAAGTAATGCAGAATTCGCAAGCAAAAAAAAACAACTTGTATTCCTGACCAATTTGCTTAACAAAAAAAAAGCAATAAATCCAAAAATACATTCCTAAAATTAAAATTTTTTTCAAAAAAGCCTCGTGCAGAGTGGCCACTTCTGAAACCCAAAAAGCAAAATCGGCTTGAAAATTAATGAAAATTAAAATATCTTATTATTTTTAATGAAAAATATTTTCAAAACATTTTGAAAACAGAACAGATCCAAAAAAGTTGGCACAGGAAAAGACTGGCCATAAACCGAAAAAACCGGTCGGTTAACCGGTCAAAAGTTCTAAACCGGTTACGAAAACCGGGTTTCTGAAAACCCGGTTAACCGAAAACCGGGGGTACCGGTTTTTAACCGGTACTGTCCTACCCAGGGCTGGACGTCATGACGCTGACGCTGACGCCGATGACGCCAATGACGCCGTTTTTGAGCGGCGTCATGACGTATGACGCTGACGCCGTCACTGGCATTTTGCGTCACTAGTGTAAAAAAGAAATGTAGCGGACAAGCTTTTTTTGTTAAAAGTCAAGCATAATTTAAGTAAAAATTATCTTTTTGGTTGCATTTCTCTATTGTTTTTCAATGCCATTCCACTTAATTGGTAATTTTTAAAGAATAGGTCGATCTAAAATTCATTAAACCATTTTAGTGTCTAAAAACGGGCTTAAAAATATGGACGAACAGGGCCAATTGCAAATTTTAATTGAAAATGTGAAAAAATTTGTGCAAAAAGTGCGCAAGTCTAGAGTGCTAAGTGAGGAGAGTTAACTGCTTTTCAAAGTGACAAAGAACTTCCCAAAACAGTGCTGGTTAAGAATGTTGAAGTAAGATTTTTTTGCAAAAGTATCTGCTAGAAGTTTTTAAATTTAGGTAAGATGGAATAGCATATTTGTTATGCTTGACAGTTTGTCCAAAATCGGATTAAAAAAATGTTAATTAAAAAAAATTGGATTTTTGAAAAATTAATTTAACCAGTGACGCTGACGCTGACGCCGATGACGCCAATGACGCCGTTTTTGAGCGGCGTCATGACGTATGACGCTGACGCCGTCACTGGCCTTTCTAAAAAAATGACGCGTGACGGGGACTTAGGGGCCGGTGACGTCCAGCCCTGGTCCTACTTCGGGGTGATTTCTTGCAATTTTGATAAATTTGTTGTCCATATTTCGTCAAATTTTTGTCCATATTTTATGGCCATATTTCGAGATTTTTTGTCCATATGATTCGCGGCCCTAATTATTACACCAGCACCTCCGTTGTGCCGCTAACCCGTCCCATTTTTTGAAATTCCATCCATCCATATCCGGATATATCCGAATATCCGGGTACCGTCTCCATGCCTGGAGCCAACACGAACTAGGACCATAGCACAAATTTGGCCTTTCTCATAGCAACACAATCTCTGACGTAACAAAAATTGGAGGTTTGAAGAAATATGCTAAATGTGGAGCATAATATGGGCTGGACATTCTTTGGGTTAGAGACGGTGACGCGGGCATTCACATGCAATTTGCCAAGAGAATAAATGGGTAGAAAAAATCTGCCAATCGATTTGATTGGCCACATTTTCAATAAATTGCGAAAAGATTTATTTATTATATTTTTTAAGGTAAATTCTAGTTAAAAACATGAAATTTTGGATATTAATTTATATTTTGTTCTTTGCGACGAATTTGATCAAAAATGCCGAGTCTGTTGGCGAAGACGGACAAGAATCAAAACTTTACAAATCATTTGATGAAATATTTGGAAAAGGATGGGACGATGAAAGTAATGATTCAAAAGACTTGAACTGTCGTCATGTTAAAGAAGAAGTTCAAGACGGACTAGCTCCAAACACTTCTGATCAGAAAAATATCGAGGCTGAAATATTGAAACAGAAATTTGATGAAATTTATGATGAAAATTGGTCGGAAGACGAAAACAATTCAGCGCCATCCCCGGATGATCTTGATCAGGAGAATTCTAAGAATTTGTCTGATCAAAATGAGAGTGTTGATGAACAGCAAAATGCTTCCAATGAATGCGAAAAAATTGAGTCTAATCAGCAAAAACATAAAATTATTCAACAATTCCGTGAAATGAAAGATAATTATCGTGAAAAAAACAAACGCGCCCATTCAACCAAAGAATGGAATCAAATTGACACAAAAATATCAAATGATTTGGGTGTAAGTCGCTATAAATTATATAAATGGATAAAAGAATTGGGTTTAAACCGTAAGTTTTCTGAGTTAGAAAAACGTGAAATTTTGAAACAATTTGATCAGATTAAAAGCAAATGTAAGCAGGCAAAACTCAAAAGCGGTTCAAAGAATAAACTTGATAAGGAAATTGCAAAAAAATTGGGCGTTTGTTCAACTACAATTTATGAATGGAAGCGCAATTTTGGCCTTTCGGTCAGCACTAAAAAGTTTTCTGATGCAACAAAAATTGGAATTTTGAAGAAATATGCCGAAATAAAAGGAAAAAATCCAAAAATGTTTGAACGTGACATTTCCGATTTGTTGAAAATCTCAATAAGCAGTTTAAGCAGATGGAAAACGCAATTTAAAGACGAAAAACATATTTGAGGGCACAAAATTGTAGAGGGTTGCCTGTTCGGCACCATTGCGACGGATGTTTTTGTAGCGAATTAACGATTATATTCAAACATTTAAAACTATTAAAATATTCACTTTTCATTAAATGTTTAAAAGATTTCAAAATTAAAGGATTTTTTAATATTGCCCTTGATCCATATGCTGGAACCAAAAAATTCCAGAATCCGGTAACCAAATTTGATATTTTTTGTATTTTTCTGATTTTTTCTATTTGGTCATTTTTTAGCTCTTCCGCGATGCAGTTTTTGTACGAATTTTTTTAACAAATTCCATCAAAAATTCAAAATTTCTCGGCAGCTCTATCGGGTTAAAACCCAGAAAACAGAATTCTGGTGCCTAAAGCGACCAGAAATATTTGCTTCACTTTTGGGGTGGGGGTGGTCAGAGGTCCTAACAAACACCAAGTGGCTTAGGCCTAAGCCTAAAGAACTCTTAAGTATCTAACTTTTTATTAATTATTCTATCCGCTGCTTAGGTGTTACTTAAAAAAGTCGTTTTAGCAGCGGTAGACGACAGAGAAAGGCTCCTAAAGTGTTTGTGAGGAAGCTGGAGGAAGATGTTGAGCATTCGGCAAAGTTGAACGTTTTGTTGCAAAAATAATAAATTTAAAGGACGCTAAGAAACTCCATATTTTTTTGCGCACTTGGAACAGCGTATAAATACCATAAATGATGTTTTTAGCTTTGTTTGGAGCTTCTAGAGAAGATTTTATAATCCATATTTTTCCATATTTCGCTATTTTTATCCCATATTCCATTTTTTCATCCATATTTTATGGCAGTATTTGGAAATTTTTTATCCATATAATTATCGACCCTAATAATCACTATCCTCAACTCCATAATTGTCAGAAAGAACAACATTGCGCAAATCCTTTTAGCAGAGTATTTGAACAAGCATTTTGTCTGGAATTTACAACCGGTTCTGAAGGGAGACGGCGCCCGGAAAATGCGACACCTAGCAGAAAATGCGACACCAGAAAAAAATGCGACACCGACAGAAAATGCGACACTGGAAAATGCGACACTAAGAAACTGTTTTTAAAAAATTTTTAAAACTATATTTAATCTTTAAATATTTTTAATTTAAATATTTTCATTAATAATTTCCCGATTTTGATTAAAGTGGTTCCGCCATTCGGTGTGCAATTGCACGCAAATATTCAAGGGGTGGCGGCTAGCGCGTCTGTTGAAAACGGCTCTCAGATTCAAATCTTGCTCGATGTCAGTTTGTTTGCGCTTCATCCCTTTTCCTCTGATGCCATTTGCCGGATTATGGTCTTAGTCCTGCGTTTGAAGTCTCCAATGATTTTCTTCCTTCGAAATAACACGGAGAAAGGTGCTAAATCGTGGCGAATGAGATCAAAACTGTGCATTGAGATTTCCGTGCCACGCTTCAACGCTGCTATTGGTGCGGGCTATATCGTCTTCAATTCTGGATCAAATTATCGTTATGTTTATTCTAAAATGTAGCACATGTTCCAAATCTTCATTGGAAAAAAGTGCGCGCCTTTGTTGATAGGTCAATCCAGTTGCGAATTCAGAAACCGCCACAGCAATTGAGACAGCTCCGTCCCGGCCGGTTTTGTTTTTGTATTCAAAAATTTTTTGTCATTTTTAGAAAATAATGCACCACATCCGAAGCAAAAGATGGAGCCCGTCCCGACCGAAAGTGTAGGTTTAGCATTTTCAAAAATCCAAAAAAAAATGTGTTCCGTGTTATTTTTTGCAGCAATCGAACAATGATGTGGTCGTGCAACACACACCGCCTGTGACCAGCTCAGCAGTCACGGCCGGAATTGTTTGTTGTCTTATTTTTTATTAATACCAAAATTTTTTTATTTTAAGCAGCAACCCAACAATGCGGATGCCAGAAATAATGTGATTCGGGTGAGATAATTATTAAAGAAAAAGATTAAATGAATGCCCCTCCTTTTCCTTTCGTCAAGGCCAACCGGAAACGGGCCATTCAGGACGAATTCGATGTATGCCACTGCATCGGGATCATTCTTTTTGAACATTTGCCGCGGCATTCTCTTCCACAGAATGTCCATCGACAGAATTTTGATGAAATTGCTGTCGTTTAAATTGCTTTTTCCATCGGTACAAAGTGCGTGATCCAATATTCAACCTTTTGGCAATGTTATCATCATTAATTTTAAGATTTTTGTCCTTAATTTCATAATAACGTTTCATTAATCCCTTGCGTTCGTTGTAAGCGTATTTATTTGGTGCTGTAAAAGAATTTCGAATTAATATTAAATAAATAAATTTGGGCTCGAAATACTCACTGGTTTGGCCAAGTTCACGTTTCCAAGCGTAAATTGTGTTAAAACTGAGGCCCAACTTTTTTGCGACAGTTTTATTTATTTCATTTTGGTAAGAGTTTTTGAGCCCGTCCCGTTTTAACTCGGCTTTCATTTGATCAAATTTCTCTATCAAATATTTACGTTCTTCTTTTTTCTTCCTATGCATTTTTTGACTTATACCAAATTCTTTTTTCCATTTATAGATTTTTGAACGATTGACTTTTAAATGTTTAGTAATTTTCCTTTCAATTTGAACCCATTCTTTTGCCGAATATTTTCCTTTTTGCTTAAATTCGTCTTTCATTACGTAGAATTTGTCAATAATTTTACATTTTCGCTCATCTTCAGCAATATTTTCATTTGGCGAAATAGTTTTCATTATTTCGTTCGGTTCTTCGCCAATTTTGGCATTATCAGATTGATCAGACTCTGTGAGAGGAGGATTCTGATCATTTGAATTTGGTTCAATTTGTCCAGAGTGATCAGATTCTGTGAGAGGAGGATTCTGATCATTTGAATTTGGTTCAATTTGTCCAGAGTGATCAGATTCTGTGAGAGGAGGGTTCTGATCAGTTGAATTGGGTTCAATTTGTCCAAAGTGATCAGTTGAATTGGGTTCAATTTGTTCAATTTGGGTTTCAATTTGTCCAAGCTGGGTGTTCTGCCGATCGATTTGGTGATGGACAATTTGTCCAAAGTTTGTTGGCGGCTTTTTCAAATCTTCGGCTTCATCTTTGTTCCACCAGCCTTCTCCGAATATTTCATCAAATGTTTTGAGTGGCATTTCCTCCAATTTTATTTTAACGGAATCGGCTTTGTCCAGTGCATTTGTTGCAAAGAATGAGATTAAAATTAAAATCCAAAACTCATTCATCTTAGGTTTAATTGTTGGGATTTATATTAATATTCTTAATGAAATAAAATAACTAAAATGGTGAATTTTAGCCCATATAAAAGCAAATAAAATCATATTCTTCAATAAATATAGCACCCGAATCAATATTCCTGACATTTCGTTAATACGTCCGTCACTCAGAAAATCAATAATTTGGTTAGGGGCAGCCTTTAGGTGTGTACTGTATGTTATCCCTGAGCAATCCCTGCTTGGTGTTGGAGTTTGGGGTAATAGACAATTTCAAAACGAATAATTATAATTAAAACTGCCCCATTTTTTTTGCATCAACTTCAGCAGCCCTTATTAGGTAGACCTATTTTTAGCTGTTTCTTTCACCGTATTTCCGGTTGGGAACCGGAATTCCGGAGCCCGGCCTTTTTTTGGTTTCCGGTTACATCCCTGATATCCACATGAATCAATAGAAAGCATTGGCGCTGGCATAATTGGGCTAATTCCACCGGCAAACAGCGGAAGTTGGGCAATATAAAAGTGGCTAGTTGTAAGCCAAATCCATCATGGGGAATACAAAAATTTCATTTCTCACATTTTATGTTTGTTTGATAATTAGGGCTGGGATTTTTATGATTTTTTTTTCTGAACGCGCCTTGCTCGGAAAAGCATATTATGGTTTTATGTCACAACGGACATTTTTCCTCGAGTTATAAGTCATATTTTGTATGATTTTATTTTCTAAGTCATAAAATATGACATAAGTCATATTTGGGCTTTTCGGAAAAATTCCTTAACAAAATGCAATAAACCCCGAAAAATGAACCCCTGAAGATCGACTAACCACATTTTTTGAGAAAGGTACCCCTAAAATGACTTTTCAGGCAAAAAATGCACTGCTAAACAACAAAATTTTTAATAAATTTAATCGTTTTCGAAAATGTTACCTATAAATATGATTGTTCCGGGGTTTTAAAGACATACATATTTTGAGCCATAAAAAGTTAAAAGTAGGTTGCTCCCCGACCACTCAGGGCGGGAAAGTTGGGGCGGGGTTGGCTATGTCGGGGTCGGGGACGGCCCATTGGGGCTCGGGGTCGGGGGTCGGAGAGCAACCCTAACAAGTCGGGGCTCTAATCATAACTAAGGCCCCACAAAATTTATTACACACGGATATAGAATGGAAAGTTAGTAGATAGCGCCCGTACTCGCTAATTAATTGTGGTGATTAAAGACTGTAAATCAGTTAAATTATATAAATAGGTGCAGAGCCACCTCCTAATTTATAAGCACTAAAAAGTATCTTAAATTAAGTTCGGAATCGAAACTTTTAGATTTTAGGAAATTCCGGACATTTTTTCCACGAAGGGCAATGCGCTAAAAAAAACCCCGATTCGCAAATTGAGGAGAACCCAACTCATCCACAATCAAGATCGGGGCAATAACTTGCTTCAACCTTAACCGATTCAAAAATTCTTAGAGTTAAAGCTAATCCTAAGTTAAAGCTTTGTGATTGGTCAAATATCAAAATCAGCTCGCAGTTTTTCCGCATATAATCTCTCCCTGGATGGCCCGTTACAACCAGCAAAATTTCGACGGCGTTTTTGGATAAATATTTTGTAATTTTAATTGATAAATAAAAAAATCAATAATATATAGCAAAGGAAATTGATTTTTTATAATTTTTATTTTCTATTTCATCAGATAACGTCCATATTCTTTACATGAAAAAATTTGCAACGTTTTATTTTATTTTTAAGTTTAGCAATTTTCTAATAATGTATGAGTTACCTAAGAAAATGTTCCTGATTTTAAGTAATACTAACAAGCGAATGTTTTGTTTTAAGCATAAATTAATATGAAATTGAACATTTTACAAATAATTTGTTTAATAAATTATGTTGTTACATTTCCAAACGACTTATTTGACGAACTTTGGCACACAAACCAATCGGAGCCTCAAGCAAACGACAATCCGATTGAATATCAGCCAAAAATCAAAGTTTGTCATAAAACTAAAAAAATAAAATTTTTGACAATTTTATTTTATTTTTGGGTTTTTACTTTTTTATCCGGGAACATAAGTTAAGTCGTTAAGATTGAACCGCACGAGGAGAAATTTGATGGAAGATGGCGGGACGAATCTGCACTAAAAGGAATCGTAAAAGTTGAGCATCTTGGAGCAGTTAAGGTGGAAGGTGAGCAACTTTATTAAAGAGAAAATAATTTAAAAGCTGACAAAAAATTAAGTTCAATAATTACTATTTCAAAAATTAGAATTGGATAAGATATTAAAAGAATTTCGGGTTAAAGTTTGGTTCAATATTCAAGGGATCAAAATATAAATTTCTTTTTTACAATAAAACATTCAGGGAGTGTTAAAATTAAACACGAATTTGAATCGGGGGACGAGGAGAATGGTGAGTTTAAAGAACAATTGGGCGATCATGTTAAGCAAGAAGATCAAGACGGACAAGCTCCCAACATTTATGATCAGAAAAAGATTGGAGATGAGGATGAAAATTGGGAGGAAGACGAAAACAATTCAGCGCCATCAGCGGATGATCTTGATCAGGAAAATTCTAAGAAACATTTATCTGATCAAAATAACTCAACTGATCAAGATGAGAGTGTTGATGAACAGCAAAATGAGTCCAATAAATTTGAAAAAATTGAGTCTGAACAACAAAAACGTGAAATTATTCAAAAATTCCGTGAAATGAAAGAAGATTATACTAAAAAAAGAAAATATTCCTCCTATCAACATATTCAAATTGAAAACAAAATATTAAATGGTTTGGGTGTTAGTCGCACAACAATTTATGAATGGAGGAAAGAATTGGACTTAATAAAACGAAGGTTTTCTGAGTTAGAAAAGAGTCAAATTTTGAAACAATTTGATCAGATAAAAAGCAAATGTCAGAAGGCAAAAATCAAAAACATTTCAATGTATGAACTCGATGGGAAAATTGCAAAAAAATTGGGCGTTTCTAGACATACAATTTATGTATGGAAGCGCAAATTTGGCCTTTCTGTCTGCAATAAAAAGTTTTCAGATGCAACAAAAATTGGAATTTTAAAGAAATATGCCAAAATAAAAAATAATAATCCAAAAATGAGTGATTCTGGCATTGCTGATTTGTTGAAGATTTCAAGAAGAAGTATAAATAAATGGAAATCTCAATTTAGTAAAGAAAAAAAGCAACTTTAAAATTATACGGATTTGCTGGCCTCGATAAAAAAGCACATTTTCTCTTTGACTTTTTGCACTTTTTTTTGTCTTCTATTTGCTTGTTTGTGTTCGCAGTGTCCCAATTTTTCAATTGGTCTTTCTCCTTGTTTGTTCACAAATTCAGCAATTTTAATCAAAAATATTGTTTAATTAAGGAAATAATTATCGCAAACTTTCATTTCCTACAATTCTTTAAGAATTGTTTAAATTTTAAGAAATTTTAGAAATGGTATCTCACATTTTGTTATCAAATTATTCTCGTCTAAAAATCTGTCTTATCAACACAACAAAAAATTTATAAGCCCAAAAAATTGCTAGACTTTTTTTACTTTTCATTTGCTTAATATTCAAATAATGCACAATCGGTATACTAGATCGAAATTTTCAAAAAATGAAAGGAATAAACGGCCAAAAATGGTTTCTGTTGGGAACGGCGCGGGTGCAAAAATTTTAATTTTTGAAAATATCGGGGGGGGGGGGACCCGCTCTCGCAAACTTTTTGACAAAATTTCAATTTTTTTTTACACGATTCCCCCATCCCACCCCTCGGCAATTTTACCTTTTTTAATCCTTCACATTCTCTCACCCGTTAACGGAACATTTTTAAATAAAATATGCGCAAAATAACTAATTTGGAAAAAAAATTTTGAAAGTGAAAATTGTCGATTATTTTCGATTTTCGACCTTTTTTCCCTTCGCCCGGAAATTGTGGACTAGATCGGAATTTTCTACACAGTCTTCAGGACATTTAACCCCGAAATTTTTGGGGTCCCTGGCGCTCTCATTGTAAATTTCAAAATGGGTTCCGATCAGGGCTGGGCAAAATTTCGGGTTCGGGTTCGGGTGTGACCCGGAATTGAGTATGGTCGAAAACGTGGTTCGCTAATTCCGGACCAAAAGTGGGACCCCCTTTTGAAAATTTCGATCTAGTATATCGATCGTGCATTATTTGAATATTAAGCAAATGAAAAGTTAAGCCAATAAATCTTTCAAAAAAATTTTACCAGTGGCTATTAATTTAAAAAGTTGTAATTGATTATTAAAAAAAAGTCTAGCAATTTTTTGGGCTTATAAATTTTTTGTTGTGTTGATAAGACAGATTTTTGAGACGAGAATAATTTGATAAAAACCATTTCTAAAATTCCTAAAATTTAAAGAATTCTTAAAGAATTGCACGAAATGAAAGTTTGGCGAGTATTATTTCCTTAATTAAACAATATTTCATTAAAAAAATGTGCTTTTTATGTATAGGCCAGCAAATCCGTATACCTAATTTTAATATTGATTATTGCGAAAAATTTGTCCAGGGGTGGGGGATTGGCGATCCCGATAGGCGCGCCGAAAAAATTAATTTTAAAATTTGTTCCTTTTATTTAAAAAATTAGCAATCTGTCACTCTCACAAAACGCTGCCAAAGTAGCGGTCCAACAGCTCCACGTAGCGGTGGAAGACCCTTCAGGCACAGCAGCTGAATATGGCACAAATCTATCATCCTACCACTTCACAAAACGAATCCTAAGTCAAACCTCACCTACTACCTCCCTATTTCGATAACATCCACCACATGTCGGGTAGTCGAACGCATTATCTCAATAAATATCACCCAGTTTCTTCTAAAGCACAAACATCTCGATATAACCATTTCAGATTTCTTCCCAAAAGATCCACGTTCACTCAACTTACTCTACTCTCGAATCCTGGAAAAATTCACTTGTTGAGGGGAAATGCATTGATTGTATTTACATTGATCTCCGCCGGCCTTTTGATTCTGTCCCTGACGAATATCTCCTTTATAAGTTGCACTGGATAGGCATCCGTGGTAAACTACTCCGATGGATTCGTAATTTACTGAACGCTCTTTCTGTCAAGGTCGAGGATTCCATCTCCACCCCTTATCCAAAGCGCTCGTGGGTAACACAAGGCTCGGTCTTAAGACCTCTGCCTTAAGAAAACAGACAAGTTTTAAACAAAAAAAATTTTCTCAGCTCCACCAGGCACGTATTTAGGATTTTGCCTTGGGGGGGGGACCAGTTGGTTTTAGGGTTCATTTTCTAAGGCTGGGGAGGGGGGGGGGGGGGGGGGGGGGGGGGGGTCCGCCGCAGAAAAAATTTAAATTTTTGACTCAATTTATTAAGAGATTTGCACCAAATTTTAAAACGCGAAAAATTTTTGAAGCTTTAGGAATGGGAGGGGGCCGTCGGCGCTGGCAAAATTAGTGTCGAACAATAATACTAAAATAATTTTGTGCCAAAATTTGGTCCGTTATTTATATGGTCGAATAATTCAATAATCTAATAATTTTAATAAGACATTCAGGAAAAAGCTAAAATTGAACGTGAATTTGAACAAAATGATGGGTCACAAACAGTTGAAGAAAAATCAAATTTAATAAAGTTGGGCCGGTTGAAGTTGTTGTAGGAGATACATCACGGCTAAAAATGATATCGCCATTGAGCAAAAGTGCCCGCCGAATTAAGATCAAAAACAAAATGCCACAAAATGAATTATCTGAAGAAGTTAATTACAGTGAAGATTCCGAAGAAGCTAATAATCATTCATCCAATAAAACATTTGGGCAATCTGATAAATCAGAAAGCGACACCAACACCGGTAACCCTACTCCCCGCGCGGGTATAGCTCGAAAAGTAAGGGGTGGTCAAAAAAAAGTGCCAAAAATTTTGGCAGTTTTGCACCTTTGGCATTGTGTTGGCACAAATCCTGACGATGCAATTCGATCAGAAATCCTTAACAGTCCAGAGTCTTGTGAGATTGTTTTTTCGCTCCGCCCACTCTGAAAAGAGTTATTCCAAAAACGCACTTGCAACGCCTAGATTTCTCTTATAAGCGCGCCGCTGAATAAGAGCAATAAAAATTTTTATATGTAAATTAAAGGCAAGCAGAATTTTAAAAATTAATTTTTTGTGGTAGAATTTTTTTTCACAAAAATTCAATTTTTAGGGGTGCATTTTTTGAAAATTTTTAAAAAGTCGACATTAGTGGTGTATTTTTATTGCATTTTTGTTAAGGAATTTTTGGTGGCGAAATGTCAGCCCATCGGTATTTATAAACTGTTCCGAGTATGCAAAAAAAAAATGCGGCCCTAGTGATTATTGGAATGAGTATGGTGGACCTATTGAATTCTCAATCCCGGCCTCTCGTGGACCTATTGAAGGTCCTATTTCCATCCATCGCGAATCTATTGAGCGGGTCAGCCCATCGGTATTTATACGCTTTTCCGAGTGCGCAAAAAATACATTTGGATTTCCATATAATTAGAGGATTTTTCATATCTTTTTGGCTTGCTTTAGACTTATTCTTGCGTTTTGTCTTAATCGCCATCCTTTAATTTTACTTGCTCTGCTTTATAAATAATTCGCCGTCCGACTTTGGAAGTGAAAGAAAGAGCCATCCCCCGACCTATCTACGGGCACAGACCCGGCTATCAAAGTCTCATCATCGTCATATTTTTGCCCACAGGTTATAATTCAGTCCGACGGTTGAAAGAAATGACTCAAAAGCTGAAAAAACGTAAATCATCTACAAATCCTCGCAATAAAAGACAAATTTGGCTTAAGTCGAAAAATTCAAAAATTAAGACATATTTATTTTTTTTATTTTCTAAGCAAATAATATTGCTTTTAATAATTGTTCGCATTTTTTAATTAGAAGAATTTGGCTTTGAACGAATTCATTTTTCAGGAAATCAATATAAGCAATTACAAAAATTATTAACATTCTCAACAAAAAGAAAATGAGGGAGGGAAGAATAAATGGGTGGAAATAATTTGCCAATCAATTTTATCGGCCACATTTTCAAAAAAATTAATTCTATTGCTAAAAGATTTATTTATTAATATTTATTTAAGTTTAGTCAAAAAAATGAAATTTCTGCTATTAATTATTATTTCAATGTTTGCGACGAATTTGATCAAAAATGCCAATTCTGTGGGCGAAGGCGGAAAAGAATCAAAACTTTATAAAACTTTTGATGAAATATTTGGAAAAGGATGGGACGATGAAAGTAATGATTCAAAAGACTTGAACTATCGTCATGTTAAAGAAGAAGTTCAAGACGGACAAGCTCCAAACACTTCTGATCAGAAAAATATTGAGGACAAAATATTGAAACAGAAATTTGATGAAATTTATGATGAAAATTGGTTGGAAGACGAAAACAATTCAGCGTCAGATCAAGATCAAAGTGTTGATGAACAGCAAAACAAGTCCAATAAATGTGAAAAAATTGAGTCTGATCAGAAAAAACATGAAATTATTCAAAAATTCAAAGAAATTAAAAATGATTATCGGGAAAAAAACAAACACCCACACTCGGCCAAAGAATGGGTTCAAATTGAGACAAAAATATCAAATTGTTTGGGTGTAAGTCGCAATAAATTATATAAATGGAGAAAAGAATTGGGCTTAAGTCGAGAAACAAAGTTAAAATCAACTGATCAGCAGAAACGTGAAATTTTGAAACAATTTGATGAAATAAAAAGCAAATGTAAGCAGATAAAACTTAAACATTTTTCAAAGAATGAACTCGATAAAAAAATTGCAAAAAAATTGGGCGTTGGTCGAAAAACTATTTTTGAATGGAAGCGCAAATTTGGCATTACTATCACCAGGAAAAAGATTTCTGATGTAACAAAAATTGGAATTTTGAAGAAATATGCCAAAATAAAAAGAAGAAACCCCAAAATGACAAATGAGGTTATTGCTGATATTTTGAACATAACATCAAAAACCCTATATAATTGGAAAAAACAATTTAAAGACGAAATTAAGAACCTTTAAAAATATACGGACTTTGTAAGCCCTTGACTCAACGCAAAGATGTTATTATTGTTTGTGATTGGATTATTTGGAAATTGTTGTTATAGTAAAGAATAGACAAAATGGTAACCCCGGGTGGGACTCGAACCCACGTCCTCCACCCAATCCGTGGGCAGCTCTTCCAACTGAGCTACCGGGACATCCCATTAACCTTCCTCTTTATGGATGATCTTTTGCCCCCGCCATTGGCGTTTTAACCGTTTACGTTCAACCAGCGGAATTCTCTCTCATCCTTACATTATTTCGTGATTGAATTTTTCGTTCTTGGATTTAAACAATGAGTATCTGTTTGTTGTGATTTTCAAAAACATTTCTTCGGTTTTACAGTGAAGATTCCGAAGAAGCTAATAATCATTCATCCAATAAAACATTTGGGCAATCTGATAAATCAGAAAGCGACACCAACACCGGTAACCCTACTCCCCGCGCGGGTATAGCTCGAAAAGTAAGGGGTGGTCAAAAAAAAGTGCCAAAAATTTTGGCAGTTTTGCACCTTTGGCATTGTGTTGGCACAAATCCTGACGATGCAATTCGATCAGAAATCCTTAACAGTCCAGAGTCTTGTGAGATTGTTTTTTCGCTCCGCCCACTCTGAAAAGAGTTATTCCAAAAACGCACTTGCAACGCCTAGATTTCTCTTATAAGCGCGCCGCTGAATAAGAGCAATAAAAATTTTTATATGTAAATTAAAGGCAAGCAGAATTTTAAAAATTAATTTTTTGTGGTAGAATTTTTTTTCACAAAAATTCAATTTTTAGGGGTGCATTTTTTGAAAATTTTTAAAAAGTCGACATTAGTGGTGTATTTTTATTGCATTTTTGTTAAGGAATTTTTGGTGGCGAAATGTCAGCCCATCGGTATTTATAAACTGTTCCGAGTATGCAAAAAAAAAATGCGGCCCTAGTGATTATTGGAATGAGTATGGTGGACCTATTGAATTCTCAATCCCGGCCTCTCGTGGACCTATTGAAGGTCCTATTTCCATCCATCGCGAATCTATTGAGCGGGTCAGCCCATCGGTATTTATACGCTTTTCCGAGTGCGCAAAAAATACATTTGGATTTCCATATAATTAGAGGATTTTTCATATCTTTTTGGCTTGCTTTAGACTTATTCTTGCGTTTTGTCTTAATCGCCATCCTTTAATTTTACTTGCTCTGCTTTATAAATAATTCGCCGTCCGACTTTGGAAGTGAAAGAAAGAGCCATCCCCCGACCTATCTACGGGCACAGACCCGGCTATCAAAGTCTCATCATCGTCATATTTTTGCCCACAGGTTATAATTCAGTCCGACGGTTGAAAGAAATGACTCAAAAGCTGAAAAAACGTAAATCATCTACAAATCCTCGCAATAAAAGACAAATTTGGCTTAAGTCGAAAAATTCAAAAATTAAGACATATTTATTTTTTTTATTTTCTAAGCAAATAATATTGCTTTTAATAATTGTTCGCATTTTTTAATTAGAAGAATTTGGCTTTGAACGAATTCATTTTTCAGGAAATCAATATAAGCAATTACAAAAATTATTAACATTCTCAACAAAAAGAAAATGAGGGAGGGAAGAATAAATGGGTGGAAATAATTTGCCAATCAATTTTATCGGCCACATTTTCAAAAAAATTAATTCTATTGCTAAAAGATTTATTTATTAATATTTATTTAAGTTTAGTCAAAAAAATGAAATTTCTGCTATTAATTATTATTTCAATGTTTGCGACGAATTTGATCAAAAATGCCAATTCTGTGGGCGAAGGCGGAAAAGAATCAAAACTTTATAAAACTTTTGATGAAATATTTGGAAAAGGATGGGACGATGAAAGTAATGATTCAAAAGACTTGAACTATCGTCATGTTAAAGAAGAAGTTCAAGACGGACAAGCTCCAAACACTTCTGATCAGAAAAATATTGAGGACAAAATATTGAAACAGAAATTTGATGAAATTTATGATGAAAATTGGTTGGAAGACGAAAACAATTCAGCGTCAGATCAAGATCAAAGTGTTGATGAACAGCAAAACAAGTCCAATAAATGTGAAAAAATTGAGTCTGATCAGAAAAAACATGAAATTATTCAAAAATTCAAAGAAATTAAAAATGATTATCGGGAAAAAAACAAACACCCACACTCGGCCAAAGAATGGGTTCAAATTGAGACAAAAATATCAAATTGTTTGGGTGTAAGTCGCAATAAATTATATAAATGGAGAAAAGAATTGGGCTTAAGTCGAGAAACAAAGTTAAAATCAACTGATCAGCAGAAACGTGAAATTTTGAAACAATTTGATGAAATAAAAAGCAAATGTAAGCAGATAAAACTTAAACATTTTTCAAAGAATGAACTCGATAAAAAAATTGCAAAAAAATTGGGCGTTGGTCGAAAAACTATTTTTGAATGGAAGCGCAAATTTGGCATTACTATCACCAGGAAAAAGATTTCTGATGTAACAAAAATTGGAATTTTGAAGAAATATGCCAAAATAAAAAGAAGAAACCCCAAAATGACAAATGAGGTTATTGCTGATATTTTGAACATAACATCAAAAACCCTATATAATTGGAAAAAACAATTTAAAGACGAAATTAAGAACCTTTAAAAATATACGGACTTTGTAAGCCCTTGACTCAACGCAAAGATGTTATTATTGTTTGTGATTGGATTATTTGGAAATTGTTGTTATAGTAAAGAATAGACAAAATGGTAACCCCGGGTGGGACTCGAACCCACGTCCTCCACCCAATCCGTGGGCAGCTCTTCCAACTGAGCTACCGGGACATCCCATTAACCTTCCTCTTTATGGATGATCTTTTGCCCCCGCCATTGGCGTTTTAACCGTTTACGTTCAACCAGCGGAATTCTCTCTCATCCTTACATTATTTCGTGATTGAATTTTTCGTTCTTGGATTTAAACAATGAGTATCTGTTTGTTGTGATTTTCAAAAACATTTCTTCGGTTTACCTTCCCAACATGGTTTTACAATCTTTCCGCTAATCTCGAATTATTGAGGAAATTTTGGTAAATAGAGATTAGAATTGTCCGATCTAGCATCCCATCGTGCAATATTTGAAAGCTAAGCAAATGTAAAGTTAAACCAATAAATCTTTCAAAAAAAAATTTTACCATTGGCTATGTATTTAAAAATTGTAATTGATTATATTATCAATTTTTTGGGCTTATAATTTTTTGTTTTGTCAATAAGACAAATTTTTGAAACGAGAATAATTTGATAGCAACTGAACGTAACGGACCGTCCAAGGAGAGTTATATCGGCGAAATCATCAGATGAGAAATCGATGCCCTTTGAACTGAATTTTTTTTAAAGAACATTACGAAAGACAAAAAATTTGTCCACAAATCTTGTTGTTTTGCTTTACTGAGCGAAATTATTCGGGTGATCTAAAAACTTTGAGTAGGTGGGGGGGGGGGGGGGGGACGTAGTATGACCTCCTGACAAAGTAGCTGAACCACAAGATTCTTGATGTGGTAATTTATTTAATGATTCTGATGATGTTCATAATTCTCTGCTCTATGACTAATACGTGTGATTAATGAATCCCCTGAGTCTGTCTGTTCGATGGCACAGCAAAAGTACAAGGAGGCGTTTTTTTTGCAACGAAACATAACAATATGACAAGGTTTTTAAAATTAAAAGTCACAACAAATCTGATGGATTTAACGGATGTTTAATCCAAAAAAAATGGAGTCCTTCAGACACCAGGTCGGCACCAAATCCCCAAGCTTTTGGGCACTGACCGGATTTGTTCAAGTGGAATTGGCAAAGGAATCTCAGGTTTGGGATAATCCGGGCCAACCTGGTCGACAAAAAGTTGTTTTGGTGTTTTAGTGCCTATTTGGAAGCTTTTAGTGCCTGAAAATCCGGAATTTAATCTGATTCTCATATTTATATTTATACTTATAAGAAAAGAAAATTAAAGAAATGAAAAATACTCGCTAAATTACATAAAATTTCAAATTTCCAATCTCAAACAATAATAACATCTTCGCGTTGGTCTAGCGCATTAAATGCGTAAATTTTCAAAGGTTCTTAATTTCTTTTTGAAATTGTTTTTTCCATTTACGTAAGCTTTCTGTTGAAATCTTTAACATTTCAGCAATAACGCATCTGTCATTTTCGGATTTTCCCCTTTTATTTTGGCATATTTCTTCAAAATTCCAATTTTTGTTGCTTCAGAAATTTTTTTATTGCTGACAGAAAGGCCAAATTTGCGCTTCCAATAATAAATTGTGCCACAACAAACGCCCAATTTTTTTGAAATTTTCCCATCGAGTTCATGCATTGAAATGTTTTTGAGTTTTGTCTTCTGACATTTGCTTTTAATCTTATCAAATTGTTTCAAAATTTCACGTTTTTCTAACTCAGAAAACTTTGACTTTGTTTCTCGACATAAACCCAATTCTTTGATCCATCTGTTAATTGTTGAGCGACCAACACCCAAACGGTTTGATATATTTTTCTCAATTTGATTATGTTCATTTCTGGAATATTTTGTGTTTTTCTTATAATGTTTTTTTATTTCACGGAATTTTTGAATAATTTCCCGTTTTTGCTGATCAGACTCAATTTTTTCGCATTCATTAGAATCATTTGCTGTCCATCAACACTCTCATTTCGATCAGTTGAGTTATTTTGATCCGACAAATGTTCCTTAGAATTGTCCAGATCAAGATCATCCCGGTGATGGCGCCGAATTGTTTTCGTCTTCCGACCAATTTTCATCATAAATTTCATCAAATTTCTGTTTCAATATTTCAGCCTCAATATTTTTCTGATCAGAAGTGTTTGGAGCTTGTCCGTCTTGAACTTCTTTTTTAACATGACGACAGTTCAAGTCTTTTGAATCATTATTTTCATCGTCCCATCCTTTTCCAAATATTTCATCAAATGTTTTGTAAAGTTTTGATTCGTGTTCGCCTTCGCCCACAGAATTAGCATTTTTGATCAAATTCGTTGCAAAGAATGAAATAATAATTAATAGCCACAATTTTATGGTTTTGTCTAAATTTATAAAATATTAATAAATAAATCTTCTGCCATATTGAAAAGGTGGCCAATCAATTTATTGGAATATTATTCCCACGTATTTCTTCTCCCTCCTCAATTTTTTTTTGGCAAAATGTGAATGGCCGCCTCTATGATTTTCAAATCAATTTTTACGCAAAAATGAAATATTGAGGTTATTTGTTAATCTTATGATTTTATTTGCTTTAGGAAATTAATTGAATGCTTGTTCAAACTACAATTAACTAACTATTTAAGTTATTCATTGAAAGATTAATAACAAATCATTTGTACATTAAAAAAAGTGGCCAATTGATTGGCAGATCATTTATTCTCTCCCCTCTCTCACCTAATTCATACCATTCTTCAACACACAAAAGCCATTTGCTTCCCACAAACTAAGGGCTCGATGAGATTTTGCACAAAATTTGGCCTTTCTGTCGGCAATAAAAATATAAACTATATAATGAGCATAAAATAACCCTGAAATACTTGGAAAAGGTTGGGACGCGGAGGTGCCGGAATTTACGGAAACCAAAGAATGGTATAAAATGGAAACACAGACAACAGAAGTTGAGAATAAATCAACTGATCAGCCCAATCCAAATGAACAAAGCTTTTCTGATCATTATGAAAGTTTTTCAACAGAAAAGTAAGGGAAAATTTGATGAAATTTATGATGAAAATTGGTCGGAAGACGACAATGAATTTTTTGAAGAAGATAAAGTGTAATTTAGAGTTCTGGCATATATAAAAGGCCCCGTACCCGGGCTGGACGTCATACGCTGACGCAATGTAGCGGAACAAGCTTTTTTTTGTTAAAAAGTCAGGCAAACTTTAAGTAAAAATTCTGTTTTTGGTTGCATTTCTCAGAAAGTGAAAGGTTGTTTTCGACAGCTGGCCTAATTTCAAACGATCTCCGTAAAAGTTTGTCACCCGAAAATCTTGCAATGCTGTTTTTCCTTCACCACAATTTGTTATTAACTGATTTTTGTGTTAAAAATCAATAAAAAATTTTCTGTATTGTTTTGTTTTTTTAACCAGTTACCCTTACGCTTACGCCGATTACGCAAATTACGCGGTTTTTGAGCAGCGTTATGACGTATTACGCTGACGCCGTCACTGGCATTTCTAAAAAAATTACGCTGACGCGTGACGCGGACTCAGGGACCGGTGACCTCCAGCCCTGGTCCGTTTTGACAGGCCCGCCCTTCCTTATTCCAAACATTTATTTTATTTTGAGATGAGAGAGAAATTTATAAAAACCGGAACAAACACTGTCCTCCTCCAAATTGTCCTCCTCCTCCGAATTGTCCGCCTCCAAATTGTCCTCCTCCTCCGAATTGTCCGCCTCCAAATTGTCTTCCTCCTCCGAATTGTCCGCCTCCTCCGAATTGGCCTCCTCCTCCGAATTGTCCGCCTCCTAATTGTCCTCCTCCTCCTCCTCCGAATTGTCCGCCTCCTCCGAATTGTCCGCCTCCTCCGAATTGTTCTCCTCCTCCGAATTGTCCGCCTCCAAATTGTCCTTCTCCTCCGAATTGTCCTCTTCCTCCAAATTTCCTCCTCCTCCAAATTGTCCGCCTCCTCCTAATTGGCCTCCTCCTCCGAATTGTCCGCCTCCAAATTGTCCTTCTCCTCCGAATTGTCCTCTTCCTCCAAATTTCCTCCTCCTCCGAATTGTCCGCCTCCTCCGAATTGGCCTCCTCCTCCGAATTGTCCGCCTCCAAATTGTCCGCCTCCTCCTCATTGGCCTCCTCCTCCGAATTGTCCGCCTCCAAATTGTCCTTCTCCTCCGAATTGTCCTCTTCCTCCAAATTTCCTCCTCCTCCGAATTGTCCGCCTCCTCCGAATTGGCCTCCTCCTCCGAATTGTCCGCCTTCAAATTGCCCGCCTCCACAAACGCCAAACTGAGTTGGATGCATGCGGTTCTGTAAAATTTGCAAAAAAATTGGCAAAAATAATTATTGGAATTTAAACCGGGATGCATGTGTTTCTGTATAATTTCAAAAAAAATTGGCAAAAAAAAGTTACTGGTTAACATTTGGTTCTTTTCGAATTATGAACAAAAAATTGGCAGGAAGTCCTGACTAAAATTGTGTAGCCTAAAAAATGAGCCTTGGAAGATCATCACCGAGTTGAAGTGCCGCTTTCTTACTCTCACTGAGCGAGAGCCGCCTACCTCCAAGCTCGGCCATTGCTTGAGGCGATTCACCTCCTCAAAAAGCTCAACCGTCCCTCGACCCAGTACCCCGAAACGGGCGACCTAGTTTTTGTCCAGAATGATGGCCTCCCCCGCTCCTTGTGGACGCCGGCAATTGTCCTTGAGGTTCATCGGAATGAGGAAATTTTCCCGGACACGGCCACACTCGGGTCACGTGTCGTTGCGTTCGCTTGCGCACTTGTACCCATTGGAGGTGTCCGGAGAGCCTAACCGTGATCCCCCCGAGCCTCCAATCACCCCAAGCCCGGCATCCGAATTCCCGGCACCCCCTCACCTCTTCCCCAAGCGTTATCGCCGGCCCGATCCCAGGTGGCGCTGGGCATGCTGCCCCCGATTCCACCTCCCGCTATCGCTCGGGCACCGTCCACCTCGGGAAATAGCAAGAACCGCGGCGCCGTTCCCACGGCCAATGCCGTCCCACAGAATTGAGCGCCGGGGGGGGGGGGGGCGCTGGCGCGATCACGCCAGCCCCCCCCCCCCCCATATTTAAAGCCAGAGCCGAGAGCCTTTTCATTCATTCCGATTTTATCCCCTCTCGGACCCCCCCCCCCCCCATTCCCTTCTCTCTGACCATTCACTTCCTTTCAGCCAGTATTCCGCCCAATGGGGAACGTCTTCTCTTTCGAACTCTTTTCGGTGGGTGTGACGCTGACCCTGCAGGTTTCAACCGGCGAATCCGTTTGGGCTTCTCTCGCCTTCTTTCAGCTCCTCACTTTGGGCCTCCTGGTCCTCCTGTCCCTCATTTTTGCCGTTGGCCGATCCTTCTTGACAATCATTTTCGTAGTTAAGACAATGCCCAATCACCCCCACCCCCGCGGCACCTCCATCGCTGTCACCATGCTCCTTACCCATTTGAAGCTTTCCCCCGGCACTCCGTCCATGTCCAGTTCGGGGCCAGGGACGGGCGAAACTCGGCTCACACCCGAAGCCGAAACTCAAAACGAAACAAAAAATTTTCCCGAATCCGAAACACGAAACTCGAAACGCCAAAATACCCGAAATTTCGGGTTTACCCGAAACCGAAATTTCGCCCGTCCCTGTTTGGGGCCCCCTGCCCTTCCAAAAACCCCCCTCTGTCCAACAACGTGATGGAAATCGACTCTATATCCATCGGATCGCCCTTGTCAAACGCACCCAACCCGGAGGACAACACCCATCCGATGGTTCCTTATTCCAAACATTTCATTTTGAGATGAGATAGAAATACATAAAAACCGGAACAAAAACAACTTTTAAGAAAATAAAAGCAACGAAAAATTCAATCCCTAAATACTTCGCGTTCAATCAAAGGCCTACAAAGTCCAAATAATTTCAAAGGTTCTTAATTTCTTCTTTAAATTGTTTTTCCAAACTTAGGCTTCTTGTTGAAATCTTTAACATTTCAGCAATAACGGCATCTGTCATTTTCGGATTCTTTCTTTTTATTTTCGCATATTTCTTTGCTGACAGAAAGGCCAAATTTGCGCTTCCATTCATAAATTGTGCTGGAACAAACGCCAATTTTTTTTGCAATTTTATCATCGAGTTCATTCTTTGAAAAGTTTTTCAGTTTTGCTTGCTTGCATTTAAGTTTTATTTCATTAAACTGTTTTAAAATTTTGCGTTTTTCTAACTCAGAAAATTTTGACTTTGTTTCTTTTTTTAGACCCAATTCTTTGATCCATTTGTATAATTTATAGCGACTTACACCCAAATCATTTGATATTTTTAGCTCAATTTGAACCCATTCTTTGTTTGAGTGACCGCGTTTGTTTTTTTTCTGATAATTATTTTGCATTTCACGGAATTTTTGGATAATTTCCCGTTTTTGCTGATCAGACTCAATTTTTTCGCATTCATTAGAATCATTTTGCTGTCCATCAACACTCTCATTTCGATCTGGCACTGAATTGTCTTCGTCTTCCGACCAATTTTCTTCATAAATTTCATCAAATTTCTGTTTCAATATTTTTTCCTCCATATTTTTCTGAGCAGAAGTGACTGGAGCTTGTCCGTCTTGAACTTCTTCTTTAACATGACGACAGTTCAAGTCTTTTGAATCATTACT
Source organism: Globodera pallida (assembly GCA_020449905.1). Taxonomy (NCBI): domain Eukaryota; kingdom Metazoa; phylum Nematoda; class Chromadorea; order Rhabditida; family Heteroderidae; genus Globodera; species Globodera pallida. The sequence continues at coordinate 639,252 of JAIXHY010000031.1, read as the reverse complement.
TTCATCGTCCCATCCTTTTCCAAATATTTCATCAAATGTTTTGTAAAGTTTTGATTCGTGTCCGCCTTCGCCCACAGAATTGGCATTTTTGATAAAATTCGTTGCACAGAATAAAATAATAATTAATAGCCGACATTTCATTTTTTAGTTTAGAATGAAGTAATTAAATATTTTGCTTTTCGAAACCAAATTTTACAATCAAAAAAAAAAGAAATATTTTAGTTATTTATTAATCTTAAATGCTTGTTCAAACTACAATTAACTAACTATTTAAGTTTTTTTATTAAAAAATTAAAACAAATTATTATTGAAAAAGTGGCCAATTGATTGGCAGATTATTTTCCCTCTCTCACCTAATTCATACAATTCTTCAACACACAAAAGCCAATTTCTTCCCACAAACTATGGACTCGATGTGATTTTTTCACAAAATTTGGCCTTTTGGTGAAGCGTGGGGTTATCTATTAGTTTTCACTGATCGTTTTATCACTGACGTTTTGTCACTGAACATTTCGTCAATAAGTTTTAAAAATTGACAAAAGGGTCCTTTATTAGGTTTTCGGTGACATATAATCTAAGGCTGCCCTCAAGCACGGACTCAAATTCAAACATTTGGCCGCAAATTTGATCAGTGACAAAATGATCGGCCACCAAGCGTGGTGTCCCGGCATTTCATACATTAAGCCCAAGGGGCATTCGCATGACGTAAGCAAAACCAACATTTACTCAACTAGCAAAACCCCGACTTTATCTAAGAAAAAGCCCGCCCGGCTCCAAGTCCCTTTTCTACGGCGGCGACCGGTTCAGTGCTCACGGTTCAGAGCCGGACGGTTCAGTGGCAGCGATTGAAAGGCTATAACTTTTTTTAAACTGAACCAACTCAAACAAACAAGATATCATTCGAAAGCGTGGGGGGGGGGGGAGAATGAATCGGAAGATGGTGGAAACAGCGAAATTAAGCGCCGCCAATTAGCGAAAGCGAATTTGACGCAATAAACGTAACGCCAATTAAGAAAACTGTCCATCTATTTCTTTTTGAGATGAGAGAGAAATTTATAAAAACCGGAACAAACGCATATTCATACTTTTAAGAAAATAAAAGAAACGAAAAATTCAATCCCTAAATACTTCGCGTTCAAACAAAGTCTAAATAATTTCAAAGGTTCTTAATTTCTTCTTTAATTTGTTTCTCCAATTACTTAGGCTTCCTGTTGAAATCTTTAACATTTCAGCAATAACGGCATCTGTCATTTTCGGATTCTTTCTTTTTATTTTCGCATATTTCTTTGCTGACAGAAAGGCCAAATTTGCGCTTCCATTCATAAACTGTGCTGGAACAAACGCCAAATTTTTTTGCAATTTTCTCATCGAGTTCATTCTTTGAAAAGTTTTTGAGTTTTGCTTGCTTACATTTGCTTTTTATTTCATTAAACTGTTTCAAAATTTGACGCTTTTCTAACTCAGAAAATTTTGACTTTGGGGGGGGGGGGGGTACAATTGCATTTTACCAGAGACAAGATTTTTAGGTTTGAAAAATCTTGAAATTCCAAGGCTCATTACACATCTGAGCTAATCGTCCAAAAGGGAGTTTTAGCTTTATAATTATTTAAATCTTTTTCATTTTGGCTATTCACTATCGATCGCCATTTATTATAGTAGGAAAAATTTTATAAGATGTCAGAAACATTGATTTGGGTGCGATTATTATTAGAATATGATTTATTTCTTTTAAGGCTGACATTATTACTACAATATTTTTTTTATTAAAGCTAAATAAAAATAAATTATTATTCTTTAAATTTTGATAGAAATTCTTTAAACCAAAAGATTGACAATTTTTTCCATTCGAATTTTCCGTTTATTATAAAATATTAGAATTTTAATGGCCCTAAATTCAGAGGTTGTTTTGTCCAGATAAAATGGAAGAATTTTGGATTTTAATATTCGTGTCATTCTTTGCAACAAATTCGTTGGACAAAGCCGAATCCGTAAAAGTAAAATTTGAGGAAACGCCCCTCAAAACATTTGATGAAATATTCGGAGAAGGCTGGTGGGGCAAAGGTGGAGCCGAAGATTTGAAAACGCCGGCGTCAACAAACTTTGGAGAAAATGCCCATAACCAAATCGACCGGCAGAACACCAAAATTGGACAAACTGAACCCAATTCAACTGATCAGAATCCTCCTCTAACAAAGTCTGATCAATCTGGACAAATTAGACCCAATTCAACTGATCAGAATCCTCTGCTCACAGAGTCTGATCACTCTGATAATGCCAAAAATGGTGAAGAACAAAACAAAATAATCAAAGAAATTACTTTAAACGAAAATATTGCTGAAGATGAGCGAAAACGTAAAATTATCGACAAATTCAACGCAATGAAAGAAGCATTTAAGCAAAAAGGGAAATATTCGAAAAAAGAAAGAACAAAAATTGAAAGGAAAATTGCTAAACATTTAAAAGCCAATCGAATAAAAATATATAAATGGAAAAAAGAATTTGGCCTAAGTCAAAAAGTGTTAAATAAAAAAGAAAAACATAAACATTTGGTAGAAAAATTTGATCAAATGAAAGCCGAGTTAAAGCGGGACGGATTCAAAAGTTCATATAAAAATGAATTAGATGAAAAGGTGGCGAAAGAGTTGGGCCTAACTGATAGAACAATTTACAATTGGAAACGTGAACTTGGCCAAACCAGTGAGTATTTCGAGCCCAATTTTATTATTTATTTAAATTAATTAAAAATTCTTTTGCAGAACTAAACCATATATACTCCCACAGCGAACAAAAGGAATTGATGAAACTTTATTATGAATTTAAGGCCCAATATCCTAAAATTAGTGATGAGAAAATTGCCAAAATGTTGAAAATTGGATCACGCACTTTGATCAGATGGAAAAAGCAATTTGAACGACAGCAAATTCATCCAAATTCTGTCGATAGACATTCTGTGGAAGTGAATACCGTGGCAAATGTTCAGGAAAACGAGAAGTCGAATTCGGAGAGTTTTGAATGATCAATCCTTGATCATCAATGATTTGGAAAAAACTGATTTAGGGATTTAGATTTTCAATTTTTTTCATAAAATTTAAATCTTTTGTCTTAAACATGCTGGAAATGAATATACAATATTTTGCTATTTTTTTTATCATCGGCCAATAGAGTCCCCACTGATTTACACTTCAGTCCCGGGAGGCTGGGGTGCTAGCGCCGGCAGGGTCGGTAGTTCAGTTGGTTTAGGGCCCGGATTTTTAGTCACTAAAAATTCAAAAATTGTCAGTCAAATAATCCCTTAAAAAGCCAAAATAGTTACTAAAAAAGGCATAAAATAGTCACTAAAAAGTGCCAGATTTAGGGGTGTAATCTGGTCAAAATTTTTTTCGCGATATTTATTAATCAGAATTCATTTTTGTGACGACAATTTCAAATCAAAAGCAATTCAGGCAATTTTTTTTTTAAATCTGGAGAATTTTAAAAATCCATTTTTCGCGGGCAGAAATCTATGATTTTTTGGAAAAAAGTTCGAGTCAGGACTGGGCGTGATTTAAAAAATCTGTAGCCGATGATACGTGATCACGCCCCCCATAAACGGACGCTACGCGCGGCCTCGATAGGTTGGCATTTTTCGCTTTTATTGCGGAATTTTCCGAAAAGCCCAAAATATAAAAAAATTTGTGAAGATAAATCAAAGAATGGAAATCACAAAAAACAGATACTCATTGTTTAGATTAACAAAAAAATGCAACCCCTAAATAACAACAATTTTCAAATAATCAGATCCAAGAGTCAGGGGCTTACAAAGCCCGTATATTTTCAAAAGTTCTTAAATTCTTCTTTAAATTGTTTTTTCCAATTACTTAAGCTTCCTGTTGAAACCTTTAACATTTAGCAATGTCACTATCACTCATTTTCGGATTTTCCACTTTTATTTTGGCATATTTCTTCAAAATTCCAATTTTTGTTGCATCAGAAAATTTGTCTTTGTTTGGGATGCCAGAAAGGCCAAATCTGCGCTTCCATTCAAAAATTGTTTTTCTACCAACGCCGAATTTTTTTGCAATTTTCTCATCGAGTTCATGCTTTGAAATGTTTTTGAGTTTTTCCTTCTGACATTTTATTTTAAACTGATCAAATTATTTCAAAATTTCTCGTTTTTCCAACTCAAAAAACTTAAGGTTTAAACCCAATTCTTTGATCCATTTATAAATTGTTGTGCGTCCAACGCCCAAACCGTTTGATATTTTGTCGTCAATTTGAAATATTTTTTGTTTTTCTTATAATAATTTTTAATTTCACGGAATTTTTGAATAATTTCATGTTTTTGCTGATCAGACTCCAATTTTTCACATTTATTGGACTCATTTTGCTGTTCATCAACACTTTGATCTTGATCTGGCGCGAATAGTTTTTGTCTTTCGACCAATTTTCATCATAAATTTCATCAAATTTCTGTTTCAATATTTCAGCCTCAATATTTTTCTGATCAGAAGTGTTTGGAGCTTGTCCGTCTTGAACTTCTTCTTTAACATGACGACAGTTCAAGTCTTTTGAAACATTACTTTCATCGTCCCATCCTTTTCCAAATATGTCATCAAATGTTTTGTAAAGTTTTGATTCTTTTCCGCGTTCGCCCACAGAATTTGCATTTTTGATTAAATCTGTTGCAAAGAATGGAATAATAATTAATAGACAAAATTTCATGTTTTATTGACTAGAATTTACCTTAATTAATATTAATAAATAAATCTTTTTGCAATAGAATTATTTTTATTGAAAATGTAGCCAATCAAATTGATTAGCGAATAGCCCGGCCCTTTTTGGGTTGCCCGGAAAAAAGGCCCGCCCAGCCCCAGACCGATTATCCGAACCCTAGTGGGGTTTTCAAGGGTGCTGATCACGAATCTGACAATATTTTAGATCTGACAGCATCCATGATTTTAAATTTATGATTTAGGCGCTTTCCTTATTTATATCCGGTTTTTGTTACTCAGAACTTTTTTTCCTTAATTTTCACAACCGATTCAAAAAGCGCTTTAAATAAATCAACTTCCTTACAAAATGAAAATCCAAATTGTCTTATGCTGGGGCTGAACTTGTGTGAAAAAGCACTTCGTCTCAGTAGAACTTCGCTTTGTCACTTTACTGCTAAAAATAAATTGGGGGAAAAAATGCACGCCTTGCCGCTTTAGAGGGACCGTATAAAAATGAAGACGCCCAATGCCACGCTCTGCAAAAACGTGACGATGATGACCAACCATTGTACTGCTCAAGCAGCTCGTCGTCGAGCTGGGCAAGCCGTACTGCTGCTGCTGCTGCTGCTGTTGTTGTTGTTGTTGAGCAGCGCTGTGCTGATTGGAACGAATCTACGCACTTCCTGTTGTATTTGCTCCAAAAAGTTGCGCACCGTCGGGTTCACATTCTGATTGACCTGTGTTGTTAATTTTTTAAAAAAGTTGCAATCGATATGCTTATCTAGCTCTTGTTCGATATTTTGTGATGACATTGATTGGTTTTGCAACCTTATCTGGCAATTTAATGTAGATAGTTGGAAAGTCAACAAATATGTTTTGTAACGATCCCAATTCCTATTGTCCGGGCGCAGATTTTGCGAAAATTTGCGATTCTTAATTGAATCAATTTGATGGAAAGCGAAAGACGCCAAATTATGAGTATGGACGAACCTAGACATGAATGACAGCTATTCACAGAACCTCCACAGATTTAAGGACAGAACTTAAAATTAAGCACGATATAATCCTGATCACGGCTTTTTCCTAATTTTGAATGGTCAGCGTCAGATGTGAGCGGTAGAAAATGCTAAAAATGGCCCGATTTGCAAAATTAGATGCACGAAAAATATATTCATCTTTGTCAGAAAGTGTCACAGCTCAGCTTCGATGAAATTCATAAAACTTACCTGACAACCGGCTTATTTAAGAAACACCAGTGGACCAATCGTGAAATCCATCCCAATCTCAAAGGGCTGGCGCTGAGATAAAGCTGGCCTGACGGTTAATTTTTTCAAATTTATTCAATTTTCCAAAAATGTTAAAATTAAGGTTGCCCTCCCCCCGACAATCATTACTTTCATCGTCCCATCCTTTTCCAAATATTTCATCAAATGTTTTGTAAAGTTTTGATTCGTGTCCGCGTTCGCCCACAGAATTTGCATTTTTGATTAAATCTGTTGCAAAGAATGGAATAATAATTAAGAGCAGAAATTTCATTTTTTTTTTGACTAAACTTAAGTAAAATATTATAATTAAATCTTTAGATAATAGAATTAATTTCTATTGAAAATGTGGCCAATCAAAAATTGATTGGCTTATTAATGGCTAAAATGTGGAGAATAAATGGGTTGGTTGGACTTGCTTAGGGAGAGGGTGACGAGGGCATTCACATGAATTTGCCAAAAAGATTTTGAGGGGGTAGAAGAAATACGTGGGAATAATCTGCCAATCAATTTTTGATTGGACAAATTTTCAATAAAAATTAATTCTATTGCTAAAGGATTTATTTATTAATATTTTATAAATTTAGACAAAAGCATGAAATTGTGGGTATTAATTATTATTTCAATCTTTGCAACGAATTTGATCAAAAATGCCATTTCTGTGGGCGAAGGCGGACAAGGACCAAAACTTTACAAAACATTTGATGAAATATTTGGAAAAGGATGGGCCGATGAAAGTAATGATTCAAAAGACTTGAACTGTCGTCATGTTAAAGAAGAAGTTCAAGACGTACAAGCTCCAAACACTTCTGATCAGAAAAATATTGAGGCTGAAATATTGAAACAGAAATTTGATGAAATTTATGATGAAAATTGGTCGGAAGACGAAAACAATTCAGCGCCAGATCAAGATCAAAGTGTTGATGAACAGCAAAATGAGTCCAATAAATGTGAAAAATTGGAGTCTGATCAGCAAAAACATGAAATTATTCAAAAATTCCGTGAAATTAAAAATGATTATAAGAAAAACAAAAAATATTCCAAAAATGAACATATTCAAATTGATGACAAAATATCAAACGGTTTGGGTGTAAGTCGCTCAACAATTTTTAAATGGAGTAAAGAATTGGGTCTAAGTCGAGAAACAAAGTTTAAATCAAAGTTTTCTGACTTAGAAAAGTGTGAAATTTTAAAACAATTTGATGAAATAAAAATCAAATGTAAGCAGACAAAATTCAAAAACATTTTAATGCGTGAACTCGATGATAAAATTTCAAAAAAACTGGGAGTTTCTACCGCCTCAATTGTTCGCTGGAAGCGCAAATTTAGCCTTTCTGTCGGCAATAAAAAATTTTCTAAAGCAACAAAAATTGGAATTTTGAAGAAATATGCCAAAATAAAAGTGGAAAATCCAAAAATGAGTGATTGTGGCATTGCTGATTTGTTGAAAATCTCAGGAAGCAATTTATGTAAATGGAAAAAACAATTTAAAGATGAAATTAAGAACCTTTAAGCGGACTTTAAAGTCTTTTGAATCATTACTTTCATTATCCCATACTTTTCCGAATATTTCATCAATGATTTGTAAAGTTTTGGTTCTTTGGCATTTTTGATCAAATTCGTTAAAAAAATGAAATAATTAATTTTACAATCTTTCATGTTTTATTGACTAGATTTACCTTAAAAATATTAATAAATAAATCATTTGGTAATAGGATTAATTTTATTGAAAATACATATAAAATAATAATCAATTGCCGAAATTTCATCGCCTGCATAAGAATTTTTTAAATTTAATGAAAATGTTAATAATTTTTGTAATAAACTAGTTTTTGTCAATAAAAAGCCAATGTTTATTAATCCAATGCTTATATTGATTTATTTTATCCTGATTTGATCATTCATTTAATCCTTTCATTCAGTTTAATCCGGAAACCCATTTGGTCAAAATTTGTGTGTTTTATTAAAAAATTGTTTGAAAATATGTTATTTATTCAACTGATTCGTATTTTTGAGGAGACGATATCGACAGCCCTGCTGCGGAATTTCTCTCATTGAGAGGAGAGGGTCGAATAATATATAAAATGAGCCAAAACCGCAAAGGGTCGTATTCTTCACTTTTTTCAATTTTTTTTTTGATGCCAATCTTTATCACTCGCATCACCAAACGCCAATGATGAATAATTAAATAGCTTATATTGGTTTCCTGAAAAGATGAAATCGTTCAAAGCCAAATTAACAGTTACCGCAATATTATTTTGCTTAGAAAGTCTAAAAAAATACTCAAATGTTTTTTGATGCCTCGGAATTGCGATTTCTGAAATTAAAATATAATCACAATTTACTTAAAGATCCGAATCAGCTTTTCAATTGAACATGCACTGAATAAACTTATTGATATTTTGATTTTCTAAATAAAATAACTATTATTATTTTATTATGTAAGAATTTGATTGAAATTTAATTGGAAACTCAATTCAGAGATAACTTCAATTCATCTAGAGATTTTATTTGGTTCTATTTTGATCATCAGAATAAATTTTTTGAGGCCTTGGAATTCCGATTTCCAAAATGTTTTGAGGTCGTCCGCGCCCATTGAACATTAAACGTAATTTTGAAATTTCTTTTGATTTTTAATTTTTTTAAATCAAAAATTATAGGAAAATTAAAGGTTGAGCAGCTTTTTTCACTCTTCTTCTTAAATACCACTCCGCAACTATGGGAACTAGGGTTGAGCCCCGACCCCTCGGGGAAAAGTCGGGGGTCGGGGAGGCCGGGGTTGACGATGTCGGGGGTCGGGGTCGGGGACGACCAAATTGTCGGGGATCGGAACACTTCTTAAATTTTAAGTTTTCAGTGAAAATTTTGACTATAACTTGTTGAATTTTCAAAATTTTAAAGAAATAGATGGAATATGCGCTATTTTTTTCTAAAACTTATGACAATAAAATACTTAAGATTAGAGACCGGCAACTCAGCCCAAACAAAATTTTGTACAAAATTTTTTGGGTTTCTTTTGGTTTTGGTTTCTTTTTGGATTTCATAAAATTGGCCCGTTATGTACTTGGAATCAACATGTTTGTACTTGGGAATTGTCTTTGCCAGATCGCAACCCTGATTTACATCATACAAAACGAAATTTTGATTAAAAGCGTTAAACCTGAATTGATAGGAGCTCTTTTGGAAAAGTTTATAGAGGTTAAAGGCAATTTGCCTAATTTCAACAAAAAGATTTTAAATTGACCAAAACAGGCTTTTGAATGTTACCATATTGGGGTTGAAGACTGTGAATATTACAAGCAATATTAATTAAAATATATACATATCTTAAAAAAAATATATTTTTTTATTTCACTTCAAAAACAAAGTTTCGATTTTTGACTTTAATCTCGACCTTTTTTTTAGTTTCGACAAAGCCCTGTTGCAATCAAAACTTGAAATTCAAGGTTTATCAGACTCAAAATTTTGAAAGAAAGGTCAAACAGCTTAAATTTAAAAAATTAGGAAGGCAATTGATTAAAAAAAATGCATAAATCCGATCGCCCAAAAGATGTTTAAAGGTTCTTAATTTCATCTTTAAATTGTTTTTTCCATTTACATAAATTGCTTCCTGAAATTTTCAACAAATCAGCAATGCCACAATCATTCATTTTCGGATTTTCCCCTTTTATTTCGGCATATTTCTTCAAAATTCCAATTTTTGTTGCTTTAGAAAACTTTTTATAGCTGACAGAAAGGCCAAATTTGCGCTTCCATTCAATAATTGTTCTTCTACAAACGCCCAATTTTTTTGCAATTTTTTCATCGAGTTGATGCATTGAAATGTTTTTGAGTTTGGTCTTTGTATATTTGCTTTTTATTTCATCAAATTGTTTCAAAATTTGACCTTTTTCAAAATCAGAAAACGTTCGCTTTAACCCCAATTCTTTCATCCATTTATATAATTTATAACAACTTACACCCAAACCATTTGATATTTTTGCATAAATTTGATTCCATTCTTTGTTTGAGTGACTGCGTTTGTTTTTTTCCCGATAATTATCTTTTATTTCACGGAATTTTTGGATAATTTCACGTTTTTGTTGATCAGACTCAATTTTTTCACATTCATTGGACTCATTTTGCTGTTTATCAACACTCTCATCTTGATCTGGCGCTGAATTGTTTTCATCTTCCGACCAATTTTCATCATAAATTTCACCAAATTTTTGTTTTAATATTTCATCCTCAATATTTTTTTGATCAGAAGTGATTGGAGCTTGTTCGTCTTGAACTTCTTCTTTAACATGACGACAGTTCAAGTCTTTTGAATCATTAATTTCATCGTCCCATCCTTTTCCAAATATTTCATCAAATGTTTTGTAAAGTTTTGATTCGCTTCCGCATTCGCCCACAGAATTGGTATTTTTGATTAAATATGTTGCAAAGAATGGAATAATAATTAAGAGCAGAAATTTCATTTTTTTGACTAAATAAAATATTAATAAATAAATCTTTTAGCAATGGAATTAATTTCTATTGAAATTTTGGCCAATCAAAAATTGATTGGCATATTCCCACGTATTCTTCTCCCCCCTCAATTTTTTTTTTGGCAAAATGTGAATGCCCGCGTCACTTCTTTCATCCAATGCCGTTTATAGATATTGCACAAAGTGCAATCGATTTAAAATATTGCTATTTTAGCTTTAATAAAAAAATATTAAATTTAAATAAATAATAGTAAAAATAATTTTGATCGGAAATCTATTGTCGAGAGGAAATCTTGACCTTCGGGATTCAGGGGGGTTGGACTTGTTGGGAATTGTCCGTCGGAGGAATTCGGGGGGAAAGGGCTGAGAGCTCAGACGATTGCTGGACGGAACGGGGTTCCGCTGGCAAGATTGTTTGACGGACGGTTGGGCCACCGGTGCACTAGAAGCTTTATTCAGCACTAAATGTTCACACGGCGAGAAAAGTGGGATGGTTGAGAGATGATTTTTCCGGGGTTACAAATGGGCTTAATATTTAAATTGGGATCAGACACAAGGGGGAAAATTGGGGGAACACAAAAATCACCTTAGGGGAAAGAGAGGGAAAAAGGGAAAACATATCACAAAAGAAGGATCACGGGAAATCAAAGATTCGTTCCTTCCGCTCGCCTCCCTCCGTCTTCTTCCCGCTCGCTTCCTCTGTCCTTCTCTCACTTCTTTTCCCGTCCCTTTGCCGCTGCACAAGTCGCCTCCGGCGACACTCCGGGGGGACGAACGATGTCTCGCCGCATCACCGCCAGTCGGAGGCGTGTCCCGTCGATCCGCGCGGCCTTGGCTCGGTTCTGCTGGCCCTGGATCACGGCCATGTCGCCCAGCGTGGCCTCCAAAACATCTCCCATGCGTTTAGCCGCCTCCGCCATCATTTGCGCCGTCTGTGCGAACTGCGAGACGCTCTCGCGCAGCGCCGTTCCCATCCGCTTGTACCGGCTTTCGACCTCCGCCGCCCGGCTTAGCGCACACGCCACGTCCCGTCCCATCCTCAGCAAGGATGAATTTCTCCCCTGAGGCGATGGCGAACAGCAGCCTCAAATGGAGAGCGGCGGTGATGAGTCAGATGAATCACCGACGAGCAGCAGCAAAAGAAGCACATTTGTGCACCAAGAAAGAGGAAAACAAAATGATGAACTCATCCCGAAAAGGGATGAGCACGCCGCACGGAAGGAATGGGCAAATGAACGGCGCATATAAGCCGGGCCAAAACTGGAGAAAAATCATTCTCCAGTATTCATTCCGCCTTCTCCAATCAAACCCCGATCAACAACCCATGGACGCCGACGACAACCACGACTTGGAGCAGCTCATGTTTGACGAGCTGGGGGACGAGGCGGAGGACCAGAAACCGGAGAGACGAGTGGCGATCGACGAGAGCGACAACGAAGATGATTGGCGCGACGACCTGCATCTTTCAGAAAGCAGCGAGGAGGAGGACAACAACAAGAAGGACAACGGCAAGGAGGACCAGAAAGAGGAGAAAGAACCGGCACGGAAGGAGAGGAGCCCCGCGGCTAAGCATGCACGAGTGCTTCCACCAGCGAGATGCGGTGGGTGCGGATTAATCGGGCATAGCCAGGGGGACGCCATGAAGTGCCCGAAAGTTAACCCTATTCGACGGGCAGAAATGGATGGCAAAAGGGCGAAGACGTACGCCGACAGAGCCAAAAGGGGCACGCAGCCGACGGCATTGCCGGTCATCTGCTCCTCAGCGAAGAGAGCGGCCAGGGCCGGTGGAATTGCAGCAGCTCAAGCCAGTGGAGGGCAATTCTCCGCAGAAGGAGCGGCACGAGCGGCGAAGAAACGTGCCATGGAGCAACTGGTCGAAGTGACGTCGTCCAGCGTAGGAGCAGCAACGACAAAGACGACGAGAAACATAAGGGACAACAGCAGCCACCAGGACAAAGCGCCGGTGGGCAACGCCACGGAGAGAGCGGTGACTCGCCTCCCTCCGTCTTTTTCTCATCTATTTTTGTTTTAGGAACAAAAGCCCGCTCGCTTCCTCTGTCCTTCTCTCACTTCTTTTCCCGTCCCTTTGCCTCTGCACAAGTCGCCTCCGGCGACATCTATTTTGAAAAACGGTTAGATTTTGATTTGACTGAGTTTAAAAAAAGTAATAGACTTTTCAATGCTGGCAGTGAAGTGTGCGGCACTCAGCACGCTCTATGAACCTCTCGATGTAGTCGAGGAAGGGGGAATTTCAACCAAATCTATTGCCATCCCATCTGCGGTTGACGTGGTTGCTGATCAACCCACTCCGCATGTTCGAAAGCCCTGCCTTGATCGTCTCAAAATCAGTCTGGCACTTCTGACATGCATGGCAAGTAGGCTTATTTGTTTGCAATAATGGCATCGGCATCGTTCGCTTTAAACGGTCCATTACTCCTCACAGACTTTCTCCTTCCACTGTGGCTTCTAAAATTTGGCCAAAGTTATCGATGTTTTATTTTCAGTGAAAAGTGCGATTTCGATAGACAGTTGGACAAATCGGCGATGAAGTGCGGCTAAAGTTCAATAGTGTTTTGCAAAAGAATACTAATCTTGAACGCATGAATGATACTGCAAAAGTTTTGAATGGTGAATTCTCGCCGATGACTTCGCGTAATGTAGAAAGGAGTTGCTCAATTTACAAAACTATTTTCTGAAATTCTATGCTTTTTCAATTTTTTGCACAAAACAACGCAAAAAATTTTTAGTTTTGGGGTTTGGTCCTGACTTTAGCTATGTTGTGGTTGGTAACGTTTTGGCAGCCTCACGGTTTTGGTCGGACGGGCACAAACAACGCCCCGACATCGGCTGGTTCCGTAAATTTGCGCTTCCATTCAATAATTATTGTTCTACAAACGCCCAATTTTTTTGCAATTTTTTCATCGAGTTGATGCATTGAAATGTTTTTGGGTTTGGTCTTTGTATATTTGCTTTTTATTTCATCAAATTGTTTCAAAATTTCACTTTTTTCTAAGTCAGAAAACTTTGATTTAAACTTTGTTTCTCGACTTAGACCCAATTCTTTACTCCATTTAAAAATTGTTGAGCGACTTACACCCAAACCGTTTGATATTTTGTCGTCAATTTGAATATGTTCATTTTTGGAATATTTTTTGTTTTTCTTATAATCATTTTTAATTTCACGGAATTTTTGAATAATTTCACGTTTTTGCTGATCAGACTCTATTTTTTCACATTCATTGGACTCATTTTGCTGTTCATCAACACTTTGACCTTGATCTGGCACTGAATTGTTTTTGTCTTCCGACCAATTTTCATCATAAATTTCATCAAATTTCTGCTTCAATATTTTAGCCTCAATATTTTTCTGATCAGAAGTGTTTGGAGCTTGTACGTCTTGAACTTCTTCTTTAACATGACGACAGTTCAATTCTTTTGAATCATTACTTTCATTATCCCATCCTTTTCCAAATATTTCATCAAATGTTTTGGCAAAAAGTGTCAATATGGATTAAAAATGTGCTTAAGGCTGGCCAAATCTGGTCAATAAGAGCAAAAGTTTCGATTAACAATCAACCTTTTTTGAACTTTTTCAAATAAAATGATTTTGCCACTAACTTATTCAAAAAGCATGAATTCCGATCGATTACGTTTTGTTGTAATTTGGTGTTTTTTTAATAATTTGAGACATAAAAGTGAACTTAAAAATTGGAACAATCAATTTTGTTGGCCACATTTTTCAATAAAAATTAATTTTATTGCTAAAAGATTTATTTATTAATATTTTATATAGTTTAGTCAATAAAACATGAAAACTTGCCTATTAATTATTATTTCATTCATTGCAATAAATTTAATTAAAAATACTGAATCTGTGGCCGGACGCGAACAAGAATCAAAAGTTTATAAAACATTGGATGAACTTTTTGGAAAAGGATGGGATGATGAAAGTAATGATTCAAAAGACTTGAACTGTCGTCATGTTAAAGAAGAAGTTCAAGACGGGGCAACAACGAGGCTTGATCGGACATCCCAAAAAGGTGGATAATTACACTTAAAATTTTTACATCTGTTGCTGAACGTGGTGACAACTTTCCATCAATTTTTACATCTGTTGCTGAACATGGTGACAACTTTCCATCAATTTTTACATCTGTTGCTGAACGTGGTGACAACTTTCCATCAATTTTTACACTGCTTAAGGTTTCACTGGTCGATGCTGGTGGTTACTTCAGATTTTGGGAACGTGCCCGGTTTTACTACTGCAACTTGCGAGCGTAGTTTCTCAATGCTTACCAGACTCTCGACGAAGAGGCAAATCAAAGAATCAATATATATAATTAACTTTGGCGATATGAAATTTGCCAATGTTTGGCGATATGAAACATAATATTTGTTAATGTCAATTTGTAAAATGAAAGAAAATTTTGAAATCTTAAAGAGATTAAAATTGGTCAAAAAATTGTAAAAGTGCAAAACAAAAGGGGACCGACCCCCTATGATTTTTCATTCTCAAAAATTTTTAAAGTGAAGACTGTGAGAATATTACAAGCAATATTAATTAAAATATATATCTTAAAAAAATATATTTTTTTATTTCACTTCAAAAACAAAGTTTCGATTTTTGACTTTAATCTCGACCTTTTTTTTAGTTTCGACAAAGCCCTGTTGCAATCAAAACTTGAAATTCAAGGTTTATCAGACTCAAAATTTTGAAAGAAAGGTCAAAAAGCTTAAAATTTAAAAAAATTTGGGTGGCAATTGATAAAAAAAATGCATAAATCCGATCGCAACCAAAAGATCTCGAGGGTATCACAAAGTCCGTTTAAAGGTTCTTAATTTCATCTTTAAATTGTTTTTTCCATTTACATAAATTGCTTCCTGAGATTTTCAACAAATCAGCAATGCCACAATCATTCATTTTCGGATTTTCCACTTTTATTTCGGCATATTTCGTTAAAATTCCAATTTTTGTTGCATCAGAAATTTTATTGCTGCCAGAAAGGCCAAATTTGCGCTTCCATTCATAAATTGTATCTCTACTAACGCCCAATTTTTTTGCAATTTTATTATTAAGTTCATTCTTTGAACCACTTTTGAGTTTTGCCTTCGTACATTTGCTTTTTATCTGATCAAATTGTTTCAAAATTTGACGTTTTTCTAACTCAGAAAACTTTGAGTTTGTATCTTTTCTTAAACCCAATTCTTTCTTCCACTTGTACAATTTATTGCAACTTACACCCAAACCATTTGATATTTTTGCATAAATTTGATTCCATTCTTTGTTTGAGTGACTGCGTTTGTTTTTTTCCCGATAATTATCTTTCATTTCACGGAATTTTTGAATAATTTTACGTTTTTGCTGATCAGATTCAATTTTTTCGCATTCATTAGAAGCATTTTGCTGTTCATCAACACTCTCATTTTGATCAGTTGAGTTATGTTTCTTAGAATTGTCCTGATCAAGATCATCCACTGATGGCGCTGAAATGTTTTCGTCTTCCGACCAATTTTCATCATAAATTTCATCAACTTTCTGTTTCAATATTTCAGCCTCAATATTTTTCTGATCAGAAGTGTTTGGAGCTTGTCCGTCTTGAACTTCTTCTTTAACATGACGACAGTTCAAGGCTTTTGAATCATTATTTTCATCGTCCCATCCTTTTCCAAATATTTCATCAAATGTTTTGTAAAGTTTTGGTCCTTGTCTGCCTTCACCCACAGAATTGGCATTTTTGATCAAATTCGTTGTAAAGAATAAAATAATAATTAACAGCCACAATTTCATGGTTTTGTCTAAATTTATAAAATATTAATAAATAAATCTTTTAGCAATAGAATTAATTTTTATTGAAAATTTGGCCAATCAAAAATTGATTGGCAAATTATTCCCACGTATCTTCTCTCCCTTTAAATTCTTTTTGGCAATATGCATGTGAATGCCAGCGTCACCGTCTTATTTTACTCAATAATTTGGGATGGAGAGAAGGAATTTAAAAAGGCAGAGGCAACTTTGTTCATAAAAAAAGTCCAGAAATAGCATTCATTTCGAAAATGTTTTGAATTAGCACTTTTTAGTCCATATAAATTAGGGCTTCCGTCTTGTTAAGGCTATGCCCAAGTACAGACATGTTGATTTCCATGCACATAACGGGTCAATTAGAAACCCAAGTAGACTTAATAAATTTTTTTCAAAATCAATTTTAGATTGAATAAAAATATGCTGGAAGATAGAAAATAGAATAGAATTGATCAAAAATCCTATGTTTTGAGAGGGTGCATTTTTGATAAAATGCCCAATTTAGATTTAAAATTTTGAATATACATAATGTCAAGTCCTCTATTTGCTTGTGTATGCTCGGCAATGTTCACATATTTTATTTAAATACCAAAAATCGGTTCCAATATTAACATACATTGACGGATGTTTTAAAGGATTATGTCGCAAATTCGGCATAAAACGCCTGAGGCATTGAAAACATTTGCTGCAAACAAGTCCAGCTTTAGAACGGTTTAAATTTGCTTCTTATTTCGGACCCATAAATAAACATTTTTGATCTATGATGTCCATTATTTTGGAAAATTCACAGTTTTGTGTCCTTACACCCAGGTTTTAACATTATTCCCTTTATGCTTGGATTTGTGTTTCACATCGCTTCCGCTCCGAATCTCTTCCCCCCCCCCGTCCGAATCCCTCCACAGCCAAAACTTCCCGAATCCCCGCAACGTCTTAGGCAAGCCTAAGCTTGATCTAAGCTAAGCATAGGCTAGCTTAGGCATAGGCCTAGGCCTAAGCCTAACGAACCCCAAGCCAGGGTGGCTTAGGCCTAAGTTAAGCTTAATATTAGCTTCAGTACGGGACTGAATCGGCCATCGTGGGGGGATTCGGACCGGTAGCCTTTCACATTTTATGATCGGGATTTAGTCGACAGTTAATTGTCATCGCCTGTCATATAAGAGTGTAGAGAGCGGATTAATTTTTGGCATAATGTTTAGCCAATTTGTCATTGTTAAAAAGAAAATCGTGGTAGTTCAAAATCACCTACTAAGCCAAAAGCGGACAAAATCTCTAATAGCGGCACTTATTTATCCTTTTTGTGTCCGCACATTCAAATTTTAAAAAAGGGCAACAAAAAACGCTAAATTCTGAGACGCACCCGGGGGTTATCGAGGTCGATGATTACGAATATACCATTTATTTCATCCTATGATTTCATCTAATCTATGATTTCAACAAGCTTTAAATAAGATAAATCATTTAAAAAATAAACCAAGCGGTTTAATTGTTTTAAACCACGCAAAATCAAGGAGTTTTTATAGTTTTATTAAAATAACTTCGAATTTTTAATTGATTAGCTTTGGCTTAACAATAGCGTTTAAAAGCGTAGAGCTTTCGCAGAACATCTTATTTGTTTGATTTGGTTCAGTTTAAAAAAAGTTATAGCCTTTCAATCGCTAGCACTGAACCGTCCGGCACTGAACCGTGGGCAGTGAACCGATGTGTACCCCCTAGAAACACCTTTTTAAAGTTTTTGTTGCCCTTTATTAAAATTTGAAAGTGCGGACACAGGAAAAATAAGTACCCTAATAGCTTAAAAGCGGCCAAAATCACTATGCAAATCCCTATAACGGAATTCCGGATTTTTTTTTTTCACTTTTGAATAAAACACGGGTTCAAGATTCCTATTCCCCGGTTTGCCCATTTCCGAAAATGGGGATCTCCGGTTTGACCGGGGATCCCCTCTCCCCCGGGATCACCCTAGTTTACCAAAAAGAATTTTATCAGATTTTCTTGACAACAATACATAATGAAATGGTCAGTCCACATCAGGGATGGTCGGAATTCCGATTTTCGGAATTCCGACTTCCGAAATTTTAAGCAAAAAATCGGAACTTTTCGGAAGTGTTACCCAACATTTTTGCAAAACAAAATGACAATTTGAAAATTAAAAAATCTTCAAAAATTATTTTCTTGCAATCAAACTCGCCAATTGTTGATTTGATTGTTTTTGTTGTTTTATGTTTTTGATTCGTAAATTGATTTATCCAACTCGGACAACATATTTAAGATTTTTAAAACTTCCGAGTTCCGACTTCCAAATTCCGAGTTCCGACATTTTTTGTGTATCACAAAGTCCGTATATTTTTAAAGGTTCTTAATTTCATCTTTAAATTGTTTTTTCCATTTACATAAATTGCTTCCTGAGATTTTCAACAAATTAGCAATGCCACAATCACTCATTTTCGGATTCTTTCCTTTTATTTTGGCATATTTCTTCAAAATTCCAATTTTTTTTGCGCGAGAAATTTTGTTGCTGACAGAAAGGCCAAATTCGCTCTTCCAATAAGTAATTGTTCTGGCACAAATGCCCAATTTTTTTGCAATTTTTTCTTCAAGTTTACGCATTGAAAAATTTTTGAGGTTTGCATTCTTACATTTGCTTTTTATTTCATTAAATTGTTTTAAAATTTCACGTTTTTCTAACTCAGAAAACTTTGTTTCTTTTTCTAAACCCATTTCTTTGATCCATTTATATAATTTATAGCGACTTACACCCAAATCATTTGATATTTTTAGCTCAATTTGATTATGTTCATTTCTGGAATATTTTCTGTTTTTCTTATAATTATCTTTCATTTCACGGAATTTTTGAATAATTTCCCGTTTTTGCTGATCAGACTCAATTTTTTCACATTCATTAGAATCATTTTGCTGTTCATCAACACTTTCATTTTGATCAATTGAGTTATTTTGATCAGACAAATGTTTCTTAGAATTGTCCTGATCACGATCATCCGCTGACGCCGCTGACTTGTTTTCGTCTTCCGACCAATTTTCAGCATAAATTTCATCAAATTTCTGTTTCAAGATTTCAGCCTCAATCTTTTTCTGATCAGAAGTTTTTGGAGCTTGTCCGTCTTGAACTTCTTCTTTAACATGACGACAATTCAAGTCTTTTGAATCATTACTTTCATCATCCCAGCCTTTTCCAAATATTTCATCAAATGTTTTATAAAGTTTTGATTCTTGTTCGCGTCCGGCCACAGATTCAGTATTTTTAATTAAATTTGTTGCAATGAATGAAATAATAATTAATAGGCAATTTTTCATGTTTTATTGACTAAACTTAAATAAAATATTAATAAATAGCAATAAAATTAATTTTTATTGAAAATGTGGCAAATAAAATTGATTGGCAGATTATTTCCACCCATTTATTCCCCCCCCCCCCCCCCCCCTCAAAATCTTTTTGGCAAATTCATGTGAATGCCCTCGTCACCTTCTCTCGCCCTATGAATGTCCAACCAACCCATTTATTCTCTAACAACGCCGTCCAAAAGTTGTTTTATCATTATAATCCAAACATTGTATTCCTTTTCTAGTTTTTTCCGCCTTCGATAAGGCGGAACTTCTTGCCGTCTGCGCGACATTGCCAGCTGTAAGGACGACGTTGGCCTCACACAACAACAGATGGAACAAGGAGCCGCTGCGTTAGAGTGCAACCCACGCGGATCAGCTGATACAGTGACCGGTAATTTTGACTTACTATATTTACTTTTAATATTTTTCTCCTAAACAGACAACGACTCGTCAGCGCTTTCGGAGCACTGTTACGCCCAAAGTCCCGCTCAATTTGGATTGGACAAGTCAAGTCCATCAGCTGCTTTATGGCCCACCACTACAGCAGAGTCGGCAAAACTTCTTTAGCGACGAATCATCATACACAATTCACCAGGGTTTTTTTACAAAATCCTATTGCGGTGGTAATGCTGCGCATCCTCTCGGAAGCCTCCTATGAGTTCGACGCGGACATTCTCGCCCTGCTGTCTCATCTTGGACTCCAAATTGAAGGCTAAGCAGGACAAAGGAAAAATTTGGAAGAAAATATGAATGATTCGATGAATGCCTAACAAAATACTCCCGTTGATCGTTTTTGTTAGAAATTTTAACGTGTTATTATCCCATAAAAATTCATCCCAGCTGAGTTTTTTTTTTATCATTTCCGGGTTGTTATTTTATGAGTTTATTATGAATAAATATGTATGGCGATTTAAACAAGTATTTTTTTAGTAAAATTAATGGTCTTTTTAACATCTTTTATGGTTTAGAACTAGAACTGACGACTTTGAATTTTGCAAAAAAAAAAAGTTCGAATCCGGGTCCGGGGTTCGAAATTGGTCAAAATTGAGGTCATATTCGGATTCTACACCCCCGAAAACCCTTAGAAAAATCTTTTTATCAACTTAGAAGAAAAATAATTTTTGAAATTCGACATTTCGTGGTTTTTGGCTGAGTCGACATTTCGTGGCTTCGACATTTCGTGGCTTCGACATTCCGTGGCTTCGACATTTCGTGGCTTCGACATTATGTTGGCGCGCCGAATTCGAATTTTTCGAAATTCCAATTTTTAAAGTTCACTTTTATGTCTCAAATTATTAAAAAAACACCAAATTACAACGAAACGCAATCGATCGGAATTCATGCTTTTTGAATAAGTTAGTGGCCAAAATCATTTTATTTGAAAAAGTTCAAAAAAGGTTGATTGTTAATCGAAACTTTTACTCTTAAATTGACCAGATTTGGCTAGCCTTAAGCACATTTTTAATCCATATTGACACTTTTTGCCAAGAGGAAAAGTGCCAAAAGGAAAAATGCCCAGTGGGCAAATGCCAAGAGGTGAAAGCCAAAAGCGGGGTAAGAAAAGTGCCAAAAAAAAGCGGAAAAATGTCAAGGATAAAAAGCGTCGAAGTATTTGAATCATCTGTCCTATATATCGTACTTTCTAGCGGTTGGTGCTAGAGACCGGAAACTTGGACCCAAACCCAAAAAATTTTTTGGGTTTTTTTTTGGTTTTGGTATTTTTTGGGTTGACAACAAAATATTGTACCAACCCCAAAAAATTTTAGAAAATTTAGCAAAATGGCTAAATTTCCGATTTTTAATTAAATTTATTAATAAAAGTTTTATTCAACTCTTTTTTCTGACCAGTCATCACAAATCCATGAATAATATTAATGCTATTTATAATTAGAGACCGACATTTTGAAAAATCCTGGATCAGGAAGAGCAAATTCGAAAAGATGTGATGAATTTTTTTCAAAAATTCTTTTTTTGCGCCATTTTAATTTAAAAATTCGAAAACAATTTTAAAATTTATTAATGGGGAAGCGTATGTGAACAGAGGATAAATTAGGGTTGAGCGGGACCATTTTTTTTGCAGGTACGGAAATTTTTGAACATTTAATGATATTTGTTAGAAAATTGAAGCAAAAATTCAGGAAGATGTGATGAATTTATTTCAAAAATTCTTGTTTGGCTTGCATTTTAATTAAAAAATATTTAAAAACTATTAAAAGATTTTTAGTTTTGGGGGTGCTCGCACTAAAGCAAACCCAACACATAACATAAGAGTTACCGAATACACAAACCAGGGTTCGGATAGCTGCGGATTTTTCCTCATTCTGTGGTTTTTGGAAAGGTCAATGAGGATTTTTTTTTGAAATGCGGATTTTTGTGGTCTTTTGAGATCTTTGTGGTCTTTTTGTGGGTTTTTTGGGAAAAATGACAATAAAAAAGCTTTTTTCTCTTATCAAAAATGTTAAATCTTCAAAAAAAGATTTTCCCGGACCTTTTTAATTAATAAAAAGTTTCAAAAATGACTATTTTTAAAATTTAAGTTGCAAATCTCTTAACCAGGGCTCCCAAATCTGAGGTTTGAGCCTCATTTTGTGGTTTTTTGGAAGGGCAATGAGGCAAAATTTTCAAAATGAGGTTTTTGTGGTTTTTCAAAAGTTCGGGAGTTTTTTAATGTAAAAAAGCATCACATTCCTTTCAATTTTGGTTAAAATCTGTTACCAAATTGAGTCAAAAATTCCAAAATTTTCTCGGCGGCGCCTATCGGCACCGCCGACCACCGCCCACTTTCCCAAAATTTTTTTTGAAAAATGTTCGCAAAAAATGATGTAAAAATCGCTAATGTGACAGTAAGTTGCTCAAATCGATTGTTGGTATCCAGAAAATATAAAATAAAGCTATGTTTACTTAAATTTTAGGTTTTAATTAAGAAATGTCGAATTTGCGGATTTTAGGTATCAAATGAGGATTTTTTAATGCTCCGATGCGGATTTTAAAAATTTTGAGAACCGAACCCTGACACAAACTACTAGACCATTAGGCAAATGGCTGCGCTGCCCGCTGCAGCGCGCGCGTCGCTGATGCGTACGCCACTCGCTGCTCATTTGCTGCGAGTGCGCAGGTGATCAATAATTTTAGGGTTGGCAGAAATTTGGAAAATAATCGCCAACATTATCGATTTTCTAAGTTACTTCACTTTATTTGGGCTAAAAAATTGACATTTTAGTTATTTTATTTCATTTGTGAAAGAATATTTTTACGAGAAATTCTTTAACACAAAATTATTAACAAATTTTTGCAATCGAATTTTGCAGTGTAATTCGGAAGTTGTTTTTTTGCCCAAATAAAATGGAAGAGTTTTGGATTTTAATTTTGGTCTCATTTTTTGCAACAATCGACAAAACCGAATCCGTACAATTGGAGGATTTGCCACTTCAAACATTATTCGTAGAAGAATGGTGGGACAAAGATGAAGCCGAAGATTTGAAAAGGCCGCCGACAAACTTTGGACAAAATCAAATCGACCGGCAGAACACCCAACTTGGACAAATTGAACCCAATTCAATTGATCAGAATCCTCCTCTCACAGAGTCTGATCACCCTGGACAAACTGAACTCAATTCAACTGATCAGAATCCTCCTCTCACAGAGTCTGATCGCCCTGGACAAACTGAACTCAATTCAACTGATCAAACAGAACGAAATTAATTCAAACGAAAATATTGCCGAAGATGAGCGAAAACGTAAAATTGTCGACGAGTTCCACGCAATGAAAGACGAATTTAAGCAAAAAGGAAAATATTTTTAAAAAAATGGGTTCAAATTGAGGTGAAAATTGCTAATCATTTAAAAGTCAATCGCAAAAAAATATATAAATGGAAAAAGAATTAGACTTAAGCCGAAGAAAGCCAAAATGTCTGCGGAAAAATTTGGTAGAGAAATTTGATCAAAGAAAAGCCGAGTTAAAGCGGGCCGGAATCAAAAACTCTTATCATCACGAAATTGATGAAACTGTTGCAAAAGAATTGGGCCTCGGTTTAGCAACAATTTACGCTTGGAAACGAAAACTTGGCCAATCCAGTAAGTAATCAGCACAAATTTGTTCAGTTGTTTATATTTAAATTGTCTAACAGAACAAAATAAACACGCCCAAAGCAAACAAATGGAATTGATGAAACGTTATTATGAAATTAAAGACCAAAATTCTAAAATTAGTGACGAAAACATTGCAAAAATGTTAAACATCGGCATAGCCACTTTGTATAGATGGAAACGCCAATTTAAACGACAGCAATTGTATCCAAATTCTGGCAAAGGACAATGTGTGGATTTGAATGCCTGCTCAAATGTTCAGGAAATTGAGAATATAATTTTGGGGAGTATTTGAATGAATTGTCATTGTTTGAATACCCCCAAATTTGTTCAATTTCTTTTTTTTAAATTTGTATCAGCAACCGCTGCCCCACCCTAATATGAACAATTTTCCAGGAGTTAAATTGTTTTTCTAAGGGCTTTCTGGGCCGTAGAATCCAAATCTGACCTCCAGAATCTAAATCCCAGTCCGAACTCGAACATTTTTAATTTCAAATTTTCTCAAAATTCACAATTATGTTTTAAAATCATTTGGCAATTTTAAGCTTTTCTTATGTTGGCCATAAATATTTGAGTGATGAAATTTTTTCACCGGCTCCGTTCCCTGATATTTAAACACAAAAAAATGTAAAGTTTCCAAAAATTTGAAAAATTGGATTGGTCTCAATCGCTTTAATCCAAACGCAATATTTTCCAAATTCTAAAAATCAAAAGCATAATTAAGGGTCGTACTTAGACAAATAATTAAACAAAATTAACATTCATTTCCTCTCATATCTAATTTTGAAGGTTTAGGTTTATATTTCGGGGAAAGCACTGTCATTTTATGCGAAAATGTTTTTCGATTTTTCTTAACAATTTTTACAATAAAATCCCAAAACAGCGCTTTAAAAACGGCTGGTTCACTGCCAATTAATTAGTTTCGAGGCGGGGAAATGTATGAAGTGACGAGGAATCCGGATGAGAAGACATTTGCATCCATTAATCTCAGCCTTCCGGCCGGCTCTTCCTGTTGCTGCGCCGAAAAAGTGCAAATTTGGGGTCTTTTCTTTGTCCTGAACTGACAGAACGCCTCGGGGGCCGTGCTGGGAGGGGGGGGGGGGGGGGGGGGGAGGGCGAGACTGTCACACAACCCAATCCAACCGTGCCCATGGATTGGTGGGATTATCACCAAGCACAATAACAAAGGTTTCATCGCGCAAGAATCCGTCGTCCCCTCTGCTTCCCGGCGGCGAGCCTTATCATCACTAGGGTCCGGATTTTCATGTTTTAACATGTTTTTTTTGGCGAATAGGGAATTGTGAGAGAAGCCCAAAAAAAGCATTCATTTCGAAAAATTTTCGAATTAGGGCGACTTTTTAGTCCATATAAATCCATATTTTGGCTTTTTTGAGAATAAATCCATATTTCGCCATTTTCCCGTAATAAATCCATATTTTTGCCTTTTTGGTCAATAATTCTTAAGAAAAATGCAATTTTTTAGGCTTTTTCCGAAAAAAAACAAAAAAACCGAGCAAAAAAATTTGAAAAAAAATTAAAAAGCTAGAGAATAAGACAAAAAAATTCACTTTCTTGAAGAAATTCAATATTTTAGGCACTTTTCCCAAAATTTCTTAAGAAAGATGCAATAAAAATGAAAGAGCAAAAAAAAAAATTTAAAACGAAAAATGCACCCCTAAAAAATAGCTTTTTCTTTGACCATACACCCCAAAAGATCGACATTTTCCCTAAAAATTTTTTTATTTATATTTTTTATAAAATTTTCAAAAAACATGTAAAAAATAATACGAGCAAAATTAATAAAGATTGACGAATTTTAAGGTTTTTACGCATAAATTGAGAAGATTTGGTCCGTTTTAGCACATTTTTTAGTCCATATTTTGACACTTTTTTGGGTTTTTGGTCCATATTTTAAGTCCATATTTCGCGTTTTTTAGTCAATATAAATCCGGACCCTAATCATTAGGGTCCGGATTTATATTGACTAAAAAACGTGAAATATTGACTTAAAATATTGACCAAAAACCCCCAAAATATTGATCAAAAACCCCAAAAAATGCCAAAATATTGATTTAAAAATGGGCAAAAACTGACGAAATCCAGTCAAATTTTGCGTAAAAACCATCAAAATTCGTCTATCATTTATTAATTTTGCTCACACAATTGTAAATGTATTATTTTTTACATGTTTTTGAAAATTTTATAAAAAAATCAAATAAAAAATTTTTAGGAAAAATGTCGATCTTTGGGGGTGGATTTTTTGTCAAACAAAAAGTCATTTTTAGGGGTGCATTTTTGGTCTGAAAATTTTTTTGATTTTTAAGAGTACGTTTTTTGTTTATATTCCATTTTTCTTAAGAAATTTTGAGAAAAAGTGCCTGAAATATTAAATTTCTTTCAAGAATTTTCGGAAAAATGCCTAAAAATTGCATTTTTCTCATGAAAAATGCCCAAAATATTGATTTATTATGAAAAAATGGCAAAATATTGATTTTATATTGATTTATATTGACTAAAAAGTCGCTCTAATTGTAAAATTTTTCGAAATGAATGCTATTTTTGGGCTTCTCTTATGATCCCCTATTCTACAAAAAAAATAGGTTAAAACCTGAAAATCCGGACCCTACTAATCATCAACGCGATCAGTCATAACTTAATCATTAGGAAAGCAATCAAACAAAATCAATATCATTCTTTGATCAAGCAAAAGCTAAGGCCAAAAACGGAGTAAAACAAAATGTTTTGGAATTAATAAACCTTTGTTTTAGGACACTAAAATTCGGAGTACTTTCGAATTTTGCGACCCCCTCCCCAAATTTGCTGGAAACATCATATATGGGGTTTTCAAAGGTGCTGATCACGAATCTGACAATATTTTTAAGCTCTGACAACAGCTAAGATTTTAAAATCTATAATTTTTATTTTTTTTTTACAATTAATCACATAAAAAGTAGAGACTTAAAGGTCTGTAGGCTTAGGCCGAAGCCACCACCCTGGCTTGGGGTTCGTTAGGCTTAGGCCTAAGCCACCCTGCGATGAACCCCTAAGCTTTAGACGACTTGGCCTAAGCCTAATGAATCCTAAGCGCAGGGCGGCTTAGGCCTAAGCCTAACAATCTTTTGACTAAAAAGGTCCCAGAATGGTTGACAAATTTTCCAAATCGAATTTTCCGTTGAAATTATCAAATAACCGAAGATTTCAAATTTGAACATTTTTCTATAATATTTATAGTAGTAAAGTGACTGGGCCCATAGGCCAGATTGCCTTCTTTTTATGGAATAATGCCATTATTTTGAAAATTTGCCATTACATTTGCCATTTCTCCACTTTTGCCATCTTTTCATTTTTTTAAAAAAAAATGAACATTTCCCGAAAATAGTGCTCCTCGTACAGTGTGAAGTTTGAAGTTTGGACATTGTGAGAGTAAAGTGAGAAATCATCAATGGACTTTCACCGGGAATTGAGAATAATTTTCACTATTTTAATTGATTAACTCAAAAAATATTTTAAAATGACAAATCGTTGTTTCCAAAAATTGACCAATCATTCAAGTACTCCCCGGTTCTCAATTTCCTCAAACTTTGAACCGGCATTCTCTTCTACAGAATTTGGGTCGTTTTTAAATTGCCTTTTCCATCTAACCAAAGTTCTTGCTCCAATTTTCAACATTTTTGCAATGTTTTCGTTACTAATTTTAGGATTTTTGTCTTTAATTTTATAATAACGTTTCATTAAGTCCTTTTGTTTGCTATGTAAGTCTTTAGTTTGGCCAAGTTCACGTTTCCAAGCGTAAATTGTTTTAAAACTGAGACTCAACTCTTTTGCGACAGTTTTATCAATTTCGTGATTATAAGAGTTTTTGATTCCGGCCCGCTTTAACTCGGCTTTCATTTGATCAAATTTCTCTACCAAATGTTTATGTTCTTCTTTTTCGTATAACACTTTTTGACTTAAGCCAAATTCTTTTTTCCATTCAAATATTTTTGTGCGATTGGCTTTTAAATGTTTAGCAATTTTATTCTCAATTTGAGTCCATTCTTTATTCGAATATTTTCCTTTTTGCTTAAATTTGTCTTTAATTGCGCCGAATTTGTCAATAATTTCACGTTTTTTGTCTGAAGTAATTTCATTCTGTTCAATTTGTCCATTTTGGGTGTTTTGCCGGTCGATTTGGTGATGGACATTTTGTCCAAAGTTTGTTGGCGCCGGCATTTTTAAATCTTCGGCTTCACCTTTGTCCCACCAGCCTTCTCCGAATATTTCATCAAATGTTTTGAGTGGCGTTTGCTCCAATTTTACTTTTACGGATTCGGCTTTGTCTAGTGAATTTGTTGAAAAAAATAAGACCAAAATTAAAATCCAAAACTCTTCCATTTTATTTGGACAAAGCAACCTCTGAATTTAGGGGCATTTATATGAAATTTGAAAAGAATTTTCTCATTAATTTTAAAGAATAATAAATATTACAAATTATTTTAAGATTATTATTTAGCTTTGATAAAATTAAAGAAATAAATGACATCCCCAATTGAAATGACATTCATATACATCTCATCAAATTTCCTTAAATTTTTTGAACCGAGACAAAATCAATAAAATGTTTCTGACATCTCTTAAATATTTCTCATAATAAACAACATTTTACAAAAAGATGGTCGATTGTCAACTATAATAATCTTCATTTCAATAATTGAGATTGGTTGGTGAAATCCAAATAAAAAGTATTTTGAAATAATTTAAAATTTTCCCCGGAGGAAAGTGACATTTCCCGCTTCTTCAAAATAATTTTATTGGTCAAAAAATAACCAAATTTTTTTAATAGAAATTTTAATAATTCTAAAATTTTACTACAATTTTTAATTATTGTTTCGTCCACCATAGATGCTCATCAAAAGTGATAAAAAACAATTTACATAGTTGGGGTTTCGTTCGAACCCCAAACCAAACCACTTAAGACCCCACCACTCATTATTACTAGCACAAATTTGGCCTTTCTGTCATCAATAAAATTTCTGATGTAACAAAAATTGGAATTGAAACCCCGGGGGGTCCAGGCGGTCCCGGAGGCCCCTGCGGTCCCGTTTCACCTGAAAAGCATTTCAATTTGACAACAATTAAACAAAACGATTCATTTGTACCCGGCTGCCCAGCCTCTCCAGGCACTAATTGTTCCGCGGGAGCGGGCTGTCCGGCTCTGAAAAATTGGCCAAAAATTGATTTCAAAAATATTCGACCAACTCACTCTCCTGGCTGAACAATTGGGCCCTTCTCGCCAGGGAATCCGGGCGGTCCTTTCGGCCCTTGTTCACCAGGCGTGCCCTCTGGGCCTGGGCGTCCGGGATGCCCTTCTAAAAAATAGCAAAAAATAAATATAAATAAATTTATCTCTGAAATTGTTTGCTTATTAAACGGCTGCTCACCGGCTCCAAACTCGCCAGCCGGTCCCAGTTCACCGGGTGGCCCAGGCGGAATCCGTGGGACCCGGGTAATATATTCGGTTTTGTCCAACCCTAGTTTTTGTTATATTGAACAATAATTCATAAATGCCCCTTGTTTTTGAATAAAAATTAAGAAAAAAGCATACGATTTGTTAATAAAAAAAGTTCGGAATTTTATTTAAAAAAATGTAAAATAATTTTAAACTTATTTAATTTGTTTTTAAAAAACAACTTTCTGCACAAAAAATTCATAAAAGAGAACCGTAGGTTTGTGGAATCGAGCTTTTGACAAATGATTACCCGAAAACGCTCAATTTATGGGTGTAAATGTTTTCGATTTTTGCCAAAATTTTGATCAACGAAACGAAAAAATATCATTTACAAAACAACTCAAAAACGAAACCCAAAAAACCCCGAAAAGACAAAAAACACGAAAACGAAACAAAATTTTGACCACCCCTGATCAGTACCGCCAGCCTCTTTCCTCTTATATTAATTAAAATTTAGGTCGAAAATCGCATTATTATAACATTTAAGGGATCAATTTTCTGGACAAAAAATTGTTTAAAATCATCAAAAATAATCGTATTAAATCTTTAATCGAATTAATAAAAATTGTTTCGTCATATGCAAAGGCACGGATCCAGAAAAATTGAAGTGCGAAGCAAAATGTTTTCAATCAGTTTCCTAACCTTGTTGCTTATTGAGTCAATCAGTTTGTTGACGTTGAACGGCTCCAAAGTTCGGAATATTTGGTTTCGACCAAATGTTTTTTTTGAGTCGTTAAAATGCCAAAAGCGATCGATCTACCCTCGTAAATTAAAAATTGAAAAATAATAAATATTCTTTTTGGCTTAATTTTAAACCTTTTGGGTTTGGAGTATTGGACAGACATGTAGCAAAAAATTGAAATTCATCGCATCGATTCGAGGCAAGATTTGTTGGAATTTGTTTCCATTCCAATTAGTCGTGGGGGGACAGCGTTGGCATTGTTAAAATTCTCGCTTTTCTGCTTAGTCTCGCTCAAATATTGATTTGGTCCCGGTTTAAAAGGTTTAGGAAAAACATTTATGAGATGTCAGGAGATATTGATTTGGTCCCAGTTCAAAAGGTTTGGGAATTATTATGAAATGCCATAAATATTGATTCGGGTGAGAAAATTATTAAAGAATATGATTATATGAATGCCCATTTCAATTATGGGCTGTCATTTATTACTTTCAATAATTTTAATCTTCCGTTTATCAAATGTTTTTTTATTGAATTCGAGGTTTTTTGAAATTTTTTTTTTTGTTTGGTCAGAAAATTTTGCAAAATTGGATGTTATCCCTGACAAATTCTGATCACCCGGTCTCTAATAGAAACGATAGGAAATGTCAAAACTTCTTCCAGTTGTAATTAATAATTTTTGAGTTTGCAGAAATTTGCAAAATGATGGGCTGTTTGATTTTCTGAGTGACTCCAGGCTAACCATTTAAATTATTTTATTCGCTTTTGTGGATATTTATTATTCTTTAAAATCTAAGAATTTTGCGAGAAATTCTTAAACGCAAAATTAATGAAAAGTTTTTGCAATCGAATTTTCCATTTTAATTATAAAATTAAATTGTAAATTCAGAGGTCCTTTTTGCCCAAATAAAATGGAAGAGTTTTGGATTTTTATTTTGTTGTCATTCTTCGTAACAAATTCACTGGACAAGGCCGAATCCGTACAATTATTTGATGAAATATTTGGAGAAGGCTGGTGGGACAATGACAAAGCCGAAGAATGGCATAAATTAACGCTTGAACACACTTTACATCACCAAATCAACTGGCAAAACACCCAGCTTGGACAAATTGAACCCAATTCAACTGATCAGAATTCGCCTCTCAAAGAGTCTGATCAATCTGGACAAATTGGACCCAATTCAACTGATCAGAATCCTCCTCTCACAGAGTCTGATCAATCTGGACAAATTGGACCCAATTCAACTGATCAGAATCCTCCTCTCACAGAGTCTGATCACCCTGGACAAACTGAACTCAATTCAACTGATCAGAATCCTTCTTTCACAGAGTCTGATCAATCTGGGCAAATTGGACCCAATTCAACTGATCAGAATCCTCCTCTCACAGAGTTTGATCACCCTGGACAAACTGAACTCAATTCAACTGATCAGAATCCTTCTTTCACAGAGTCTGATCAATCTGGACAAATTGAACTCAATTCAACTGATCAGAATCCTCCTCTCACAGATTCTGATCACTCTGATAATGCCAAAAATGGCGAAGAACAGAACGAAACTAATTCAAACGAAAATATTGCCGAAGATGAGCAAAAACGTGAAATTATTGACCAATTCCACGCAATGAAAGACGAATTTAAGCAAAAAAGAAAATATTCGGCAAAAGAATGGGTTCAAATTGAGGTGCAAATTGCTAAACATTTAAAAGCCAGTCGCAAAAAAATATATAAATGGAAAAAAGAATTAGGCATAAGTGGAAAACTCAATGGAAAAGAAGAACGTAAACATTTGGTTGAGAAATTTGATCAAATAAAAGCTGAGTTTAAGCGGAGCGGATTCAAAAATTCATTTAATAAGGAATTAGATAAAACTGTCGCAAAAGAGTTGGGCATAACTGAGAGAACAATTTACAAGTGGAAAAGTGAACTTGGCCAATCCAGTGAGTTTTGGGCCCAATTTTATTATTTATTTTTATTAATAAAATTCTTTTACAGCACCAACCCATAAATACCCCCACAGCGAACAAAAGGAATTGATGAAACGTTATTATCAAATTAAGGGCCAAGATCCTAAAATAAGTGACAAGAACATCGCGAAATCTATGAAAATTGGAACTGATACTTTAGTTAGATGGAAAAGGCAATTTAAACGACAGCAATTTCATCAAAATTCTGTCGATGGACATGCTAGCTCAAATGTTCAGGAAATTGGGCAGTCGAACTCGGGAAGTATTTGAATGAAAACAATGGCAATAGAATTTTCGACAATTCACTTTTTTCTTGATTTCTAATTGAGCATTTTTTTGTAAAAAATTAATTTTTTTAGTAAGATTGACTATAACTTATTTATTTAAATTTTTGCATATCGGTGTCTAACTGCCCCAACTTCGGTCTTACGGAAAACATGTGCATGCAACGACTTCTTGGTCAACAGTCATAGACTTGTCGCAAAATAAACGCGTCAATTCCGCGTAGCTTGAAACGGCTCCAAATTGTTCGGTGAGACGACGACATTTGTGTTAATTATGGGAAACTGTTCATTTTGGAATTCCCAATTCGTCTCTCAGGGCAACTCGCATCTTGTCACTCGCATCTCGCCATTCACGTCTCAGGGTCACTTGCGTCTTATCGCTCGTCTTCAGTGCCTGTTTCCATATACTAAGCAAAAAACGACATTTCATATACTAACCCAAAAAACGACATTTCGAATACGCGACACTTTATACACGCTGAATCTCATATACAAAGCAAAAAATGATAAAGAGGGACGGCTAATGGGACGCGCGGTAGCTCAGACGGTTAGAGCATTGGTCCTGGGTGTGAAGCTGATCACTGCACCGAAGGTCGTGGGTTCGATTCCTGCCCGGGGCTATCATTTTGCCTATCTCTTACTTTATGAAAAAGACCGCCCGGTTACAAGTCGGTTTTCCTAACACTATTAGGCCGGCTAGGGTTCAGTTTGACACAGTACTCATATTTTTATCAAAACAAAAATAGATAATCGTGTTCAAAAATGGCTTGTATTTTTCGTTTTAATGAATTTTTCCCTAAAATTTTTCTTGTTTACCTTCAATATTTTGTGCATCTCGCCACAGTGAGTTAAAAATGAAAGCATTTGGATGGGTCCGGAGTAGAGTGCGGCGCAGGACCGGGTCCTGCGCAGGATTTTGCAGGATCCTGTCCGCAATCCTGCACTTTTGGGCTTTTGCAGGATTGCAGGATTAATCCTGCAGGATCCTGTCCTGCAAAAAATTTTGAATCCCAATCCTGCAACAGGATCCGCAAATTTGACTGCGGATCCTGCAATTATTAAATTTTGTAAAGGATAATGCCAATTTCCATCCAATAATGTTGTGGTGTAGTGGTTAGTGCTATGGTTAGGAAAGGTTTTGGTTGGGGTTCAAACCCCCGACCATGTAAATTACTTTTAGAGGTGGAGGAAACAATTTCTAAAATTCTTTTGATTTTTAAAATTAATTTTATAACAATTAATGTTAAATTTTCATTTTTTTTGCCCAGCAAAATTGGGTGAATAGTTAAAAATGCAGAACTTTGTTCAAAGTTGAATGATCTTAATTATTTTAGTGTTATAAAATGCAGAAAAATCACAACTACACTCAAAATTTAAGAAGTATTGGCCCATTTTCTTTAATTTTGTAGCAACTTTTCTTAAAAAACATTGTTAAATCTTCAAAAAAAATTTCCCCGGCGGCGCCTATCGGCACCGCCGGCTTCTCCCATTCCTAAAAAGCTTTAAAAACAAATGCGCCAAAAAGTACCAAATATAAGGACGATAAATGGATATAAAAAATTAATATTTTATGCTTTCCCACTGAAGACATTGCTGAAATTTTATGAAAAAATTTTTTTGATAAGACTTTCTTCACCCCGACCCGAATAATTGGACGTTCCCAATCCCCAGCATAGCCAACTCAACCCCCGTCTTGCCCAATCCTGAGGGGCCGGGGATGAATCCTAATTTTAAGGCCAAAATTAATTTTTCAAAATTTTTACTCAATCCTGCAATCCTGCGCAGGATCCTGCAAATTCTAAATGCAGGATTTGCAGGAATAATCCTGCAGGATCCTGTCCTGCAAAAAATTTTGAATCCCAATCCTGCAACAGGATCCGCAAATTTGATTTTGCCGCACTCTAGTCCGGAGCGCGTTATATGAAGTGTCGTATTTTGGGTTAGTATATGAAATGTCGTTTTTTTGCTTAGTATATGAAATGTCATCCCGCCGCTATAAATAGTGTTATTCAACAACTTCAACGGGCTTCTCGCGGGTATTGTGACAATATGTAAGATAAGGGGAGCAGTGACCTCACCAATCAGCATTTGTACAACCAAAATGCCTAGACATAACATGAGGAAACGCCACGGCCATACTGGTATAAAGAACTCTGATTGGTTTTTTGGTGTACAAACTCCGGTGGTGGTGAAGCCGGGGAAGCACAAAATTTTACTTTTTGTTGATATATAGCAGGCAATGGGATCGGCAAAGACCAATGGTTCAAGGCCCATGTTTAAGCAAAGCTAAATAAAAGTTTAGACATAATTAAATTTTACAATCGCTCAGCTTATTGTGGTTCTTCTACAAAATCAGCGAATCCGGATTAGCAATTTTAAAACAGACGAAAATAAATCACATAGAACTACAAGAAGTTTTAAAGTTATCGCTTTGTCCCTTCCCTTCCCCGTCGATGATGTGCATTGGCCACTGCCGAATTTTCCCCTCTTCCTCGACTCTCACTCACCCTCTTACACCTTCTCCTTCTCTCACTTCCCACAAAGTTGTCTAACCACCTAACGCCCTCCCTTTTAGCCTTAGTATTTCCATCTGATCGCTTCTGTAGTTCTGATCAAAAGCCCTTCCCCTTCCCGTTGCTTATAAATTGGGGGGTCTTTCCATTGTTTAATTCATTCGAGAAGAACTTAATAACCCATTGTTAATACTAGGGTTAAGCCCCGACCACGAAAATATCTGCATGCGCCTCGTCCCCCAGAATCACCTCGTCTGCCTCCTTTTTGATGGATTTCAAGGGGGGGGGGGGGGGGGGGGGGGAGATTTCCCGTTTGGGCCGAGGCCCACCTGCATGCTGACTGTGCCTGCTCATTTCACGATTTAAATCCGGAGTTCGACCTGGTTGTTTACCCGCTTATTATCTGGTCGGGGCAGGCAGGCAATGGGTCTTATGGTGTCGCGGATAAGCACTTTCGTTGCCTTGGGGATTGTATGAGTTCACTTCCCGAACGTAAAAATTATTTATTAAATGATTAATATTTAATTAAATATTTTATTAATTAAAACTTAAAATAAAAAGAAGGGAGAAAGAAAAGGAGGGGAAAAAGGAGAAGAGAGGAAAGGAGTGAAGGAGGGGAAGATGGAAGAAATGAACGGAAAAGACTAAAAGGAAGGGAGGAAGAGAAGAGAAGAAAAGGATGGGAAGGGAGGAAAGGAAGAGAGGAATGGGGGGGGGGGGAAGAAAGGAAGAGATGAACGGAGGGGAGGAAGAAAGAGGAAAGAAGTGGGGGGGGGGGGAAGGGAGGAAGAAAGGCTGGAGGGGAAGAAAGGAAGAGATGAACGGAAGGAAGGAGAAAAAAGAAAAGGAAGGGAAGAAGAGAAGAGAAGAAGGAAGGGAAGATAGGAAAGGATGAGATGAAATAGGAGGGGGAGGGGGAGAAGAAAGAAATGAACGGATGGGATGAGAAGAAAGGAGGAAAAGAAGAGAGGATGAAAGAAAGAAAGGAGGGGAGGGTGAGGAAAGGAGAACAATCTATTCTTTTCATTAGGGTAGCTCCCCGACCCCGACCTTTTTTTTGCAAAATCGCTGATAAAAATTTGCTCAGAAAGCAAAACTTGGCCACAACAAGATTTTTGGAGAATTTTTCGCCTTTCTAAAATACAAAAGATGATGCACGGATTTAAAAATAAAATTATATTTTATGCTTGCCTAGTGAAGGACCTTGCTGAAATTTTTATGGAAAAAAAATTTTATGAACAAAATTTTCTTCAACCCCGAACCCCGACCCCGAAAAATTTGGTCGTCCCCGACCCCGACTTTGCCACCCCGGCCAACCCCGACCCCGAGTTTTCCACACCCGAGGGGTCGGAGAGCTACCCTACTTTTCATAACAGATCGTACCTTCTAGCGGTTGGTGCGCGTTAGGCGCACCTAACCCGCTAGTTCATTCAAATACTTTCCGCGTTCGATTTATCAATTTTTTCATGAGCATTTGAGCCGGCATCATCTTAATTTCCCAGAATTGGCGTCCCGGGAAACTATCAAACCGGACAGGAGTCATCTACGAAGTCATTTTCCCCGACGGACGGTCGGGACGCTTCCACGCCAACCAGCTCCGTCCGAGACGTACATCCAAAACGGCGTTTACGATGACGCCCTGCACACCTTCTTTGAGACGTTCAACATTTCGCCACCCATTGAACAAGAAAATGTGGCGGAATTCAAAGGGGAGGTGTTCGAGAGCCAAATATTCAAAAGATGATTTGGCGATTTGGCCTCCCTTCGACAATAAGGGTCAACAGAACCCCCAAAACCCTTCGGACCTAACGTTCGCAGTGTGGGTATTTAGGGTATTTGGTTCTTTAAAAAGTGAAGACTGTTAATAATATTTGTCAATTAAAGAAAAGACACTGGCAAATCAATATTTCCCGAATTTGAATTTTCAATTTCCTGAACATTTGCCGCGGCATTCTCTTCCACAGAATGTAAATTGACAGAATTTGGATGCAATTGCTGCCGTTTAAATTCCCTTTTCCATCTAACCAAAGTGCGTGATCCAATATTCAACATTTTTGCAATTTCCAAGTCACTAATTTTAGAATTTTTGTCTTTAATTTCATAATATTGTTCCATTAATTCCTTTTGTTCGCTGTGGGAGTGTTTATTTGGTTCTGTAAAAGAAGTTATAATTAATAATAAATAAATAATAAATTATAAAATTGGTTAGAAATACTCACTGGATTGGCCAAGTTTTCTTTTCCAATTGTAAATTGTTCTAACACTGAGGCCCAACTCTTTCGCGATAGTTTTATCAATTTCTTGATGATAAGAGTTTTTGAATCCGTCCCGCATTAACTCGGCTTTCTTCTGATCAAATTTATCTATCAAATTTTTTTGCTCATTTTTTGGATTTCTTCGGCTTAGGCCAAATTCTTTTTTCCATTCATATATTTTTTTGCGATTGATTTTTAAATGCTTAGCAATTTTTTTTTCAATTTGAACCCATTCTTTTGATAAATATTTTCCTTTTTGCTTAAATTGGGCTTTCATTGCGTGGAATTTGTCAATAATTTTACGTTTTTGCTCATCTTCGGCAATATTTTCGTTTGAATTAGTTTCGTTCTGTTCTTCGCCATTTTTGGCATTATCAGAGTGATCAGACTCTGTGAGAGGAGGATTCTGATCAGTTGAATTGGGTTCAATTTGTCCAAACTGATCAGACTCTGTGAGAGGAGGATTCTGATCAATTGAATTGTGTTTAATTTGTCCAGAGTGATCAGACTCTGTGAGAGGAGGATTCTGATCAGTTGAATTGGGTCCAATTTGTCCAGATTGATCAGACTCTGTGAGAGGAGGATTCTGATCAGTTGAATTGAGTTCAATTTGTCCAGAGTGATCAGACTCTGTGAAAGAAGGATTCTGATCAGTTGAATTCAGTTCAATTTGTCCAGAATGATCAGACTCTGTGAGAGGAGGATTCTGATCAGTTGATTTGGGTTCAATTTGTCCAATTTGGGTGTTCTGCCGGTCGATTTGGTGATGTACATTTTGTCCAAAGTTTGTTGGCGGCGTTTTCAAATCTTCGGCTTCATCTTTGTCCAACCATTCTTCTACGAATAATTCTTCAAATGTTTGGAGTGGCAAGTCCTCCAATTGTACGGATTCGGCCTTGACGAAGAATACCAACAAAATTAAAATCCAAAACTCTTCCATTTTATTTGGGCAAAAAGGACCTCTGAATTTACAATTTATTTTATAATTTAAATGCAAAATTCGATTGCAAAAATTTGTCAATAATTTTGAGTTAAAGAATTTCTCGCAAAAAGATTTTAAGGAATAATAAATCACAAAATAAAATAAAAAACTAAAATTGTAAATTTTTACATTCAATTTTGCCAAAACTTTCTGAAAAAACAACAAAAAAATTTTTTGTTCAAAAAAGGCTTTTATCCTTAAATTAATAAAAAAATATTTGATAATTTCAACGGAAAATTCGATTTGGAAAAATTTGTAAATTATTTTTGTGTTAAAGAATTTCTTTTAATATTCAAATATTAAAATATTATTTAGCTTTGGCAAAAAAAAATTATTGAAAATAATAAATGACAGCCCACAATTGTAATTAATGGGCATTCAGATAAATCATAATCTTTAATAGTTTCATAATAATTCCCAAACCTTTTGAACTGGGACCAAATCAATATTCTGACGTCTATCTTCTCCTAGTGGCAAAAATTTTTGCAGATAGCAAATGAAGCAAATTTTAAAAATTTGTGAACTTAACCGAATTTTAGTGTCCTGAAACAAAGAACTTTTTTGTGTGCACCACCAACCAAAATAGAAAATGGCAATTTTCACAAGTTTCATGCCATTACTTTTTTGAGAAAAGCTAAATCGGTTAGCTTTCGCTTGATCAAAGAATGATATCGATTTTGTTTTATTGCTTTCCTAATGTTTAAGTTATGACTGGTCGCGCCGAAATGGTTGACGCCGAACTGCCAAAAAATTCGGTAAACCGAACGGTATTCGGTATTTTTTTTGTTGGGCTTTTTGAATTGCACTTTAAAATGAACAAAAACAATTTATTCAATACTTATTATTAGAAATAGATCCTAATTTCTGCAAATTTCCGGTCGCTTCTATTAGAGACCGAATCTAGCATTTTAATCCCACCCTATCAATATTTCTGACATTTCGTAAATAATTTCATACAAAAATTTTCATTTTACAAAAATGGGGAGCGATTGTAATTAGGCACCCTCTCGGCCAGTCCATGCTGAATGAGGTCCTCGACAGGCTACAGCTCTCCCGTATGAAAGCGCTTGTCGGTGCTCAACAGCGACTTTTGGCCCTCAAGGCCCAGCGGTGGCAGGGCTGGCCGGCCCCATTCGCTTCATCTCCATCCAAATCGCCAATGGTGCTGGCCCGGGTCGGCGAGCGCAGGCGCGGAGGGGCGATTGTTCGAAGTGCCGTCGGCGAGCGCAGGCGCGGAGGGGCGATTGTTCGAAGTGCCTTTGTTGTTGTTGCTTTCACCGTTGTTCATTTGCGCAGTTGATAATGCTTTATCTATGAAAAATTGGAACATTTTATTAAATATTTTATTCGAAGATGGTCTAAGGAGAAATAAGTGGGTCGGAGAGAGAGAGAGTTGTGGATGGCTGTCTGGGAAGGGAAGTTGGCAAATGAACTGC